>JARZZO010000014.1:22763733-23318733 GCA_030544215.1 Zantedeschia hybrid cultivar
ATTTGACATTGTGAAAAACTAATTTAATTAATTATTCTTAATAATATTTAATTATTTTAATTATACTTTTCTATTATAAGTCTGACTTTATACTTTTTTATTATAAGTCTGACTTTATCTTCTGCACCCCATCAGCTTTTGCTCCCATCTTATGTATCACTTTTCATATGATATTATTTTCTACCCCTCATGTTAAATGCACATAATCCGACATTGTGGAGAATTCATTTAACTAGTTATTTTAATAATATTTAATTACTTTCATTATAATTTTCTTTTATAAGTTTGACTTTATCTTCTGCACCCCATCAGCTTTTGCTACCATCTTCTGTATTACTTTTCATATGATATTATTTTTTACCTCTCATGTCAACTGCACATAACGAACTGCCGACATGTTAACATAATAATACAGTAAAACTGTTAATGCAGTAACATGTTAAAACTTTAACAAGTTATTATGTTACTATATTAAAATGTTATTGTACATTACTACCTTCGCCTTAAGATGCTAACGTCTAGACGAACAAAAGGATGAAATACAAAACTAAGAATTATGTAAAAAGTAAACTTTCGTTAACGGGAGGGGACGAAAAATATCACTGAAAAACTGACTGACAGACGAAAAATAATATCAAAACTTTGCAAGGATTTTTAACATATAATAATAGTAATTTCTTGACTGACGCTTCACACTTCCTACGTCTGTTAGGTCTGCCCCGCGGCAACTGCTCGACCACCCTTTCCGGCGCCGGCGCGGGGAGAGCTCTCCGCGGCAGACACCAACAATCGCCGAGCGGAGGAAGGATCAGCTCGCCACCCTTGCCATCTGATTTCCCTGCGGTCTCGAAGGGGATCCTCGTCTTCTTTCTCTCGTCTTCTGCTCCGCATCCACCCCAAAGCTTGGACGCCGGTGAAGACGGATCTGGAGGCACGAGGACGGCTGTCTAGGCGTGCGGAAACCAGGGTGTCGCCGTGGCCGATGCCGGCGTCTACGAGTTCCTGAAGGAGGAGGGGAGGCAGTTCTGGCTGGTGGTGTTACCGGATTGAGGATTCTCTCTGTTGGGATCGAGCCTTTTCAGCGTCCAATCTTCGTCCAGGGTTCTAGGGCACCAATGTGAAGCCAGACAGACTTCATCTTCGCGAGGTTTGGATTTTATGTCTGGTTTTTATTACCCAGGAATCGGATTCTGCTTTTGGGTTATCCTTCGGGGGAACGTAGTAGTCACGGCTACTGCACGCCCACTGAGAAGAAGGTATCGGGACTCGGAAGAATTAGTTTTCTTTGCGAGGCATCATATAAGATGAATCCATGATCTGCAGATAGTAGGTTATAAAGAAGCTAGAGGAGAGATTGGGTTAATTTTACTGCCTGTTGAGGTCAGAAAAGCGAGGATAGGGCAGGGCCCTTAGAGTCGATGAAGTTGAGTGGAGGATGGGTTGGAGAGAGAATTTGACAAGTTCTTCGTAGAGAAGTGAGATCTTAGTTGGAAGATTTCTGGTTGATCGTTCTGAGATGCAGAGCAATGGATAAAGGATGAGTTTCGTGATTGGAAGGAAAGACCCTTCAATATTTAAGTTAGTTGCCAATCAAATGAGACAAGAAAATAGTTAGATAAGTTCAAAGAGAATGTTATTCAAAGCATACTTGACACCTTTATTTATTCTTTAGGCAATGTACACAAAGAGAAGGTTATTCAAAGCATACTTGACACATTTATTATTCTTTAGGCAATGTACAACATGCATGGATTATTTGATATGGGACTATTCCACTACTTCAACTGGGAAGAGTTTCTAGAAACCTTAAGAATGTTGAGAGTCAGCCGAAAATTGTCATTTTAAGCCAATTGGGCCAAACTTCCCTAACTTCCTAAGCCGTTTGGGCTGAACTTTTTGGTCCAAGCTTTCTGGGTTGATTATATTAAATTGGATAATTGGGCCTTTTGTCTATTGTTGAACTTTTTGTATTGATCAAATTTGATTGATAGCTGGAGGCCAAGATAAGCCAAACATTTCTGAGCTTCCCTGTTTGTGGTGTGTTTGGTTGATCTGATACTTGTTCGGGTTTGACAAGCCTATAAATCTAGGGCTAGTTGTGACACCTGTTGGTCAGCTCAACTTGATTGGCTTAGTAAGCTCAGCAATAAATAAATAACCTTGTTGCCTAAGCCAATATGTTTGACCCAATAAACTCAGCCGAACTAGTCCAGGATGACACTTCCAACTGTCATGTGTATAGGCAGAGCTTCTAGAAACTTCTTCAATTAGAGCAGTTAATAACACCTCGTCAAACAACCAAAGAATGTTACACATTGTTCAAGGAATAAATAAAGGTATCATGCATGCTTTAACTGATTTTACCTCTTTCAGACACATCCGACTACCTTCTTGTCTTATTTGACTAATCATTAACTCTAGCATTGTAGGATTTTTCTCTCAGCTAAGACATAAGGGCTTCATCCTTTGTCTAGCGCGCTCATGTCAGATTTAGTTGACCAAAAATCTATCTTTGGGTCCCATTTCCTGTTAGTGACTTCTCTTCTAACTTATCCTCTCCTTAGCTTGACTTCAATGAGCTTGCTCTCTGCTTGGCTTTTCTGACCTCAACACTAATGATCAAATATATTGATCGGCGGGAGCCCACAGCCAGCTGAAAGAGATCATGCACTGTTCATGTAGATCACAGATAAACATGGGATAGTATTGATGTGTGAACTGGCTCACATCAGTGCCATGGCTCTACCACAGTATTGGATTCACACAAGGTGAACTTTTTATGCTTCAGGAATCATTGTAATTTCCTTTCTTGGTTTTTATAATTGTTAATGTCAATCTTCGATTATATATACTGTTCAGTGCTGATATGATCCACTGCACCACTGAGTGGGGGATGTCAATTTTACATGTCAAGTCATCTTTACATGCTAAAATCATCTTAGATTTTTTTTTTCTTTTCTAAATGATAATATACGCATTTTCCAGTACACACTGAGATGCAGTTCAATGCAGATGTGGTTTACGTGAAGCATCATTGTTCTTGCGGTTTTCAGTTCTTGATATCCTGGGTATTGGTCCTGGTTTCTCAAAGATCAAGCTGCATGAAGTTGAATCTTTTCTGCTGTTGCCTCTTCTGCAGGAAGGTTTCTTTCTTTTTTTTTTTGTTTGGGGGGGGGGGGTCATGTCATTTTCACTTTTGAAGGTTCTCTGGTATCAAATTTCATTATCTAATATCCGTTCTCATTTTAAAACAAATAAAAGGAAACCTGTATAAGGCCTAGGCTATAAGTTGTCAAGAAAATATTGTTCATTTTGTTATTCTTCATGGGCTTTTAGACTTTTAGTATATGTTATGAAACGGCTGCATGGCTTGGAGAGCAAAGTCATTTCATATTTAAAACTTCCCTTAAAAATGGGTTTTTGGAGCGGATGCCGAAAGGAACGAAGCTCTTATGGGATTGATAAAAAAGAAGATTTTTTTAAGACATTTAGAGATCATGTACCTATCGATTTATGATGACAGATTTTTTGAACCATATATCCTCTCTAGTAGTTAACGGAAAGTTAGGGAGTTATTGGGCTAAGCATTCAGGTCCATTTCTCAGAACTTATGTCTTTATTGTATGATGTTAAGACAGATCCACAGAACCAAGATAGGATGGTATGGAAAGATAACAATGGGGTTTTCTCTGTTAAGTCTTTGTACTCCTTGATAGAAGGGAATATATCTACTTCTCCATCGTGTATAAGGGAATTTGGAAGGTTAAGTCGCCACTAAAGATAAGAGCTTTTATGCGGCTTTTACTCCAAAAGAGAATTGTTACTAAGATGTACAAAAGACACTGGGATACTACCAGCTCAACTATCTGTCCGATGTGTAACATGTATGATGAGGATGTGGAACATTTATTTATTCATTGTAAAATAAGCAAAGAAGTTTGGAGCACTATTTCTGCAAGCCTGAACATGCAATTGAATTTCCAAATTATTGAAGACTTATACTCTTTCTCTAGGAATTTTCCATCAGGGAAGACAAAGAGCCAGCAAAAAATGATATTAATTTTGATACATGCTGTATGCTGGAGCATTTGGAGGTGCAGAAATGATAGTGTATTCAAGGGGAAAAGTCTACATTGAAAACAACTGTTTGCAGGCGGTTTCATTGTGGTACCAGTGGAGTCAACACATGTTGGGCATTTCATGTGGTAGCTGGAATAGAGTTACAAGTCATATGTAATTTATTGCTTTTTCTTTTCTGTTTTATGATCAGAGGAACCTCTCTTCTAGACTATCTTTGGATGTCCTCCCTCTATTTATTTTAATAAAATTGGCAGTACACTTGATTCTTTTCAAAAAGCATTCAGGTCCATGTGACTGGATTGGATCGAACTTCTTCAGCGGGTCTCTTCAATGGCCCAGCTAGAAGCATCTACGTAGTTAGAGGCGTGAGGTGACTGGGGGGTCGCCTCAGCCTCATATGCCTAGGCGATAGCCTAGGCATTTGAGGCAACATTTTATTAAAATAATATAAAATTTTAGATATTTAAATATACTACTATACATGTCAAAAATGCATATAAAAATCATACAAAATTACTTATTCCTCTACCCAAGTATAACCAAAAAAATTTAAAATCTACCAAATTGAAACAAAATTTAATCCAATCAAGATGTAATAAAAAAATCCATACAAATTTTGATGCTAAATAAACACATCATAGATGAAGATTTATCAAATAAATGCTATAAATCATACACAAATTCATGCTAAATAACATATGCAGAGAGTAATAATTGAGAGAGAGGGAGATGCTGCGTGTTTTTTGTGTGTGTATGTGTGTGTGTGTGTGTGTGTGTGAGAGAGAGAGAGAGAGAGAGAGAGAGAGAGAGAGAGAAAGAGCTTACCTCATGTAGAAGAGGACCGTACCAGCCAGGGGCAGATCCAGCATGGATCAAGCGGGGTCTTGTGACCCCACTGGATTATGGGGATTCCTTTATAGGGAATACAAGCCAGGGGCTCATGATTCCACTAGATCGGCCCAGTGACCTCACTGATCCACCCAGCTCAGTGACCCAAGCCTCTCCGCCCTCCAATTTGGCCCGCAGTGTCCAATTCGTTTGACCCCACTGGACAAAATTCCTGCGTTTGCCATTGGTGCCTGAGGGTTGGCGAAGTTGTCGGGCTTCAAGGTCATCCTAGTCGTCGGGCATCACAGGGCTCGCTAAGGTTGTTGAAGCTGCTAGGCTTCATAATTGTCCTCGTTGTCGAGCTTCATAGGGATTGTTAAGGTCGTTGGGTCCGTTAGAGACGTCTTCGCATGGGAGAGGGGGAGGAAGGGTTAGGGTTGCAATGGGATCTGGGTGGATGCGAGCTAGGGAATGGTGTCCCTTTACATTGGGGACTGAACGAGTCGGGCGGTTGGAGTTGGAAAGTGGGCTGGACGCCCAAATGGGATCAGGGGCCATAATTGTCTGAGGCGTACGAGGCGGGCCGAGGCGTAAAAGGCGGGCTGAGGCGAGTGCCTTCTCGATCTAGGCGACTCCGGCTATCACCTAAGCAACTTGGGCCGAAGCGAGGCGTCAAGTCATTGCCTCGCCTCGCCTCGTTGCCTAGGCGGTCGCTTGACCGCCTTTGATAAGATAGAGAAGCATTGAGCCTTTTGGGCCCATAGTGTGTAAATCAATTTCGAAGACAGTCTATCTCATTTCATAGAACACCATTTTGTAGGTGGTTTAGCCATTGTGCAAGTGGAAGTCCTTGGGTTCAAAGCATGACGGTGTTTCTTAAGTTTTACCCTTTGGTTTTAATTGGATATTTTTTGTATTGTGCCTAAGGTTGGCCCCTTGCGCAAAGCATGGGCCAGGCTGTGGCTGATCAGCGATGCATTTGACACGGATCCCTGCTGTAATGGTCCTGTATCTATGGAAGATTTACAAACTTAGGATTCCAGGAAGGCAAGTCTTCTATTCGGACTGAAGTCTGAATAGGATTGAGCTTTTATGACAGCAAAATTCAACTATTTGTGGAAACATGGAAAATGGTAGGACAAAGTTCAAAATGTCAATAAAAAAGTTACTGCTGCCTCTTTGTCTATTTGCTCCATCTCTCTAGCACATTTACTCTTCCTTCTATCAAGTAGATGCGGACCCGTTCATCAAGTCTTAGATGGCTTTGTGCTTCTAGTCATTGGTTGGCAAACTCGCCATGTGAGTTTTAGCATATATGTTTCGTATTCTCATTATTATTAGGGAGGAGACTTAGTCCCACTTGTATTGGGACTCATCTTGTACACATATATATTGGGCTATTGCTCTTGCATTCCATAGAGAAGCTTTCATTATTTTCCCTGCTGTCTCTTAACAATTTTGTTTGCCATTCTATTTGATGAACTCTCATTCTTCCACATCAGATTCAGTACCAAGTCAGTAAGTCTCCAAACCTGAAGCTTTCAGCAGAATATCCATGGCTTTGGTCCAGCAACTTCCTTAGAACTCTAGATCAGATTCCTACTGAATCACTGGGGCTAATCTTGATCCCAATTTTGGTGTGGTTTGTCCTGATTCAGCTGATTCAGTGGGAAATAATTCAATGAAAAATGGAAAATGGCACTAGGTGCCCATTCTAATCTGACGGCAGTTGATCTAGGCCTTCACCTACAAATTTTGGATCAGGATTGCCTGGCTCATCATTCTATGACAACTTGAGCTGGGAATAGCGTTGCCACATGTAGTTTTCTATACTATGTATTCTATTATGTGTATATGTTTGTGGCTCAGTTTTGCCGCTCTTTGAATGTAGACTACATTTGAGGTGTGATATGATTATAAGAGCGAGAGAGAGAGAGAGAGAGAGAGAGAGAGAGAGAGAGAGAGAGAGAGAGAGAGAGAGAGAGAGCAGGCTGCTCTATTGGAGGTGTCCATGCATGATTACCTTAAAGTCTTAAACCTGCACTTTAGTGGAATGTTTGGGAGTGGTACTGCTGAAAATTTGAGAAAAATATTACATGGATCACAAATGTAGTGTTAGACATTGATAGTAGTGTGGATCTGTTCTTTGGACAATTTCTTGCTTTTAATTAAGCTTTTAACATTTCAATCAGAGATTTATGTTCTCTAGGGACTTCTATCCAACACTGGTCATCCATCTCTACATGAGTGGTTTGTTCCAATGAGAGGAATCAGAGCAAAATTCACAGTCAGCATACAGCCAGACTCTCTTCACTAAGTGGAGAAATCGAGAGTAATGGAATGTAGAGAGCATATGATGATGAAGAACTTTGTGCCTGGAGACATTTCATTGTCATAGATGACCTGTTTTGGGGATATGATATGATATGATACTGTAAGTTGACTACACAAACTTTTAAATGCTGGTTTCTTTTCCCTGTCAGTAAGAGAGGATGTCAAGTTGGCGATTTTATTTAAACCCAACTGATGTAGATTCTCATAGTGTACATTCATTGAATATCTGTATAAATTATCATCCTACAAAGTTGTCTAGATCCCTGACAGTCTGGGACTCTCTTCTTCTCTAGCATTATGTAATCATCCAGGAAATATGGTTAATTGGATAATGGGTTGAGCAATTGGATTGACTGGACCATGAGCAGATAAATTTAAAATCATGAAGACCCTTGTGAATTGTATAAATGCTCACATAAAGGGTCTTGATCTCCATATCGTAAGGGAACCACTGGAGTCAAATGTAATAATTGGATGCCATGGACTTTGATCTTTTGATATTCATATTATTTCAAATACTACAGCTTGGACTGTAAAAGTAAATTGTTGTATTTTTTAGGATCATCCGCTATTAGGTGGAGTTTGATTACCTTACAAACCTGATTAAAGGCCAAACATAAAGATGTGGCCCAAAATTTTGTTGTATAGATGGTGCTTCCTGATCTTATTTCTATCTGACATGGTAATGTAGTCAAAAGAAAACACACTGAAATCTGTGGCTGTTCTGTTGTTTATGACAATCTTCATCCTCCCATCTGACAATAAATGAACCATGGAGCTATATGAGATCAGTTTTCCTTTGGTGTCAATGCTGTACATTTGGAAAGGCAAGAATGTGTAGCAAAATATTTAGTATAAATATCTAGCCTTCCACCCTTTGGGTTAAGTCCCTGTGGCAACTCTGGCAGGATAGTGACAACCTTGATGAAAGGGATCATGGTCAATATCCACATCTCACGGGTTGTCCACAGCAGTCAGGGTGCAGAAGTTTGTGTAGAATAAACATTTGTCTGTTAGCTGGGCTGCTGGAGTAGTTAATCAAGGGTGTTTGCTTTCATCCAATATGCATTTCACCATCTATCTGGGTCAAACCTTATGATTTGATATACATTCCTAGGTTTGACACATCTTTTACAGCTATTTGTTGACCTAATTCTAGAATCTGGTCCACTCTGTGGGTATATTACTCAAAGTTCCTCATGAAGTAGACAACAAGTTCGTCATGAAGTCCATTTTGATCAATGAATGGGACTTGTTAGCCACTGACGGCTATGTACCGGGAGACTTACAATCCTGACGATCCTCTGTTTGATGGATAGGGAAAATATGATCACATACTTGTGGAGTTGTTGGTTCCTACAAATGTACCCCTTTTCTGTATGCTGATGGATTTTCAGGTCATCAGAGTGAAAATAATGTGTTTAGCTTCTGCTTGCCAATGTTCATTTGTTCTGTAGTTTAGACTGATACCACGCTGACTAACTGGGAGATTCGATTTAAGTTTTACTGCATATCATGATGTTTAAAAGTAAGTCATTCTCTGTGCTAGGGAGGTTGTGGACGTGATTGTTTGGCGGGGAGAAGTTGACCTTTGGAGTTCAGTATGTACCAAATACATTATGGAAATGCATAAAATGTAACACTTCCAAAACTCCAGAAAGGGGAAAAGGTTTAAAAAAAGCACAATGAGATAAAGTGATAAACCCATCAAATAGATTTTTCAGGCTCAATGGTCCTCTTAACAATATGCCAATCATCACATATGGTGTGACATATTGGGTGATCTATTTTCCTGTAGGCTCCCAATGCAAACTTTGATTTACTTATATTTGAAAAAAAAATCATGCCTGCCTGATTGTCTCATCGATGGCTTATTCTGAGACAGTTTGCCTTCTTGAACCATGTTCCACTCCCTGAATTTGGTTCCTAAAAGGGAAGGGGTGGGGATTGATGAGTTCTTCCTTCATTTCCTCTGATCTCCAGCGTGGAACTTACAAAACATTGCAGATCCAAAGTCTTCTCTTGTTAGCGACGGGGGAGGGGGGGCACTTTTGGGTTTCAGCCTCTTCTCGGCTTGTGTATTGCCCCGGCATTGCCTTGCGGGTTTTGATCCCTGCTTGTCTTGTAAATAGCCATGGTCCCAGGCCGTTTGGCCTACAACCAAAAAAAAAAAATTCTTCTCGTCTTTTCTTTTGTGCAGGTACCCCTTCCGCGCGAACAGGAGGTTGTTTATAATTAAGTTATCGAGATGATTCGGGTTTTCCTAGTAGGATTGGACAATTGCATGTACCATAAAGAGAAGTTTGGGAAACTACAAAAGAATTCCTTTCTACAAAAAGATAAGAATTTGATCAATCTCTGAATCTATGTGGAGACCGTTGTGCAGTTTGCTATGTCGATCGATATTGCCTACTTATTATGAATCTGTGGTCAGAAGTAATTCTAATTCTATTCGGAATCAAACTTTAGCAAGTGTTCCGTTCCAAGGAGGTTTCATTCGTTTTGCTCGTGTTTTTATCTTGCTATTATCGGATGGTGAGAGTTCCTCCTGTTTGCCTTGATTCAAGGGTCTTTTGGATTGATGAAAAATTCTGAAACCTTGGATTTTGAGACTGCTAGTTTCAGAACTCCCGGTCCACAATCGTTTTCTATGGAAGACAACCAAAGATTTCCTTGTAAAATGGTGGATCTTGATTTAAGATTTCTGTATTTTCCATTAATTCCAACAAAAGGAATCCAGAGATTTTTATATTTATATATTAAACTCAAAAGAAAACTCTCTAGGGAAATCACTCGTCCATCTAACCTATGTTTTCATCCCTTCGAGTCCATACATGCAGGAAGCCATGCCGCTGCATGTCTGCATTACATGCTGAGGCACTTTGTCTCTTTCCATGCCTGCTATGAGCTTCTAGTTCTCATGATTACATCCTGCTGTTAAAGTTCTTGACTGACGTTGTCTTTGGTACTCATCTTCCCTCTTTTCTTTTGCATGATGGGAATGATTTCCAGCTCGCTTTCACTGGGCAACGAATGATTCCCCTTCATGGCTATGGTGGGTAAGAAACCAGTGCTCACAAATAGGCATTACAGGTGCCCAACAGCTCTCGTGGGTCATTTCGGGCTCCAGCCACTGCTTATTAGCCAGGTACGCCAGACCGTTTAGCCCGTGGAGTAGTAAACATGAAGCTTGTTCTAAAACCCAAAGCATCGGTTAATTTTATCTTGTTAAATCAAACTTCCACTATCCTGATCCATCCTGGATTGGATACGCCAAGTTCGCAAAAATTACTGCTTTCCTCGTACAGTTTCCCCTGTGCCCCCGGCCAGCATGATTCCCCCGGCATGTGATGTGCTCCTGATTCATCCCTTCTATGATTGTTTATGTGGTGCATGCCGAACTCTATTCCTTCATGTGCATCCACATGGTGGTTGGGTTCACCTATCGTTTCCTTTTAGGTTCTAACAGTGACGAGTGACTGCACCGCCCCCTGGGGGGGGCTTTTCTTTAAAATCCCCCCTTGAGCAATCATAACGGGCAGGAAGGAGAAAGGAGTTCCGGTGGGGGGGGGGGGGGGAGGGGATCGTTTGCAAAACCTTATTCCATTATTTATTTGGCCACAAGGATGTGTCTGCCATTTCTTGGCAACTTTTTGGAGGGGAGGGCATCAAATTCTGGTGAAGAGATGAAAACCACGAAAGCGAAGTTTGAGGTTTGGGGGGTTGTAAGAAAGTGACAAGAATCTCCAGTTTTTGGTAACGAAAGAGAGGGGTCCAGCGGCAACAGGAGGAGGACATGTCAGGCTGCTGTTTCATTAGAAGGCTTCCATCATCCCCTCCGTCTCTTGCATAGGAACGGAATCAGACAAAAGCTTCCACAAGCAACTGTTGTCTCTCCCTTTTTTTATAATTTCATATAGGGACAAGGAATCTCCTTGCTTAAGTGGAATGATTACCGATTAGTGATGGGGAGAGGGGAAAGAGCCCTGCAAAAGTTGGAGAGAGAAGAGAATAAACGGGGGAAGAAAGAAAGCACATAGAAGGGAGGAGAAGCCGAAAGTTCCCCTCTAATATTTTTCTTCTCTTCTTAATAAATATCCCCTAAGGCACTTGCTTTTTCCGTATCAGTATGTGACCACCACGTCTTGTTGATGAAAGCAAAGAAAAACTTCGGTTCCCTTTTGGAGGAAGGTGGTTTTTTTAAGGCTTTCCCTCATCTTTCTTATCATTCGATGCCATCTATTTTCTTGTCATCCCATCCAATTCAGGTCACATCAAAGCCACCGGTAGCTTTCCCATCTCTTCCTCTTCTGCTCCTCCTTTTTAACGCTAGCCTTTTTTTTTCTTTTTTGGAGGGTTTGTGTAGTTGGGGAGGGGGATGGAGGGTTGTTCCCTTCAAGTGAAGGGGCGTGGAGAGCTTTGGATATCACTTTGTGTTCTACGACCACAACTTTGGTTGTCTAATGTCTATGCGAAATTTTTTTCAACTATAACTGCAAAACAGAAGAGAAGAAGGCAAAAACAACAAAACAACAACGAAAGAGCAGAGAACTCCCCAAAAGAACCGTTTCATCCCTCCTCCCCTTCCTTTCTCCCCTTATCTTCCCTCTCAAACCTGTCTCTACTCTCCACCCTCTTCCTCCATCTCTTCTCTGCTCTTATGCTCCTCCCCCTCCTCTTCTCTACCTGTGGCTGCAGATGTCCAGGAGCTTCTTCCTGCCCTCCACAATCTCGTCGAAGAAGTCGTCGAGCTGGCCGACGATGTTCTCCGTCCCGGACTTGAGCATGCCGAAGCACCCCTTCAAGCACTCCACCCTCTCCCAGACCAGCCCCGCATCCCCGGCCTCGCACCCCCTCGCCCCTACCCGCTCCAACTCCTCCCTCAGCTCCTCCATCACCGCCCTCGCCTGCCGGAACTCGTACACGAGTATCCCCGGACGGCCGCCCAGCCTGCCGACCTCCGCCGTGACGCGCTGCTGAAGCCTCGCCATGGACACCATGAACCCCGACCCGAAGAAGAGCGACCCTTCGAAGGTGCCGCAGCAGGCGTCGGGGTCAGGCCACCACCAGACCACGCCCCAAAGCAGTATGAACAGCAGCAGCGAGCTCACGTTCCGCATCGCGTAGAGGACGCCCCTGAACCCGTTGAATCCGTTCAGCCTGGACTCCACCGCCACCTTCTCGTCGAAGCGCAGTGACAGCGGCTGGATCCTCGTGTCCACCAGCACCCTGTTCTCCTCCTCCAGCCCCGCCGCTTCCCTCCGGCACCCGGAGATGGCCCGCATTACCTGTTCAGGGCAGGCAGAGTAGTTAGCGTTACGATTACGACACAGAGGTGGGCCGTGGCCCTGCACAAGAACCAAGGCATGCACTAAGAAGAAGAACAAGGACGTGGGCTGGGGGGTACCCACCTGCCTGGCGAGCTGAGGGTTGTGGTGGTGGCGATGGGGGTCGAGGGAGAACACCATGTCGGCGCCGGCGGAGCAGTAATTCTCCATGCCGGAGATGCCGAGCTTGATGACGTGGCAGACCTCCCAGAGGCGGGAGCTCTCGTCCATGTACTCGTTGAGCCACTTGTCGCCGACGGGGAGGTGGAGCTTCTGGACCAGGTGGATCAGCTGGGCGTGGGAGGAGCGGAGGAGGGAGACGACCCGCTGCAGGAATTGGAGGGACATGAAGTTGTCGGACATGAAACAGCGCTCCAGGTCATCGAGGCCGCGGGTGAGGTGGGAGTAGAAGCCGCTGACAGAGGTGGAGGTCGAGTTATTCATATGGGAAGGTTGTGTATGTGTCTCGACCAGGCAGATGTGTGCGGGGATGGGGCAAGGAGGGAGGGAGGAGGACGACGAAGCGGGTCGTGGGTGAGGAGGAGGGGGAAGGGGAGGAGAAGAAAAAGGGTGGTGGCAGAAGGAGGGGGATGGCTTAAAAGCTCAGTTTCCTATGCTGAAAAGGATAGTCGGGAGCAATGATGGGTGTTTCCTCTGGAGGGGAAAGTATGATTTGGAATCTGGCAATTGCATTGTTTTAGTGGCAGAAAGAGAAGCGATACGTGCGAAGAACCTCTCACACTCACACTCTCACTCTCTCTATCCCTCCCCCATCTCATGGCTGGCTCCAATTCGTTGCTCTGGTCTTCTTCCTCCTCTCCTCCTCCTCCCCCTCCTCTGGGGACCCTTTTCCTATGCTCCCTCTTTTTAATTATTCACGGGTAGAGAGACAAAAGGGGGAGGAAGGGAGGTGAAGGGGGAGGCCAAGTGCAAGTATCTTCTTGTTCTGAGATTGTTGTTTCTGCCTTTTTAGTGGCTTGTGCTCTGTGTGGGGAGGCCAGGGGAGAGGGAAATCGAAGCCCATGTTGACCGGGCTAGACTGGACTCCCTTCAAAACGGGGACGTGGTCTATTGGGAGTTTTGGATGGGACCAAGCGCAATTAACCCTCTTTTGGTTTTGAGTGCTTCCTGTGCCCCCTTCATTCCCCCCTTCTCCTCGAGCAACTGACCAACCCCTCCCTCCATTTCAATTTTCCTCCTCCTCTGTAACGTCACGTAAAAACCTGGTTTGCACACAGGCATACAGCAAAGAAAGCGGTTATTTTATTTAAAAAGGGTCACTGGGTTTGCGCAACCTTCACTCTGTACGGAGCCCCATATCTCTCGGTTCATCACTTCGAAGGGAATGGAATGATGGATCCCCTTGGTCCATGCATAAATCTAGTCTACCCACTATGGGGGAAATTCTTCTTTTTAGGCTTCATTCCCTCTCCCTTTCCCCCCCTCTCAAAAGTTCCATGTTTGCTCTCTCAGTTTGTTTGATGCGGTGCTAGGTTTTCCACGTAGGGTCTCGCCCCCCCAAATCAACTCACTAGCTTTTGTTCTAGATTTGTTGAACTACGTGGGGCTGGGGGTTTGGGTGCTCGTGGGTTTTTGGGGAATGGGATGCTTTGAAAGAGCATGTTGGTCTTTTGAGATCTCATTGAAAAGCGAAGAGCTAATGAGCATACTCACGACCCTTAAAACTAATAAACTATTATTCTACTAATGGTTTACTATTCCACTGCTGCATGTGTATATGCCGTTGATCTCGTTATTGCCATTGTTTAACTATTTCGGATACGTATGCTATAAACTATTGGGATATGGCATCTAGCGATACCAAGTAGTCCACTTTGCGCCGGATACGTGTATATCGTCCCAAGATCGAAGGTCTTGGCACAGTATTCTCTTACTAGGGTGCTGTGAGGAGGCGGAACACTACAAATGGGAGGAATAAATGTTGGGACTTAAAGCTGGGGAAGGGCGCTTCTTTTTGACTCTTTTTTGGGGCCCAGTTAATCTCTCCATTCCCTGCCCACGTATGAGGGCCGGGCTTTAGCCTCTTTCCCGGTGGGCCACACGCTGCGTTCATGCGTGGGCCCGAATCCAGAAATCGGATTTTGTAGGGTGGAGAAATTCCTAGATTAATCGCCATCACAGTTGGGAGAGCCTCTATTATTTTGGAAGACCTGAGCTGAAGAAGAATGCCATACCTTCTCTGATATGATAGGGATGGACGAAAACGCAGTAATTGGCACCGAAGATAACGTTTTTTATGTGTTCATGCTGCCCATCTCAGCAAATCTAACTATGAATTCTCTCATATAAATTCGTGTTATGAAGGGCTCTTTCATGTGGGTAAAGTGGATTGTTGACTGTTGAGCGTTTTTATAGATGAGTTTCAGTGATTTTGATTTGATTTTGTTTGAATCCTACAGATTTACGAGACTCTTAGCACTTCAGATCATCTTGCTGCTTCAGATTCAGTGCTGATTAAACATGGTCAGAGGGCGCAAAACTTATCTCTGATCTCCGCCGAGACTAGATCGAGCATGGGTAGGTGATCCAGGATCCAAGTGCTGCGGTTCTGTTGCCATTCTGCTGGTATGTCGATGTAGTATTCTACGGCAGTACTGATGTCCTCCCAAAAGGAAACAAGAGCAGTATTTGTTCAAGTGCTGTCCGCAAGCAAACCAAGAACAATTTTTTTTAAAAAAATCTCACCTGGATTTATTTTCAGGCTTGTTCGTATTTTTCAAATTACTGTAAACTGTTAAAAGAAACATCTCTTCCAGCACTCATTTCAGGCAAGATGAAAGTTAGGGTGATTAATCACTTAAACTGATTAGAAATAAATGAGGACTGGGGAAACGAAGTTCAAAAACATAGGTGCCGTATTTCTAAACCTAAAAATTTTGCGGCTCAATATAATAATATTCCTATACTATTGTCGACAATTCTCCTCCAAATCGGGGTGCCATTAAGTTAAACTTTCATAATGTGGCATGGGACTTCCATAATGAAAATGAATAAATTTACACAATTCTGAACGGTGCACCTGCTAGACGTTCCTCATTAATGCAATCCCTGTGTTGGATCATGCTTGCGGTATAAAAAATGAGGAAAAAAAACATTATAAATGTGCAACCTCAAAGTTATCTAAATGTGACCTTTTCTTGTCTTCTTTTATTAAGCCGCAGCTGAGAACGGACTTCACGCTGGGATTTTATTAATTTGGAAGGAAAGGTACAATGAGAGGCTTAAGAGCCTAAAAATATGAAATAATATCATAGCCTG
Organism: Zantedeschia hybrid cultivar; assembly: GCA_030544215.1. Taxonomy (NCBI): domain Eukaryota; kingdom Viridiplantae; phylum Streptophyta; class Magnoliopsida; order Alismatales; family Araceae; genus Zantedeschia; species Zantedeschia hybrid cultivar. The sequence goes on from JARZZO010000014.1 coordinate 22,779,582, forward strand.
AATAAGCAAAAGCCAAGCTCGTCCGATCTAAAACAGCCACGGGTTACTGTAGGCAAAGAAGACCAGTTGAACCAGGCATGATTGGAGACGCCGGAGTGTGACCTTACGACTTCTCATGACTCGTCCATCATGTGTTGTAAGACTTTGTTATTCAAATCGCTAGCGGATAAATTCACAACCACCATATTTAAGCTTGGTGTTTGAAAATAGACCCGTCAGATTCTGTGATCGAACGATTTCAACAAAGAAGATAAAAGATTTGAAATTGTGGCCTTGCTTAGCTAGTAACATTCGATGAGGCCGTGGGTGGCCACCCACACTGCTCCGACGACTCCTACGGTGGCTTTAGGACGACAGATTGCACCTGCTGGCTAGCGCTGCCGTAAAGCACAGCTCGCTTTTGTGGGCGGTGTTGCCGGTGCAGAGAGGTGTCAAGGATACTGCTATAAGTGCAGAACAATCTCAAAAGTGAGAGGCACCATCCATCCAAGAGGCCGATCCGGAGGAGAGGGCCGCCACGGCCACACACTTCAGTGCCTACCATCCACCACCTCCAATCCATCTGCCCCCCTTGAAAGACCGTAGACTCTAACTATTCCGTGGTTTTGACGGCTTGCATAGGCCAAGCCAATGGCTCATGTTTCAGCAATCTTGGGCCACTTTTGGGCAGACCCACACAGTCCATTCTGCTACGACCTACCCACCTAGGTGTTCTCTAGGACTGCTACTAGTCATCCCCTGGGGGAGTTATGTGTGTTCTCATACGCCATGGTCCACTGCGCTACGGCCAATGAGATGTAGATGTTGTGGGTTTGGTGCATTGTGCGAGGGCATAGAGGGTGCCACTTCTTGGCAAGAATAAAGTGGAGAAGCTGCCCGAGAATGACAAGTCCTTGACGAACTAATTGATGGAGGTACTTGATTGCTAGTCCCTATTTATAGTCAAATCTCGAGGTTCCTGAACCGTCCGTTCGCTTCTTGATGGGCTTCCAAATCGATGGCTGCAGGCTACGGCACTGCCCAAGTTGATGCCCACCCCATCGCCTAATGATGGCCGAGGCTAACGAGGGCTGCACCGTGTTGGGGCTTGTACATGCAGGCCGGCGAGGAGGGTGCACCACTGCACCATCCTCGGTGGTATTGGGCCTTGTGGGCCCCGGACTCGTATTTTCACCAGTCTACAGCTATTGGGTGCTTTAGCATTGGTGTTGAAAAGGAGGACCTACTGGCCCTTTTCAAACCCCTTCGTCCCTCCTCTCTTTTCCTTTAGAACCCTTTCTTCGTGCATCTTCTCTGCCCTTTTCTCTTTACAACTTTTGCAGGTGAGTCGAACAATCATATTGCACCAAACGTTGATGGAACATTAAAAGCAAGGTTTGCCGACTCGAAGAGTCAGATCGACTCGGATCTCCTATGATCCAGTATGAGTCAGGTCAATTTGTGTCGACTTGTACGAGTCGTATGGTCAAATCGTATAGGCTCGATCAAGTCGTGTTGATTCGGCTTCGTCTTGTACGGTACAAGTCGTCCGAATCGACACGAGTCTATTCGGGAAGGCAAACCTTGATTAAAAGGGGACCTTTTTTTATCCTTACACGAGCGCATGAACTTGAATTTCCTAGACGTTCTCTACTTTCCAACGGACTTGGGCACAAGTTCTGCGTCCAGACTATTTCGTACGTTCCGTTTGGTTCATATATTAGTTTTCATATAAAATTAGAGAGAGGAGGAGGAGGAGGAGGAAACCTTAAGATCCCCATAGTCTAATCCAATTAGAATTCAACCCAGTTCTGCAACTCGGGAAGCCAGATCCCCAACCCAATAAGTTTAAACATTTTCTTGGCATGACCTGATCTTATAATTGAAATATTAAAACATCTTGGCTCAACTTAGTTCTAATCTGAATAATATATTATATATCATATACTGTATTACATAAAAATAATTTAAATATCTAAAATTTATTTTTCATTAGATTTTAACTCTGTTGTAGACTTTTCTCCTTGTGTGGAGGAATGGAACCCAAATATGAAGCAAATAAAAAAGAATAAGAGTGGGAGGTAGAACAAAAAGAGATTGATGAGGCAGAATCCGATTCGGCCCATTAAGGCAAGTCCAAACCCCTTTCAGCCCAACAGCAGCAGTACCAGGCCCTCCAGGAACCTCCGGCCCATCAGCGGCCCAGCAGCCTTCGGCCCATAAGCGGCACCGTCGCTCTCGGCCCAACAGGCTTCAGCCCGTCAGCGGCCCACCAGCCTACGGCCCGGGAACAGCGCGGCAGCCCAAGGCCCAACAGACTTCGGCCCATCAGCGGCCCAACCCCCTTCGGCCCGGTAGCCGAATCCAGCCCACTCCGGTGGCGGATCAGGCACTATGGCGGTTTATCAGTAAGCCCTCCTTTAGTCCTATATCGGCTGCCACCGTTAACCATCCGCTATCATTTGCTATAAATACACCGTTATTTATTGCTCAAAGGATGCTGCCTCAAGCCTCCGAGACCCTTAAAGGACTACAGTCCGAAAAGCATTAAAGCTACTCTCTTTGCCTTCTGAATCGAATCTTCTTCAGGAGCTAACTTGACCGTCGGAGGGGGTTCCCCAGGGCTGAAGCCCGGGACTCCTGCTGACTGGTTTTTCTTCTTCTTTCCCTCATGCAGGAGTTCGGTTCGAATCATCGCCGACCTTCCCGAGTCGGTCTCGGCCGCCGACCTCGGACTCCTCTCCCTGGTTTCGACGCCGTGCGCCGGCCGCTCTTGCAACAGAGGATCCTCGGCCTCGTGCCGCCCCTTCGTCCGCCGAAGGAGCCTCGACCCCGACTTCCCGGAGCGAGCCAGCCTCCGGACCTTCGGCTCCGCCGCCTCTGCGTCCTTCGTCTTTCGGATCCCCGTCGGGCCCCTGAAAACACCGATCCGACCCATCACCGGATCCCTCTCTTCGGATTCCGGCTTCGGAATCCGGTCGTGATAGCTTCGGCTACATCACGTGGCGCCGTCTGTGGGAAACCAACAAAACAAGTCATGTCTCAACGACCAATAAACCGACGATCCGGTCAAAGCGAAACAGAGGAACGGGAGGCCCCGGCGCAGTTACCACTCTCCGAAGGCACCCCATCCGCCCCTTTGAGCGCGGCATGGCTAGTCACGCCAGGGTCTACAGCTGAAGACAACCGGATAAAGGAACTTCAGCAACAAATGACCACACTGACTGCCACTGTCACATCTCTGGCAAACATGGTATCTGTCATGGCCCAGTACATGGGGGTATTGAGCCAACTCCCCCATCAGGCACCTCCCTTTCGCCCTGTACAGAACGAGGAGCCTCGGCCAGCGTCTTCGCAAGTCTTCGTCGACGAGGCCGTTTCGGTGAACGACGAGCCCTCGGCACCGCCTGCCCCTCGGGCAGCTCGCCCACCACTTGTAAATCAGGAACCTCCACGTAGGCGATATCGGAAGGAGCGGGACCAAGGCAAGCGACAGGGTCCGCAGCCGCGGCACCTACCGCTACCTGCTCCCCCTTCCCAAATGCTTACGGAGGTAAATCATATGCTCCGGCGACCTCAACGCTTAAAATCTGATCCTCGCCGAAGGGACCCTAGCAGATATTGCGAATATCATCAGGAGGCTGGTCACATGACTGATGAATGTCGGCAACTTCGGGAGGAGATAGATCGCCTCGTCAGAGCAGGCCAGCTGCCGCTACACCAGTAAGAACAGCCTCGGCTGAGGCGCGACCGGAGAACCTCGGAGCAACGAGGCAGCAACCGGAGAAATCCCCTTTCCTTTTTTAAGGCTATGCTTTTAAAATGACTGAAGTATTTGTAAATGGAAGCAACCGAGGGGCCCGCGGATTAGGGACCCCTTCGGACACGCATCCCCTTTTTTTGTCTAGAATACGGGGTACCTTCGGCACTTCATGTAAACTAACCTCGAATTTAACCAGGAGACATAAGGAAAGTCTGTTCTTTGAGAAGTGTCTCAGCAACAATCAGCAAAAGTCCGCGGCAACCTGATTCGGAGTGGCTCCGGCCATGCGTACCGAATCAGAGCGGCACGGATTTCTCAGCAAAAGTCCGCGGCAACCTGATTCGGAGTGGCTCCGGCCATGCGTACCGAACCAGAGCGGCACGGATTTCTCAAAAGTCCGCGGCAACCTGATTCGGAGTGGCTCCGGCCATGCGTACCGAATCAGAGCAGCACGGATTTCTCAAAAGTCCGCGGCAACCTGATTCAGAGTGGCTCCGGCCATGCGTACCGAATCAGAGTAGCACGGATTTCTCAAAAGTCCGCGGCAACCTGATTCGGAGTGGCTCCGGCCATGCGGACCGAACCAGAGCGGCACATATTTCTCAAAAGTCCGCGGCAACCTGATTTGGAATGGCTCCGGCCATGCGGACCGAATCAGAGCGGCACAGATTTCTCAGCAAAAGTCCGCGGCAACCTGATTCGGAGTGGCTCCGGCCATGCGTACCGAATCAGAGCGGCACGGATTTCTCAGCAAAAGTCCGCGGCAACCTGATTCGGAGTGGCTCCGGCCATGCGTACCGAACCAGAGCGGCACAGATTTCTCAAAAGTCCGCGGCAACCTGATTCGGAGTGGCTCCGGCCATGCGTACCGAATCAGAGCAGCACGGATTTCTCAAAAGTCCGCGGCAACCTGATTCGGAGTGGCTCCGGCCATGCGTACCGAATCAGAGCGGCACGGATTTCTCAGCAAAAGTCCGCGGCAACCTGATTCGGAGTGGCTCCGGCCATACGTACCGAACCAGAGCGGCACGGATTTCTCAAAAGTCCGCGGCAACCTAATTCGGAGTGGCTCCGGCCATGCGTACCGAATCAGAGCGGCACGGATTTCTCAGCAAAAGTCCGCGGCAACCTGATTCGGAATGGCTCCGGCCATGCGGACCAAACCAGAGAGGCATGGTTTTCTCAAAAGTCCGTGTAAACCGTATCGGGAGTGGCTTCGGCCATGCAAACCGTATCGGGAGCGGCATGACATTCTCCAAAGTCCGTGGGTCCTTTGATCCGACGAATGGCGCTCGACCATATAATCCGGATCAGGACACGGCAGGGTATTCTCTCAAGAGTCCGTGTAAACCGTACCGGAAGTGGCTTCGGCCATACAAACCGTATCGGGAGCGGCATGGTTTTCTCAAAAGTCCGTATAAACCGTATCGGGAGTGGCTTCGGCCATGCAAACCGTATCGGGAGCGGCATGGCATTCTCCAAAGTCCGTGGGTCCTTTGATCCGACGAATGGCGCTCGGCCATGTAATCCGGATCAGGACACGGCAGGGTATTCTCTCAAGAGTCCGTGTAAACCGTACCGGGAGTAGCTTCGGCCATGCAAACCGTATCGGGAGCGGCATGGTTTTCTCAAAAGTCCGTGTAAACCGTATCGAGAGTGGCTTCGGCCATGCAAACCGTATCGTGAGTGGCTTCGGCCATGCAAACCGTATCGGGAGCGGCATGGCATTCTCCAAAGTCCGTGGGTCCTTTGATCCGACGAATGGCTTCGGCCATGTAATCCGGATCAGGACGCGGCATGGTTTTCTCTAAGTCCGTGTAAACCGTATCGGGAGTGGCTTCGGCCATGCAAACCGTATCGGGAGCGGCATGGTCCTTTTGAAGTCCGCGAGTCCTTCGATCCGACGAATGGCTTCGGCCATGTAATCCGGATCAGGACGCGGCAGGTTATTCTGAGTCTGCATAAGACGAAGCGGGAGCGGCTTCGGCCGCACGAACCGCATCTAAAGCAGCCGTATCTGCTGGCAAGATTCTATCAACGCCCTATCCGAACCTACATCGGGTCTCGGCTTCACAAACTATAGCGAACGACAGAAGGATCTCGGATTTCAGAAAGGCCAGATCCACTCAAGTCATGCAGAAAACAACAAGGTAAAGCCAAAAACATTCCTTGTATTCACAAGCAAGAGGAAGTACAAACTCGGCCATATGCTTGGCCGAAGGCTTACAAAAGTGGAAAAACAAAAACGGGGGGGGGGGGGGACCTTCGTATCAGCCCTCGACGACCCGAGAGTCAACGATCTGCACCGCTTCAGGAGCGGCAACCTCGGCGGGGGCCTCCTCGGTGGTCAGGGCTTCGTCTTCAGGAACTGGAGGCGAGGCCCTCTCGGCCATAAGATCCTTCCACCAGGATAGGAGCTCCTTGGCTTCCTCGCCCATCGGCAGGGCGACCCCGGTCAAATCGACGCTCGGGCAGGCCCTCTGGGCGACAGCCAGTCCGAGGTCGAAGACCGAAGAAGACGCTAGCAGCTGGGCTCGGAGGATCTCTTCGGCGTAATCCGAGCTGGCCTTGTAATCGGCTACGGCCGAGTCCGCCGCTTCCTCCAGCTCCTGCTTCAGCGCCGATACCTCCTCGGCGTGGCGGCGCTTCTCCGAAGCCCGCCGGGACTCCTTGTCCTGGATCTGGGCCTTGAGGGCCCGGATCTCGGACTGAGCCGCAGCAAGCTCGCCCTCGGCCTTCTCCTTCTCCCGCTCGGCCTTTTCCTTGGCCTCGGCGGCGACACGGGCCTCTGCTGCCCTCTCCTCCAGCTGCGCCCGCGTCCGGGCGCTCGCGGTTACGAGCCCATCGACTAAGGGTTCGATACGGGGCACCGCCGAGGTACCCTCACCCGAACCGGCCGGCTCCTCCTCGGCCTCCAGGAGCTTGAGTCGGAGCAGCTCCTGATGGTGCATCAGGACGCTACCCGTCACCGCAGCCTGCGGACCGAAAGCAGACAAGGGTCAGAGAAAGTCAAGGAACAACTAAAAAGAGCTAAGCCGAAGCACATTCAGGCTTCTTACCTGGACCGCCAACCGAGCGCTCATCGCCGCCAGGTCGGTGACCGAATGATCCTTCAGCTCTTCGAAGGCTGAAGGGAGAGTGAGGCTGCTGAGCAGACGGAGGCACGTCTGCGAGTCCTCCATGCTCTCATCCTTGTACACCCCCGGCTCGGGGTGCCACCATTCGCGTTGCGCCCGGGGCGCCCACGACCCAGCGCCTCCGTCATCGACCCCTGCCGACACGGCCGGAGGGGAGTCGCCCCTCGGCGCCTCGGGAGACGCCAGCCTTGCGGCCCTTCGGGCCACGGCGCTCCTCCTGATCAGCGGAGCCGGCTCCGCCTCTTCGGCCTCCTCTACCCGGGGGCGCTTCGACGCTCGGCCGCCCCTTCGAGCGGCGAACTTTGTCTTCTGCTCCCTCTCGAGAGCGGCAGCGGCAGCGCGGCCCTCGGCGGAGGCCGCAGTCCTTGGGACCCCGCCTCGGGTCCTCGGAACTCCAGCGGCTCGGCCGGACCTGCCTGCCGCTTGCGAGGCCGGTGCCCGGCCTGGACCGCGCTGGTAGGATATCAGGGAGAGGAGGGCATCGAGGTCGGCCATTGCTGCAAGCAAGAAGAATATGTTAGAAACAAAACGGTGATCAAGTGCAAATTCAAAGCCGACTTACCCTCGGCCGAAACTTCATCAGCATCCCCAGCCGGAGGAGCTTCGGCCGGAGGAGCGGCATCCCTTCCTCCGCGGCCCTGCGGAGTCTCCTCGGGAGGAAGGTAGGGAAAGGCCCGCACCGGATCGGACCGAGGATCCGGCCATACCCCGGCGTTCACCAGCCGCTCTGACGTGCTGAGGAGCCCCCAGATGTCGTACGGGGCCATGACCTGGACATGGCCCACGAGAGTGCTCTGTACGAGGGTCAGAGCAGGAGGGTCCGAGAGGCCTGCGGCCAGCGGCGCCCATTCGGTGGGAAAGGGCCACACGCCCTTCTCGTTCTCTGGCAGAGAGATGAAGATGAACTTCCTCTTCCAGCCGTGGATGGACGAGGGCTTCCCGGAGAATATGCTTCGGCCGACCCGAGGGACGAAGCAGTACCACTCGGATTTCCCCTGCCTTTGGATTTTAAAGAGATAGCGGAAGACATTGATGGAAGGGTTGATCTGTATACGAGCGAAAATGCTCAAAAAACCGTATACAGTGCGCCAAGAATTGGGAAAGAGCTGAGATGGGGCCAGCCCGTAAAAGCTAAGGAGGTTAATGACAAAGGTGGGAAGAGGAAGACGGAAGCCCGCCTCGAAGCTATCAACATAGATGGAGAAGGAGCCCGGGCGGAGAGTGTTGGCCCTGGTGGCGGAGTCAGGCCGATGGGGGGTCGTCCAGGAAGGGAGCTGGAAGTAAGAAACTAGGTTCCTCACCTCTACGTCCGAAAGGGCGCAGGATGCTTCCGAAGCAATGTCCGGACGACGGCGTTCCGAGGTGGAAGCCTGGCCTGGGTCCCGGACCTCCTGGGTAGCCTCGGCCTCGGAAGCCTCGGCCCCGGAGACCTCGGCCTTGGAGACCTCGGCCCCGGAAGTCTCGGACCCCTCAGTCCGAGAGTTCTCAGGCTCTTCAGACATTGCGGAAGCAAGAGAATCCGAGGTGAGGGGATCTGATAGAGAAGATTTCGGAGAGTGGGAAGGAGTATACTCCTCGTCCGAAGGAGTAATCTCACTGGAAGGACTCCGGACCATAAGGCTGCGAAGGGGAGGAAGAAGGCCAAGGCTTACTCGTAGGAAGGGGGAGGAAGTCTCTCCTGAACCGAGCGCAGCTTCTCAAGCCACCTAGCTCCACCAGCGATGCGCTCTGAGGAATGGAGATCCTCCTACGGTGGCCGGCGAGCTCGGACGAAGCCTTCAGGAAGCTAGCCTTTCGCTGGAGAAGGAAGGAGAACTCTGGTAATTGCAGGGGAAACGCAAGCGCAGCAGCAGGAAGAAGAACAGTGCCCTGCTGAGGGCCTGTATTTATAAGCCCCATTCAAAACGCCTCTCGCCGAAGCAAACGGCCGAGATCATCCCTCTCGTCCCCTCGCTCCTCTCGGATGCCCGCCACGTGCACCGTCCTTCGACAATGATGACGAGCCGGCTCCGGGACTTGAAGCAGAGCGATCAACGGCCGAAGGCGCTCCAACCCTTCAGCTAACCTCTCGGATGCCCGCCACGTGTCCCGATCCGCGTGCCCACGAAGGGAGCGGCGGCAATCCGAGTGGTGCCTCGGGCAGAGAGCCGAGACGATCCGCGACCCGCGGGCGGTCATGATCCTTTTGTGTTTTCGACGGAGCGGCTGGATGCGCGACGCGTGTCCCGTGCTTCCTCGTGAAGCGACGCCCATCCCGTCCATTTAATGAAGCCTGACGCGAGTCAGAGGGCTCGGCCCTTCGGCTTCTGAGCTTTGAGCCTTCGTTGCCACTCCGAGCGAGGACGAAGCAACCGTGTAGCCCTTGGCCGACCGAGAGCACCCTCTTCCCAGTGAAAAAAGAACAAAGCTTCGGGTAAGACACCTGTTACGCTAATTCTTCTGCCAGCTTCGGGCTATACTCTCGCCATCTTAGAACTGAGGAAGACAAGAGTGGGGGGCTATGTGATGAGGCAGAATCCGATTCGGCCCATTAAGGCAAGCCCAAACCCCTTTCAGCCCAACAACAGCAGTACCAGCCCCTCCGGGAGCCTCCGACCCATCAGCGGCCCAGCAGCCTTCGGCCCATAAGCGGCACCGTCGCTCCCGGCCCAACAGGCTTCAGCCAGTCAGCGGCCCACCAGCCTACGGCCCGGAAACAGCGCGGCAGCCCAAGGCCCAACAGGCTTCGGCCCATCAGCGGCCCAAACCCCTTCGGCCCGGTAGCCGAATCCGGCCCACTCCGGTGGCGGATCAGGCACTATGGCGGTTTATCAGTAAGCCCTCCTTTAGTCCTATATCGGCTGCCACCGTTAACCATCCGCTATCCTTTGCTATAAATACACCGCTATTTATTGCCCAAAGGATGCTTCCTCAAGCCTCCGAGACCCTTAAAGGACTACAGTTCGAAAAGCATTAAAGCTACTCTCTTTGCCTTCTGAATCGAATCTTCTTCAGGAGCTAACTTGACCGTCGGAGGGGGTTCCCCAGGGCTGAAGTCCGGGACTCCTGCTGACTGGTTTTTCTTCTTCTTTCCCTCCTGCAGGAGCTCGGTTCGAATCATCGCCGACCTTCCCGAGTCGGTCTCGGCCGCCGACCTCGGACTCCTCTCCCTGGTCTCGACGCCGTGCGCCGGCCGCTCTTGCAACAGAGGATCCTCGGCCTCGTGCCGCCCCTTTGTCCGCCGAAGGAGCCTCGGCCCCGACTTCCCGGAGCGAGCCAGCCTCCGGACCTTCGGCTCCGCCGCCTCTGCGTCCTTCGTCTTCCGGATCCCCGTCAGGCCTCTGAAAACACCGATCCGACCCATCACCGGATCCCTCTCTTCGGATTCCGGCTTCGGAATCCGGTCGTGATAGCTTCGGCTACATCAGAGATCAACATACAATTTTATATGGTTCAGCTAAACCAATGTGTATGAGGCCTCCTTCATGCTGCCTCCTTTCTTTTGAAAGAAGACAGTACAAGATTACCTAGTGTTTTCCAAAAAAGTAAATTTTCTCTACTTATCGCCATAATAAATAGCGTACAAGAAAAAAAAAATCTAGAACATACTCGCATACAAGTGTATGGAAAACCTCTTCATTTGTTTGAAACATAAAAAGACTTGTTGCACTACGAGACGTTATTACGTTGCTTGGTGGTGCAACTAAAATAATAATAAAAAAAAGTGAAATTTTTTTAAAGGACCTCAATATGTCTTACATGTCCATATAATTTGATTTTTAATCTGACATCCTAAATTTTTTACTATTCATTGAGGCTTAATTCTTGAATTTTTCATCTTTTTTTAAGATGTCCGATAAAAAATTGGGTTATATGAGCATGGAGGATATATTGAGACCCTTCAAAATGATTATTATTATTTTTATTTTAGCTGCACCACTAAATGACATAATAAACTTGATGATGCAACAAGTCTTTCTCTTCTCTAAATGTGGACACCATGCACAATAGTTGAATCATATCTAACTTGAAGTGGGCTCAAGTCGCTAGCTCAATTAATTTTTTTGGTTGGTCGATTCAAATCTGCAACCCAAATGGTAAACTACCATATCATCTTTTTCTAGAGTTTTTTAGATATTCCTCTACAATTTATTATATTTATTAATTAATGCTTTTAATGTTAATACTTAGTTTTGATCACTTAGTTGCACATTTATTTGATAAACTCGTTTTTAATAGTTTTAATCACTTACATGCACATTTATTTGATAAACTCGTTTTTAAAGGAGTATCCCCAAAAACCTGAAGCAATGTTCCTTCCTAATTTTGTAAAAGATTTACCAATAGCATAAAAATGTGAGGAGCTACAAATAAATATCAAGATTGAAGGGGTCAATCCCCTATATGTGACAGGTTATAGGGGTTAGGATACTTAGTTCTTGGTCGTGACATTGTAATCCATGTAAATACCGGATCCTTACTTTATTCAACGTCCACACCTGGTATCAACCTTTTACAGGTCAATCTACCAAGTTCTTGATCAAGATAAACTTATGGATAAACTAAGATGCACCGGCTGTTCTGCCAAGCAAGTAAATAAGAACTAGATTGTGTTGTAATCATAACAGCCAATCCTATGCAAGTAGAAAGTTTCCATATTCTAGACTGAGAGGGGGCAAACAACCAACCCTCAAGCCTTTAAGCATAGGGGTGGGGTGCAAATGAATCGAGCTGTGCTCTAATTATTCGAGTTCGGCTCGAGTTAAACTTGATCTAAACTCGACTCATTTGATTAAATGAGCCGAATTCGAACTTGAATACATGTTCGTTTGATCAAATGAATCGAGCTCGAGCACTACGAAGCTAATCAGCTCGAAAGCTCAACGTGAATTATCTAGTTAATATTTTATTTATCTTTAATAAATTCTGATAATATAATAGAGAAAATCCAGTCTAATTGTTCAGCCTGGTCCGTATTCTAGCCAAATTCAATTATCCAACCCCAACCCATATTCTACAAAGCTTTTGAGGCTCGAGTCAAACTTAAACTACATGAGTTTTATTTCGAGCCAAATTCGAATCTAGGAAATGAGCTTGAGGTGAGATTCAAGTTTGAATATATGTATTCTAATCGAGTTTGAGCAAGTTAAAACTCAAATTGGTTCAACTCATTTGCACCTCTAACTGAGCATGGAGCTGCTGTTGCGTTCACATCGGTCAGCAGCCACAACAGTGACTAGGCCATCATTTTCGTGCTGACTTGAAGCCCACGGTCATTTCCCAAAAGGGTGCAACAAGTGGCATCTAATGATAAGCTACTCACCACCCCAACGAAAAGAAGAGAAAAGCATGAACGAGCGTATGGGTGACGAGTTGATCATTCCAAACTTTGAAAGGATCTCACAATTCAGAAAGCAATACCAATGTTGCAGTAGATGCCCCATTCTGGAGAGGACATGCTCTCCATCTATATTCCCCTGCATCTTAGTGTTCCCTACCAATAAAAGGACACCACAACTCTTTAACATGCTAATGAGTAATGTGGTCAGTACCATATGTGACGCAGGCATCAACATGGCATGGACGTGGTACTGTCGAGACTACAGAAACGTTTTTGCAGCCCAAATCCAATGGCCATGGCCTTCTCGTGGAGTTGTGGTGGAAAGCTTATTAGAATCCAAGTGAGATCTTCTCGGTCTCTTTGTCTAGATTCTGGATGCAGAATTTTTATCTAGTAAGATCACTTGGACATTAAGTTATAAATATGGTTGGATCAGTGAAATCTTAAGGTAGATCATATGGAACCCTAAATTGAGTCAGTGAGATTTTGGACCGAGTTAAGAAAGTCTCAGACTATATTATTTTGAATTGAATGGTGGATCCGCCGCTACTTGTATGCCTTCATATACATAAAAATAAGGCTAATCAGATGCATTTATTATGAAAAAATAGAAGAATATCAAGATCCAGTGTGTTTGAAAAGCATATAAAAGTCCGCACAAATAGATCTCATCTCCTTAGAATCTACTACTTCCACTGGCATCCCTCCATTGTTATGGTCACGTCACTGGTGACAAAACGTTGGGGGGTTCACCACCCTAGTTCGCTGCCCGAGCTCAGACCAATCAGGCAACGTCAAGGTCATCCATGGGATGATGCATTGCTCCCATCCACTTGTGACTAGACGCAAGAATGGATACGAGATCACTTGTGCATACCGGCACATGTGTGAGGGTCCTTGGCGTCAAATTTGGCTCGTTCCGTTGTGGAAAGGAAGGAGAAAGGGCCAAGTTAGATCATCATTCTCCGGTGCATGTGTTCAGGGCCAGGGTGCAGGCCATCTTGTCTCGTGAGAATAGGATCATCTGGATGATGTAGTCTACTACATTCGGTACACTGCAGTCCAAAAAGGGTAGGCCCCCTCATGCATATAATTGTGGGGGATTGAGTTGGAGACGTGGGCCACCGTTTTCAAGGCCCGTGGAGCTTTTGGGGGCTTTGGCGTTATGAGAGCGAGGGACAAATGAAGGAGTAATACTTGCTGCACTAGCTTAAGGATGTGCTCTACATCTTAGATAAGGCTTAGATGTTAAACATTTGCTGCACGTCCTGAAGGGCTGTACAAGGAACAAGATCCTCTAGATCTCTCCTTCTGGATCATTATGTGTTCCTAGACTCATGAGGGGCAGAGGCAAATGATTTATTTATCCTCCCCCTCATGAATCTTGAGACACATAAATGCTCAGAAGAAGGAGGTCCAGAAGGTCTCGTTCCGACTGTATAATACCTGTGCCATTAGATTAGACAACAATTGTCTTGTATTGTCTAACCAGAGAGAGGTATAGCAAGAGGAGAGAGGTCCAGAAAATCCCGTCCCCCCACCCCCCCTCCTCGGAAGTTGATTTAAACTTAGAAGGACACCACCCAAGCCGGCTGTATGCAATATTTCGGACAGTTTACTTCATACTTATGCAATACTAAGAGGCACCGTAAGTCCTCAAACAGTTGGTAATCCTCATTCTTAACGCTCACTACATTTTGTTGGTCGGTTACGAGAAACCATTTTATCAAAGGTGATCAAAGGTGAATGGAGACATTGAGTTGCCTCAATCAAAACAATATGAAGGGAAACAACCTTCACATGCTATACCTAGTTTCATTTTGATTGCGTTCTAACATGGAATGATAGAATACCGTAAAATGTTGTATTTTGTGTCTTACAAAAATTAGATGTTTCATGTCAAACCCGACAACTCCTTTATCTTAATTAAACGTGACAGCAAGCATTAGGAATTTGAATGTCTTGCATGAATCAAAGGCAAAGGCGTATGAATAAGGAATTTGAATGTCTCGCCAGTTCGTCCATTCCCAGATCCGTATTAGAATCGTTTTTTGCTTTCTTCCAAGGTTGCTTGAAGAAATTATTAAGAAAGGAATAGTCTTTACGCTTTAGAGATGAATATATGAAAAATAAACTTGTTATCAATTAAAACTAGTATAACATAAATCTATGATGTTTTAAGAAAAATATGATTTTGTCTCACATTTTATCTCTGATAGGTCGAAATCTCGTCCACTACTATCGGAGTCCTCCGCTTATGATCGGAGGGTCAAAAATCAATTGTTCCTGCAAAAGAGAACACCGTTAAAGGGCATTGGTGGTAATCCGAGGGATCTCCTTCCGACTCTTAAGTAAGAAGGTTGGGGGTCTGGAAGAAGGCAGAGAGAATTTGGGCTGATTGGAGCATACCTTCACCTGTGGGCTTAGAAGACTTTATATAGTGGTTCAGAGGCAACTTTCGATCCAGTTCCAACTAGAAAGCATATATTGCCTGAGTCTCCTTTCGGGGTAGTTGCTTGGGAAAAAGAGTCTGCTTTGGAAAGGTTAGATCCGAGTCAGATTCTTTGGCCCTTCGTGATCTATCGAGGATCAGGAAGAGTGCCCTACAGCTTCGTATCTGGGCAAATTTCTAGATTTATCTTGATATGTCCTTGTTTGAGGTCGGATTGGTTCGAGAAAGTCGGATTCTGCCTGAAGGGGAGGAGTCCCACTCACCCCTGGGGTTCTATTAGAAGAAGGATTTGGACTCCCCTCTGGTGGGTCGAGGGCAAGGACCGAGCGTTCTACTGGGCTTGGTCGTGAGTCTCACCTCAAGTTCGCATTATTAGACCAGCCTACAAACAATTTGGGTCAGGTGAGACTTTCATCCATCACTTGTTCCCCACTCCTTGGCGTGCTTTGTACGGTAAGAAGTAGTTTGAACAGCTACAATCATGTTGCGGCCATGCTCGAGTTCCTTGAAAGGGAATATATGACATGTTACAGTTGAATTTGAAGGAGCAAAATGAGGACTGCGACCTTGGCTTACAACATTTGAAATGATGGGGTGCCTTTATCACCGAGGAAAGCGTAGGTTCTTTTCAACTGCCGTGAGCAGACGTGAATCCATACATCGCGTCTGCTTGATCTTTCCATGTTGTTTCGGATAAGCATGTCCCTTCGGCGTGACCGATCATTCTGTCTTCTAAGAGACACCTCCTAGGGAAGCGTCAAACCGCTATTGCCAGGATGGCCCTACCTATAAGAGGTGGGGCAAAGGCCCTCATGGAGGAACTTACTACCGCCTCCTTCTATGAGTGAGAGCCTTTAACAAATTCCTTGCTCCTCTTCCTCACGAGCCAAAGTGTTGCAGGGCCTTTCCTCCTCACCTCTCTTCCTCGCAACCCCGACACAATGGCATGCGATACGCCAAAGGACATGAGTTACGTTGTAGCGGTAGAGGAAGAACGTGCGGCGCTGGAAGCCACGCAAGTCACGGCGGGGCTCCAGTTGAACCTCTGAGTTTCCTACCATATCCCTACTTAATACACCCTCCCCCTACCGTCGGAAGGGGAGTGAATTTTTTCGGGGCGATGTTGTTCTTGTTGAAAATGAGTGTCCTATAAGTCAATCACATGAGATGTGGTGGGGATATTTTCAGAAATTCTCATTCACTTAATAAGTGGCAGTATATTCATTATGTCTATTTATGATTGCATGTTACATAATTAGGTGTAATAAAGTCCGTAAGCTTATGTAATGAAAACTGGATCACAATGACATTGTGATAATGAGATCAATTTTCTATAAACATAAGTTCTTAATATTCTTGGTTGTAGGATAATTGAGAACACGCATCTATTATCCAGGTAAATCGACGCACACTTTGCCTGCTCATGTGATGAAAGTGGTTGGTCTCGTAACCACTTGTGTGGACACGTTAAAATAAGTGTATGGGTGCTCGTTGGAGGATGAGTTAACTTAATGATTTACTTGTAAGATGCCTGAATGGTTATTACACCTAATTGTTAATTAAGAAACTCATCGTTGTAATGGTGCAATTAATTTTTTGACCTGAGATACCAAAGACATTTTGTGTAGAACATTACACTTCGATACTGGATTAATAGATTTTAGCCTTAAGTTATGTACAGTCAAGTCATTGGATGTGACGGAAAATATACAAAGATACTTGTATGGTCAATAAGGAATCACTCACTCTCTAGTATAATGTTTAGGAGATAGAATATTATGTTGAGTTCTACACATGTTAAATCCTTGGCTAGGGTAGATTAGTTGAATAGAATTGCATGGTAACTGTTGATGAATAGGTTCCAGTGGATTGTGAATCTGCATCTGCAGGTCATGGTGCGTTGCTTAGGGCTAACCATGACATGTGCGTCAGTTAAATTAACCATCGGATGATTAATTTAAATGAAATAAATTGTAGTTCACATAGAATAATAGAATTAGTTATATTATTTGAATTAAGAGTTAATTCAGTAAAGATATTAAATATAAATTTAATATCTGGACTCACTGCGAGCATGATATTGGGTCAAGAGGGTCATACACATAAATAATCTCACGAAGATATGTTAATTGAGGATTTTATAGAAATATCGAGTTTTTGTAAAAAATGACGACTGTTCTATAAATAGAGGGCTTAGAAAAAATTTAGCCAGCACGTGGGTCTCTCTCTTGGCCGCCCCCCTCCTCCTCTCTCTCCCCTCTCTCCCCTTTATTTTGACGGTCGTGCCATGGTGATTGTCGAGATCGTCTCAACGTACGAGAGATGATCTCGTTTTCGGAGGTTCGTGTGGTACGTCTAGAGGCCGGACTCTTGAACAGCTTGCAATCTTGAGATTGACCACTCATTTGTCTTCGACTCGGCGAGAGATTTTCATCCTTGCATTGGTGAAAATCTAATTTTCTTGTTTCATTTATTATTTAGTTGCGATTCAAATACTCTAAGAATTGATGCACGAATTTTGAGAGAAAAAATAATTTTAATTTTCGTTGCGCTGTCGTTCTTCATAATACAAATCTTACAGTGGTATCAGAACTAGGTTCTCAACTCTGTTTAGGTCGTTTTAATGCGTTTGTGTTATTTTTCGTCATTGCATGTGAGTTTTTCTTGGCTTACTTTGTTGAGGGCGTGCATGCGATGCTGCCATTGATCCAACTGTCCCAAAGCATTTGTGAATAGTTGGATATTTGTCGAACTTGTTGGCATCAATTTGGACACTTGGATGAGGCATATGGGTCAAATAGGTGATTTCATCATCTGCGTGCATAGATCCGTGGGTTTAATGTTTTGCTTTTTCCAACCTCATTTCTCATCCGGAATGTCCTGGAAGTGTTCCAAGGTTGTTCAACGTCGAAAGTCGCTCAAGAGAAAATTGTTCTAGAGATTTTTTGAGCCACGGATGAACCAGATGGCGGCCGTCGGTATTTGAAGCCTCTAGCGGAGACCCAAAGGGATCTCCGGCCACCGTTGGCTAGAGTGCCACTAAACAGCGCTGGCCGGGTCATCGGACGGGTGGCGACCGACGGTGGGCCTCAGCGCCAATAGTGGGTAGCCCTAGTGGCGGCGCTCGGCGCTGCTGCTATAGTTCATACTCGGGGGGGGGGGGGGGCTAACGGGGGGAGATGAAAGGAAGGGTGTAGGCCCTTCATGGGTCCTTTGGACCTAGCCCACGGATCCGAACCGGAACCAAATGTACAGGGCCTATTAAACCCCTTTTCCCATTAAAGGCCCCATTTAGTCCATTAAAATGTGGATTTAAATTCTTTTAAAATTTTAAATTATTTTAAATGAGTTTAATTACATTAAAGGAATTTCAAACCCTAATTTTGATGGTTAACATATTTTAAATCAGTTTAAAATCTTGCTAACTTAGGTTTTAGTTAATTATTAACTTAAACCTCTTAATGATTGTGATTAGAATATGATTCTAATTAATCAATTAATATTCTTAGTTCGGAATTCAGCATGTGATGATGGGATATACTTTATTGTCTAAACAATTTCGACTTATTATTTATGCTTTAACTAAAATTGTTCAGTTAATAAAGTAATTTTAATTATATTATGAATATAATTAGTATTTTTGAAGTTATAGTTATTTTAGAATTAACTATGTGATAGTTCACACCCTATACAAGTGATGTATTTGTGTGTATAGATGATCATGGACTAGCCTAATCATGTGATGATGTGTGATTGAATGCATTAATGATAGTGGTGTGATTTATTTAGATGGGGCTTGCGTGCCTCCCTCTCTGTATAAAAATTCAAGTTGTAAACTTCTCTCTCTCTCCAGAAATGTGCTTTCCTTGATATAGATTAAGATTTCTTATTATTTCATGTACATTTGTGGACTGTGTGCCTATTTTATTTATGACATGTAATTTTAAAAGACATATTGTGCATGAAGTGAGGAGGACATCATGCGGAATCATTCAACAAAGAGTCGCATCACGAAGAGCATAAGATGCCAAGACCAGTTGTGTTCTCTTTATGAGTTGTGCTATGGATCACTAACTGGCTCCAGTGACGTTACCACACTTAGAAAGTCCATAATTATCCACGAGGTTATAACATGTTTATGATAAATATAGATTGTGCTACTAGGTACATATTTCTTGTACGAGTATGTATATAATATTTCAAAGATTTATACTTGTGTATGATGTGCGTACGATGTGTTTCATTAAACGTTCACGACAACCAACTTAAAATTATCGGACTCACAATTAATAACAATCTTTAAATTACTAGGCCAGACTGGGCCGGACAAGGAATCAATTCTACGGGTCCGTGGGCAATTGGGCAACAAACAGGCCGTTAAGCTGGCCCATTGACACCTTTCTGTTGGGTGCAAATGCCGGCGCGCGAAGAAAGTAGGAAGGAGAAGCAATAATTATGGTGGGGGGGGGTTTAACGTATTTTCCCCTCTGCTTTATGAAATATAATTATCTCCCTTTCCTTCTTATATCGCTTTTAATGTTACTGTGTAGTTATGTTAATTATTTGATCCCTCATTGGAACTCCTACTGTCCTCTTTGGACTACTACTAATTGGCTAGGGGGTGAAGCCAACCATACATGGATGACATGGGAAATCTCTCTCGGGCAGACCTTTGCCTAGGAGAACCCTTGATTAGAAAGTTTCGGATAGGACTGTCAACGGAGCGAACAAGGAGCGTATATCACAGTATCCGATTCCGTTCCATTTAGTATTATCCGAATATCCGACTCCAGATACTATCCGACGGATAATAAATTTTTCTATTCAAATTCGACTTTGCCGGATAGTATCCGAATTCGTAAATATTTCAACTTTGTCTTGTAATTTAATGACTTTAGAAATTTTATTTTTTGCATAGTCCATGAATATCATAGATTTAAATTAATACATATTCAAGTTATAAATATCTAGATAAATTTAAATAATTTGAATGCTTCATTAAATATACCTTAGATAATAACAAATGCTTAAATAATTTATCTAAATTAATAAAACCACTAAAAATAAACAAAAATCACAAGAAACTTCATTAGTATCGCTCAATATGTCTTAAGCATACTTCAAATATTGAATTACCATTTATTTAAATATATAAATATCATTAAAATGAAAATAACTTATTAACATACATAATCGGTCGGATAATAATCGGAGCGGATATCTATTTTTCGTTTCCACTTCAAATGTTAATCGGATAATTAAACGGATATTTGGATATGTTCGTCGGATGTCTTAATAGGATAAATATCCGACTAATCGGATGCGGATGCGGATGCGAATCGAAGTCAAATATTATCCGGATCCGTTGACAGTCCTAGTTTCGGATGGCCAAGATCTTTCATTTGTCATTTTCCTTTGGTGGTATTTGAAAATATTATTATATTATAGATCACTCTTAAAGTCTGATTATGTTATATATTTGAGAAAGTACATATCGTTAATGATCATTTTTTTGAAAAAAAACATATTGGGCACGCTTCATGAGCCTTTCTTCGGATGATGGATTACTAATAAATTATCTTATTTTGGTACGTAGGTTTTCTACTACAGGGAACTTCCTCCTCTTTCAAAGCTTTTAGTTATTTTATATGTCCTCAAAAAAAAAAAAAAAAAAAAAAAACTCTCATGTTCTCTTTTTTATGTCTCTCTTCTCTTTCACATTCCGGTTTAGGGTTCGTCCTAACTCGAGCCAACCCGGTCCGAGTTGCAGCCCTACTTGAGGCTCCAACCGTGCGCCGATGTGACCCACGCTAAAAGTTAGGGTTTTTTGCTTGCTGTTTTGGCTGGCAAGTTCACATCGCGTCCGAGCGGAACCTCGCACGAGCTCTGCTGCTTTTAGCAATGGCGGGGAAGAAGCGGAAGGCGTCGGACCCCAAGCAGAAGCCTCAGAGAGAGCGCCACTGGCAGGCGCTAGACTCCGACGACGACACCGTCGTCTCGAAGACCCGTAGCCGCGCTCCTAAGCAACACCACGAAGAGGACGAGGCATTCGCTCGCTGACCTCTCCTCAATTCTTCCAATCTTGTTGCCTTTGGGTCCTCCAACTCCATCTTTTAAGTCTGTTCTTCCTTCTCACAGTTGATCTCGCCCGCCCTGAGTGCGAAAATTTTGAGCGAAGCTCTGAAGCAGCAGAGGGAGATCCTCGAAGAAGCCGAGAGAGACGAGGAGGCAAAACTTCAGGCGCTGCCTCCGATTTCTATTGAATCCGTGGAGCCCTCCGTCGCCAGCGACGACGAAGATGAGATCGATGATTTTGGTGGGTTCTCTGAGACCCAGAGTCAGTACGAGGGCTACGAGGTGAGGTGTTGGGTTGTCGTTGTCGGCTACTGCTAAAAGCTGCAGTCTTTGTTGGATTTGTTACCGTTATTTTGTTTTGCGCGTGAGATTTGATTGCTTACCTTTGTATGTTTTATCTTGATTTCATGTGTATTGTGTTGCGTTTGTTTGCTTGTTGCAGCAAGAGATCAATGAGGAAGATGAGAGGATTTTATCAGCATTCATGTCTAAAGATGCCGGTCCGCAGCGAACATTGGCAGATATCATCATACAGAAGATTAGAGAAAAGAATACTGAGGTATCTGCAGGTCCGTTTCACTGTTTCTCCCCCCTCTCTTCCTCCCCTCCCTAACATTGTTCTGTGTTTGTTTAGTTCCTCAATATTTGAATCAATGAGCTTTTGTTTGCTGTTGCTCAAAATTGTATTTTGAGGTCAATGCGCATTATATGAGTGCGTGATCTGTGGCTTTTCAGTTGCTTCTATTCTATGATGGAGTGGCATTCTTTTGATACTAGGATTCAGTCAATGTTTAAACGTTTTTCTATGGTTTCTGACACCATCCGTTAGTTTTATGCCTGGGAATTTTCTCTGAATACTTACATCATCTTGTTGCTATTCTTTTATCTTACTCTCTGACAATTAGATGAAAACATCCAGAATGCGAAGTGGATGGAAACCAGTTGATACTTTAATTAAGTTGCAAATTAGAAAGAAAAATCAAGAGGCTTGCTTGTTAGTAACTCGGGTAGAAGTTAAGGGTCGTTAGTAAAGATTGTGTTGGCAGAGGATTGAGAGATTTTTGTTGAGGACAAGTCAGTAACTTGGTGGTGCTTGATAGATTGTTGTCTTTTTTCTCTTCTGCGATTCTGGTTACTGATGCACTTTTGTCTCATGTGTCTTGGGTTTGTTAGAGGTAGTATATTGGATGTGGAGTGTGTTCTATCTGCTTATACCCTAAATCTGGCAGTATGTCTGCCTTCCCTCCCCTCAGGGAAAAAAGAAGAAAGCATACCATTCATGAAGAAATAAGAATTGAGCATGGAAATTAAGTTATAAAATAAATGGTGTATAAATGAAATAGTACTAAATTAGGTCTTCTTTTTTATGGATGGCTGCCCAAATTTTGTAAAAGAGGATTTATGAATAAGGACTACTAGAGCTACGGAGCCATAAGCGCGCCTTTTCGTTGTGTTAGGAGTGATGGAGCTTTCCCAATAAAAGGAATACATAGTGAGTCACAGGAATAATAGAAAAAAACACTATTTGATTTTGGGGCTCACTATCACCTTTGAGGCATGCCTTTTCTTTGGTTCTACTGAAATTTGTGCATTTGCTTCCTCAGATAGTTATTCGTCTGGTATAGAATTATGGCGAACAAGTCAAGTCATTGTGTTTTTATTCCCAGGAATGCTGTCAAATTGAGATTCTTGATTCTGTCTGTTACATAAATATTCAATAATATCCATTTGTGTATTCTAATCTCTAATTGTTAATGGCAACCTGTTTTTGGGTCTAGATGTACGTCCTCTACCCAAGTTGGATACTTCCATCATTGACTTGTACAAGGGGTATGTAAATACTTTTTGAATAATACTCCCTTTTCACTTGCCTTCATGATTTAATGGGCTGTCTTTGATGATGTATTGATGTCCCATATATGCGCAGGGTTGGCAAAATCCTCAGTAGGTATACAAGTGGGAAGATCCCAAAGGCATTTAAACACATTCCATCACTAGAGCTTTGGGAGGAAGTACTATACTTGACGGAGCCAGAAAGGTGGACAGGGAATGCAATGTATCAAGCAACAAGGTTGTTTGCATCAAAAAATGTCAAAAAGGCCCAACGGTTTTATAGCCTTGTTCTGCTCCCACGTGTTAGAGATGACATTCGAGAACACAAAAGGCTGCATTTTGGTTTATACCAGTCCCTGAAAAAGTCCCTTTACAAGCCAGCTGCCTTCTTCAAGGGTATTTTGCTGCCACTCTGCAAGGTATGTAACTTGGAAATTGATGGTTTGACTGTACATTGAGTTGATTCATCTTTTTACATTGTTTTTTTTGGGGGTGGGGGGAGAAATTACGGTATGTATCACCAATTTTATTAGAATGAATAGAGGTACATCCAATCAAAAGAGGAAAGGTTCTCTCCCTAAAGAAAATCATCTTTTTGAATTGTATTTTTCATAAAAAGATTCTATGGTTCGACTTTTCTCATCACGATTTTCTATGAAACTTCTATCTATTAGTTCAAAGTTCAGCTTCAACTTGTGGGCATTTAAGAGAAAAGTTGGGATAGCATCCAATTAACTGGGTTCAACTTATTATCAACTCTCTTGTGGTATATCCTTGTTTTGAACTTTTTCTAGAGTTGTTGCAGTTAAAACTCTCATTTCACAAAATTGCGTCAACCGTCACACCCTGAGATAGAAAGGACACTATTTGATAATTCTGATCTTAGAGTATCTGGAAAAGTCATTGATACATGCCATGGGAAGTGTGTCATGATGAGGTGAAGCAACAGAGCTAGATGAGATAATACAGAGCAAATACTATGATGAATAAAGAGATTCTACCATTTTTTTTCTACTTTCCTGTTGACTGCATTGCTCCCCAACACAACCTTAAAGCTTCTGACGGGCTTCTTGGTGGCAAGAAAATTCAGTCTTCTACTTACTGGTTTGATTGGAGAATAAGGGGGAATAGGATGGCTTATTCTTTTTATTCCACTTTGATTGTGTGGATTGCGTATACTGGGTCGGAATTTCTTACGCTGGAATAAAAAGAATTAGCAATTTGGACAAAAGTGTTAGAATTGCTTTTCCCCCTAGGATAAGTATTAATGATGCTTCTATTATCTCATTTTATTTTTAATTTATTTACCGAATAAGCATGGCTTATTCTCATTAGACGGAATAAGCAGTTACCAAAATAAAAAGAGCCATATTCTGGTATAAGTAATCTGAAATTGTTTATACTGGAATAAGCAATCCGGCTATCAAACTGGCACTAAGTCTTGCTGTTGAATGATTCTTCTTTGAGCTCTTGAGGCTGATTGGTGAGGTGTGGAACTGTTTTTTGCTAGAATCCTTAATTGAACTATGGAGTTCCCACTGGTCCCTAGCAGGTTTGATAGGCATGCCACAGCCAACTTGACTATCATTCCACACTTTTAAGCCTTGTTTGGTTGAGGGATAGCACCTGGTTAACCCAGGTTATCCCACTTTTAACCCTTTTTTTGGTTTGACTAGAGGATTATGCTATTTGGGCTAAACAGTGGGATAAAACTCACTTAACCCACTCTTAGCCTGGGTTTTATATCCCAGCTCAAGGCATGGGATAGAAGGGGATAGCGCGCATGTTAATGCCATTTAATGAGAAATAAATGTTACTCAAAGTTAATTATTTTTATTAATATTCAGAGTAAAAATAAAAATATTAGTAAATACTAATAATCTAACTAATATTCAGAGTGAAAAAGGGCATATTTGAATATCCGTTCAATCAAGATTAGAACATTGGACCAACATATCTAGGATTCTAGATATCCGTTTAATCATTCAATTAATATTCAGAACAGAAATGAAAATATTAATACTCCAATTAATGTTTGAAGCGGAAACGGATATATCTAAATTTCCATTTAAGCAAAACATCGAAATGGACATATCCAAATGTCTGATTAATATCCGGGAAAAAAAAAAACAAATGTTAATTGTCCGATATTCGGAGCGAAAACAAACATATCTAGATATTCGTTTAATTAAGGTTAGAACATCCAACATACATATCCAAATGTCCATTTAAACATCCGATTAATGTTTAGAGTGGAAATTTGATTAACATTAGTTTATTTAAATAAATTATTTCATTTTTGAAGCATAATTAATAATTTTTTATTTATTTTTAGTGGTGTAACTTATTTATATAAATTATTTAAGTCATATTTGAAGCATACCTAATAATTATGTTCTTTATGTTTAGTAATGTAACATATTTATATAAAAAAATAAGTCATTTTTGTTATTACCTAAGGTATGTTTAAGAGTATTTAAATGATATAAAATTCATCTAAATATTCATAATTTGAATATGATTGATTCAAAACTCTCATATGATAATTTAAAAGATGTATTAACTTTAAAACATATTTAAATGAAAATTCTATGTACCTATCCTAGGTTAATGCTCGCTTTGTTACCGAAGCAAAGCTACTTATCCCCGGAGTAGCCCAACTTATCATGTGACATATCCCAGTGTTACCAAATCAAAAACAGGTTAAATCAGGGCCAACCTAATCTATCCCACTAGGATAGGTTATCTCCATCCCGCAATCAAACATGAGCTTAGGAACTGTCCTGCCTTATTCTGAATACGAATACATATGGCTGTGGCTTTAGCCACCAGCTCCTCGTCACCCAACGTGATAAAAGATTTGAATGCATGCTTTTGTTATCATTCCTACGTACTGAGATCTTTGGGCTACGAGCACCTGTGGATTTATCTTGTGGCAATTGCAGTACCTCTCCTTGATTATTCCAATTTGTACCATAAAAATTACCTTCTCCTGAAGATTTTGTCAATGTCACCTTCCCCAGTTGGGAGGATGTGCCTGTTCCCATGTTCCTGCCATTTGTCTCTGCCTTGCCGGCCTTTGTGTAATTGTCAATCTCCAGGAGAATTGGGGGCACCAGTGGTGAGAATTCAAGAATAGGAGGCTTGTCCATCATGCCATGATCACTGGATCATGATCTGCTTTGTCCATCATCCCATGGTGATTGCATCATGAGTGCTCCCGTTTGCCTCATTTTCAGTTTCCTCCTGCCTGGCTGTCTTCTGGATTATCGGTGATGATATTATCTTTGATGGTGAGTCCCACTGCCCTGACCTAGTGTCATGCCTTCACCTTTGCCGAAAATCGTGGAGGGGGCCTCATCTACTCCTCTGAACTTTAAGCTCTGGATGTAGGCTGTCCACCACTTGAAATGTGAGCAAGTCTATTCCTTCATGCCAGGCCATGTCTGCTGAGAGGACATACTTGTCTAAGTCTTACCTTATGATCCTTTTAAGGATTGTTCAGAGCACCAGGGGTGATGTTGCCAAATTCTACTGCTCCTGGTAAAGGTCTCCCTTCTTGAGGTCTTTGATATGGTCCTTCCCTCAATGATTGTACTCCATGTACCAAGGCACTTGAAATTGTCACCTGGACTCCAAGACCCTGACCCATTTTATTCTGGTTCTGCTCCTAGTTCGGCCGAGTTAACTTATTCTGGTTTTGCTCCTAGTTCGACCGAGTTAACTTGTTCAATGTTTTGTGTGCTTCCTCATATCTTCCATTTGTGAATCTCTCAGTGCCTTGTAATTTTTGTATGCCTCAACTACTTGCTTGTATGTCCATGCAGATTTGCCAGGCTTTATCATCTAAATTTGTCAAACTTTGGGAATCACAGATCTATCATCCACTTCCACATGTAATCTGGCATAGTCCAGGTCTGCCTAACAGGTGGTTTGCTTGTCTGCTTCCTTCAAAAGAGGTGAGAATGACGTTAAAAACCTAATCGCTCATAAGGGGATATGGAATACCCACCACTCTGTACCAAGATTGTCTCTCCCTTTCAAGACACCTGCAAACCTTTTGAAAACTTCCATGACAACCAAGAATCCATGCATCCATCTATGGTATGTTCTTTCCCTGAAAGGATCTGTTGGGTGATAAAGATTGAAGAGCAACTCATCAAGAACTTCTTCTCATCAATCCGGCTGATATGCCAACAGTTCCTAGCAGCCAAGGAAGCTGCAGAGAATGTTGCACCTTCTCCACATCCCATTTTCTTTACGCGGCTATACCCACCAAACTTTCATTATATGTCACAACGTTCTGTTGAATTGGGGGAACCACGGTGCCTGGATAAATTAGCTCACTCCTTTCTGACACTTCTATGTGACTTTTCTCCCCTGATGCTGAATGTGTTGTTCTATAGAGAAGAGACCAATACCCTGGCATCTCCAGTGAACGAGACATCTAGACTGTTGTGACATTACACAACCCAGTGTTTTAAAGCCAAACCGGACGTGCCTCTTAACTGGAGCAAAACCAGAAACTGGTGGCTTTTCTGGTAATGTGGGCATCCTCTAAAAAAACTGAGAGGTTCAGTTGGTTCACATGAAAGCTGGCCAGTTCAAAGTCGAATACTATATTTTCTTCTACAAAAGGTCATTTTAAACTATTCAAAATTGAACTCAAGATCAGTATTTAAACCTATGTAGTCAGAGGCGAGAGGTGAGCGAGGCGACCTGGGGTTCGCCTCAACCTCAAATGCCTAGGCGACCGCCTAGGCGTTTGAGGCGATGTGTTCTCTCATAAATCACTATGAAAGAAGAAAATGACAATATAAGGAAAATTAATAAAACATCCAAGACAGTCATATGCAAGACTTTGAGAAGCACTAATCATGTCCAAGATGGAATCCCTAAGACCATCTACTACCCATATAAGTAGTGGGTGGTCTTATGAATCATTAAAAATAAGAAAAAATATTATAACATGTAAGAGAAAAAGCGCACTGGACATTATTAAAAAAAAGCATTAGCTACTTTGTAATAATTAAGAAGAAGAACAAGCAATCCTACATCATTAAACAAGAAATAAATATTTGGTATAGACATCATCGGCATGTGTGTAGGTGAGTGAGGCGAACATGAGGTGAGGCGAGGCGTTTTGGCTCGCCTCAACCTACTTAATCGCCTAGGCGAGTGAGGCGACCGCCTTTGATAGCATAGATTTAAACACAAGATATGCACATCATAAAGAGCCAATAAGTTTTGTGATAAAAAACAAATACCTTCCAAGAAATGATGTGCATATCTTGAAAGTTGCAAACATGTATTTTTGTTTCCTGGGAAAATATCGCCCGTGATTTTTTTATTTCCCGAGAAATACTTCCCATGATTCTTTACTTTCCGGGAAAATGTTGAGAATGCAAAAAACCCCTTAAACTGATTCCTTGTCTTGGGGATGATGGGGGAGATATTGTGCAGCTGCCGATGAATTATTTTCCTCATCATGAAATGATCTTTTGGCTTGAACTTTAAAAGAAAAAGATGGATACTCTGGTATCGTCCAATAAAAAGAGGGAGGGGAATTGTATTGAATGGCCGGGCAACCCAGCCAAACAAACATCGAAAACTTCACCCAGATGCACCTGAAGTCCTAATCACTGACTGCAGCAGCATTTCTCCAGATTCCTGAGGATGTTTCTGGGATTTGAAGGGGAAGCTTATCCCTTTATTTTAAAATAGACAATATTATACTGCTAATTTTTCGTAAGCTTTTAAAATTTTTACTCTTCTTAATGAGTTCTCTTGACTTGATAAGATATATAGTCTTTAATAGTGAAGCAAAAGACTCAAATTTCTGTTTCTAATTTACAGTCGGGAAGTTGCACTCTTCGAGAAGCTGTAATCATTGGTAGTATTATTCAGAAATGCAAAATTCCTCCTATTCATTCTAGGTAATCTCCTTGTTGATTGTAATATCATGTTTGGTTTCTTTGATGGCTACAAAGTTATCAGCTCATGGCTTTATGAAGTTTTAACTTTGACATCACTTCAACCTTCTTGGAAATGAAACCGTAATCTATTTCCTAATTTCTTCAACAGTGTTGCACTGATGAAGATGGCAGAGATGGACTATTGTGGAACCACGAGGTATTACTTTAAGCCAACATTAGCTGCTTTAGTGTTCTTAGCATGGAAGACAGGAACAACGTGTTCTGATGTGAATTTGCCAATTTAATTGGAATTGCCACTATAAGGCACAGAAATCAGGGGTCAATAACAATAGCCAAGAAGGGAAAACGACTGAATTTGAGGAGGATGAAAAAAAGAGGAAGGGGGGAGGAGGGAAAAGCAGAAAGAGACGGAAAAGAAGTCGGAAAAAATGGAAGATGACAAAAAGTTTGACCGATATGCATTGATTCTTTCAATGCAGATTTAGGTCTTGATTGTCCATGGCTGTTAGCCTCGTTATATGCAAATATTTTCAATTAACTGTATTGCTGTCTCTTTTTGATACTAAGTTGCTTTGGTTTTCATTTTTTTTTTTGCAGTTATTTCATAAAGCTTATTCTAGACAAGAAATATGCGTTGCCTTACCGAGTGCTTGATGCAGTTGTTGCACATTTTATGAGGTTTCTAGAGGATGAAAGAATCATGCCTGTTATATGGCACCAATCACTTCTGTCTCTTGTACAAAGGTGAAGTCTTACAATGCATTTTTTATCTATCTTTGACTTGGCCTTGGACATAAAAAGTTTTGCTTTCAAAACTTGAATGCTCTCAAAAGTTAGCTTTTGTCTAATTTGTAATTCTATAGCAAAACATACCTTTTCCCATGGTTCGTATAGTTTCTGAATTATTCACCGAATTACTAGCATCGGTACTGAGTATGTCTAAAAAAGAATCTCCAGAAGTTGGATGGGCATCATTGGATTTTGTCATGCCCAAGTGAATGAAGCATTTATGATATGACACATCTACGAGTAGATAGTTTTATTATTCTTGTCCCATGGTGATAAAGTCATGAATTCTACTGTGCCTTTACACATGGGAAGTGTATGTTATTTCATCATAATGATTAATCCCTACTCTGTGAAGTACCCATGTGTTGTCAGCTCACTATATGTGAAGTGCCCAGCTATGGAATCTTAGGAATCAATAGTTGAATGTCAAAAATCTTGTAAGAACAGGTAGACTACCATATTGGATGTGCAGTTCAAGCCACATATCCAGGAAACAATTGGGCCTTCTAAAATGAAAAGATGGCAAGTTTAGCAGTTCTTTGTCGAAGGAAATTTGAGAGGAAGTATCAAGGATATTTGGGACTAGAACTTTTAGTCTTCGACATGGTAAGGTCCTCAGGAACAGGACAGAAGCTTTTTGATGCTTAACATTGTTTTCAAGGCATCACATAAGCGACACCTAGGTAATGCCTAGGCTACAAGGCATTATATATGGGCAAGGTGATCAAGGTCCCTAGGTGATATGAACTAAAGGTACTTGCCTCACACACCTTAGCCGTCATGTTTGGTGCCTTGGACTTTGATAGAAAGTTAGGCACTGTCTGGAACGGTTTCTTTATACTTCTTCATTATGTGAGGGGTAGGAATGCCATATCGGATCTTGACATAATCTCGGAAGGTAGAAGAGAAGAGACCTCAAAGGGATCTCAGCAAGATTTGGAGAGATCTGGTACAGTGGCCAGATATCATTATCATCTTATCCTTCTTATGAAAACCTTTAAATTTTATGCATTTATGATTAAACTGACACAACAAGAACAATACAAAAACATATTTACACATACAAGGATTGTTTCTTGATTCTCAATGTCATCTCAGTTTGTTGAAAGCTCCTCTTCTGTCGCCATCCTCATATCCTCCTCTCTATGGGCATTCTCATCTCCCTCGTCTTACTTAATTCCTTCATCTTACTCTTCCCCCATCTCCCTCTTATTTTTGATCTCAATAGAGATTTCAGCTTGCGACCCTTTGAGAGATGATGATTCTCGAGAGCTCTTGGAGATATTGGAAGAGATGGCAAACCATGGGTGATGGTGGTTTACGGATCTACCTTGTGATGTCAAGTGGGACTTTGGAAACCGAAAGTGAATGCATCATCTTCAAATTTGACAGTTGCGCATTTGTTAATTTGGTTCTGTAGAAAAGGGGAGGAGAAGAAGAAAAGAGGAGTGAAAGATGAGTAATTTTTTCAATTTCTGTTGTTCTTGTCGTGATCTAAATTCTATCTTTTAATGAAGCAATTTTTCATCTCTTTAGAACTTGTCCAAATTTTTTATTCCTTTTCATGTAAATAAGCCTTTCAAAATATATTAGCAGAAGAAAGAGGCAAAAAGTGTGGTATAAATGTATAAGCCCCATAAGGTAACATTATGAAGGAAGAAATTAAGTATATCCCCTTGCAGGGTTCCAAAGTCACTTCCCTCTGCTTAAGTGGCAGAGGGAAGTTGGATTCAGAGATTTGGTGAGAGATTGGTGGAATCAAGCACCGAGGGCAGCTTCTGCAATTCAGAATCTATAGGGTAAACTTAAATGGACCAGGAAATGTATGAAACAATGGGCGAAGCAGAAATTTGGAAGGGTTTCAGCAGAGAGGCAGATAATGAAAATCAAAATTGAAGAGTTGGATTTGAAAAGTGAGTCTGTTGACTTATCTACCCAAGAAGTGTATTCTTTGAGGGAACTCAAGAAGTCTTATAATGAAGAGCTGCTGAAGGAAGAAATCGGTTGGAAATAGAGGGCGAAAGAACACTGGCTAAGGGAAGGAGATAAAAACACTTCTTTCTTTCATGCAGTGGCTAGTGCCAAAAAAAGATATCTGGCTATTGATCATATTAAAGAAAATGAAGCTGTCATTGAGGAACTTGAGGAGATTAAGACCAGGTTTGTTGCCTTTTACAAGAATCTTTTCTCGGAAGACCACCCATTCAGGCTCCATCTACAAGATGGGTTGCTCCCTATGTTAGAAGCTGCTGATGCTGAACAGTTGTGTGAATCTTTTTCAGAGGATGAAGTCAAATCGGCAATCTTTAGTATGGATCCCAATAAAGCTCCGGGTCTTGGTGGTTTCTCCCTTGGATTCTACCAATTTTTTTGGGATACTATCAAGGTAGAGGTGGTTAACTTTGTCCAAGAGTTCTATGATAGGCTGGAAGGGATTAAACTTGTTAATTCCACATATATTGTCTTGATTCCGAAATCAGAAGGAGCTGATAGAATGGTTGATTTTCGGCCTATTGGTTTACTCAACAGGTGTTATAAAATCATCACTAAGATTTTAACAACCCGGCTTAAGAAGGTTATCCATAAGCTAGTGGGGATTAATCAGTCAGCTTTTTTGGAAGGAAGATTCATCCTGGACAATTATATGGCTGCTTATGAAGCCATTCACCACTACAAGAATAGGCACAAGCAAGGTGTGATGTTAAAGCTTGATTTTGAGAAGGCCTATGACACAATCAATTGGAATTGTCTTCTTAAATCCATGCAGCTCATGGGATTCAATGCTAAATGGATAAGATGGGTAAGGTGTTGCATCTCCTCCTCCAGATTCTCGGTGTTGATTAATAGAGAGCCATGCGGTTTTTTTAACAGTTCTAGAGGATTTAGGCAGGGAGATCCTTTGTCTCCTTTCCTTTTTCTGCTTATTGGGCAGATTTTGAGCTCCCTTTGGGATAGTGCAGCTCAACAGGGTTTGGTGGAAGGGTTCAAGATTGGTAGAAGCCATATTCATTTATCTCACCTTCAGTTTGCAGATGATACCCTCCTGTTTACATCTGGAAGTATTGAGGACATTTAGAATATCAAAAGTTTGTTAATTTTGGTGGAAGTTATTACGGGCTTGAGAATCAATTATGAGAAATCTGAAATTGTTGGTCTGAATATGCCTCAGCAAAGACTACAGGAAATTGCAAATTCTTTAAAGTGCAGAGTCAACAACTTCTCTATCAAATATTTGGGTCTGCCCTTATCGAATGGTGTCATTAGGATCAGGGATTGGGATGGTCTCATAAAGAAATTTGAGAGTAGATTGGAAGGATGGAAGTGTAGCTTTCCTTCAGGAGGAGGAAGATTGATCCTGTCCAAGTCGGTTCTTTCTTCATTGGCTTTATATTATGCTTCTGTTATGAAGATCCCTAGAACCGTGGAAAAGATTATTGAATCAGCTAGGAGCTCTTTTTTTTGGGCAGGAGGGAAAAGAGAAAAGAAAGGTATGCATTTGATAGCTTGGAAGAATGTGTGTAAGAGTAAGGAGTAAGGTGGCATTGGTCTTTGTGGGGTTGCCACCTTCAACAAAGCCTTGCTAGCTAAATGGTTGTGGAGAAGAGGAGAGTGCCCAGATGCTCTCTGGGCTGTGATTGTCAAGGATTTGTACTTTCATGGTGAGAGTAAATGGAGTTTCTCTCATTCATCCAGATACAATTTGTCTCCCATATGGAGGAACATTCTCAAATGTGCTGACTTTATGGTCACTTCTTGTGAAATCCATGTGGGTAATGGCAGTGACATACGATTTTGGAAAGATAAATGGTGCTCCAACCTGGACTTGTCAACGCATTTCAGCAATCTTTTTAACATTGCCCATAATCAGGATGCTTCAGTTGAGGAGGTTCTATCTCATAGTGATACAAGTCAGTTTAATCTATTGCTGAGGAGGAATCCTACTGATTTGGAAACAGAGGAATTGGTAGCCTTGCTTAATCTAATCAGTGGAGTTAGGATTTGCAGAGAGGTGCAAGATAAGAGCGCTTGGAGATGGACTAAAAATGGGCATTTTTCGGTTAAATCCTTGGTTCAGCTACTGAATGATGGTGGCATTAGGGTTTGGTGGAAGGACCTAATTTGGTCTAATCACCTTCCTAATAAAATCAGGGTGTTTCTTTGGTAGCTTGCTTGGAATAGAAGTCTTACGGGAATGAGGGCGAAGAGACTTCAACTCCCCGGGAGTCCCTTATGTGTTTTCTGTGCACACTTTGAGGAAGACCAACTTCATTTATTTTGTAGGTGTGGTATAATTTCTATTCAATGGAAGATTATGTGTAGATTATTTGGACTTGAATGGGTGGAGCATTCTTCTGTGTTGGACCTGCTGCATTGGTGAACTACTGTTTCTCCTTCAAATGACCTTAAACATGTATGGTTCCTCATATGTCCGGCCATGTTGTGGACTATATGGTGTGAGAGAAATAGGAGAAAATTCAGTGACCAATTCAGCAGTGCTAATGAATTAATGAAGAAGACATTCAGATGGGTGGAAGAGTGGGGACGAGCTGCTGGTGTTCTGAATGATAGTAGCTCTGTTATCTTTGACAAAGCCAGATTGTGGAGAGAGCTGATTTCTTGATGGTCTCTTTCTTTTGTAACCCTGTTTTATTTTCTTGATAAAACCGTATATGTAAGTTTCTTTTAAACCCACTTGGGGACTTGGATGGGGGAGTGTCCTATTCAGGTGGTGTGTTCTCTTGGGCCTTCCTGTACTTTTCTCATATAATTCAATGGAATTGTGACTGTCACCTTCTAAAAAAAAAGTCACTTCAAAACAACTGCAAATCAACATTTCTGTACATTGATTTCTTTCTATTCTTCACAGAAAGATCAAACTGTACAGAAAATGCACATTCAGCCAACCAACATGACGTGAATTAAATATTGTGCAAACTATATACTATTCATGAAAAAAAATTACGAAACAAGGTTTGCCTACGCATTTTGCCTTGTTGACTGAGCAACAAGGTGGTAGGTCACCGCCTGTTAGCCTTCCTTGCCTTAACACAAACTATGAAGCTTGGTTTGTGTATTTCAATGACAAGATGTAAAATGTTCTGTCTTTTGATTCCACTTTCAAAATGTTCCGTCTCTTGATCGTAGAAATATGCTACTGTAAATTGACGGATCAGCTGGTTTATGCAGTTGTCCATAATTATTGTCATGTATTTGATATACTTGTAACACTGAGGAGAACAAATGTCTTCACTACAATGAATGCTACTGGATCAACTTCTTAGATGTTGCTTTTGCATTTTATTTTGGACAGGTACAAGAATGAGCTGACGGGGGAGGACAAGAATAATCTCGACCGCTTGCTTCAGCACCAGAAACATCATTTGGTAGAAGATATTCCTTGGGCCTTAAATATGTGAAATTCGGGTGTATTTCATAATTTATGCATTAGAAGTTTTGCGTGATGCTTACCCTTTTATGCAGGTTACCCCTGAAATTAGGAGAGAACTAAAAGGTAGCCTTAACCGTGGGGAAAGGGAAGATGATGCCATGTCTATAGATATCCTTTTGTGGAAACATTTATAGTACAGTATAATGCATTGTTTTCTCCTTGGTCTCTAATATCTGCATGTTTATCTGCTACTGGCTTATGTTTTCTTTGACGCTCCCTACCATCTCCAATTTCTGTTATCAGACGAAAAATTGAGGAAGACAGATGGGATATTCCTGAAGTTCCGATGGAGGAAGATTGATGTTGTCTGCTGTCTGATCTTTATGCAGCGAGTTTCTAGTTTCATGGGGCAGTTTGCTGTTGTCTGAATAGCTTCGTGGGTGGCCTACTTTTAGTTATTAATATTCTTTTTCCAAGCTGAAGAGGTCAATGTGAATGTATATTATACACCAAATTTTCCTTGGAAGCAAGTTTT
The DNA here is from genome assembly GCA_030544215.1 of Zantedeschia hybrid cultivar. Classification (NCBI taxonomy): domain Eukaryota; kingdom Viridiplantae; phylum Streptophyta; class Magnoliopsida; order Alismatales; family Araceae; genus Zantedeschia; species Zantedeschia hybrid cultivar. Next base: position 22,814,790 of record JARZZO010000014.1, read on the forward strand.
GAGAGTTTGCTACTTTTCGTTGTCATAAACGGTGTATTAGGAAAAATAGTACATGTTGGGATCTTTCTTGAATGGTATTTATGTGAAGAGCTGGAAATCTAAAATTGCATGCTATTTGTAATCTATGGTATTTGTGTAACCTTCTATTTATGCAATCCCGTGTTACATATAATCTTCATTTCTGTTTGTAATGCTTAACCCTCAAACCTAGTTTGAACTTGAAGTTTGAACCAGTTTGGCTATCTGAATAGTTCAGCACCCCAGATGTAGATACGTTCATTTCTACCCATTTAGATATGCATCTCGTGCATCGGCGCACCTGGCGGCCTCTGGCTTAAATATGGAACAACGGTTTGTTACTACTTTCCATGGTGTAGGTTCCGACCCAGCACGAAGTGAAGATATAATCCAAGAAAATGCACGTACACATTTCAGTTTTATGTGATCAAGGAGAAATATTTGTTGCACCGTGCCCGGCGGTGATGCGGTGCATGCTCTCGCTGTCTGTGCGTGTGGGTGTGTGTGGATGTGCTGCTTCGTCACAGCAGGCAATGCAGCCGGTGTTTGCTCTAGTCTCAATGAGTACAGAGAACCTTACCTTCTCTTTGTTCTCGTATGCTGTTGCTTATCCTCTAACTAGTTTCAAATCTGTGCGATGCACAGTATTTGTTTGAATTTATTTTAAAAATATTAAATTTAATTTTAAGATAATTTTTTTAATATTAATTTAAATAACTTCATGTTAATAAAAAACTTTTCGGTAACGAAATCATAAGAGTTTCAGTCTTTCAAAAATAGAACCCTTTTTAAAAGAAAAAAAGAAACTGTACTACCGTACCCAGTGGCCACTCTTTTTGGTTGGCTATGTATAGTAGGAGGAAGCGGGTGTGATTAAGAGTTGATTTTTAGAATTCTAATGTAATGATTAGTTTTTAAAAGTAAACTTGAAGAGATCTAATTGTATGTGGTTAGTTATTTGTGACTCCAAAAAAGAGAGAGAGAGAGAGATAAACATGGAGGGCTAGGGCACTGCGATGCACGAAAGAGAGGGAGTTCGAGAAAGAGTAAATAAATTGAGAGAGAGTGGTAATATAAGGAGTTAAGGTAAGTGTAAATAAGTGGATGGATAGGCTCAAAAAAATTATTTTATCATATGGAACTATCTAAGAAACTTGGTTACGAAAGTAAGGGAAAAAATATGCATTAAAAATAAAAATATTAAACATATTGATAATATACTTAGTTAAGGACTTGCACATATGTACCATTTACATAAAGAAATAAAAATTTTAAGAGGTTAGGTGTATGGTTAGGCGACATGTTCCACGTACGTATGGTTGCATAAAAAATAAAAATTGTTAATATAGTTAGACAGAGGCGGGCATCAAGAGAGAGAGAGAGTTAATGTCATATGAGCGGTAAAAAAAAGGCACAGAGGGAGTTGAAGAGTTGGTAGTTAACACATTTGGAGACTCTTCTTAAGAAGGTAGACGGATGGGAATGGACTACCAGCATTTAAAGAGAGAGAGAGTTCATTAAGTATTCTTTAATATTATTTTTTGGCAGAGAACCATAGCAGAGTGCCATGTAAGTTAGGTTAGAAACTTTATTTATTAGTATAATATAGATGATTCTCACTTAACTCACTAAAGTGTGAGTCTAATTCTTTAATGAATTCTCATTTGACTCCACTAAATTGTGAATTTAAATTTTTATAAACTCTCACTTAGCTCACTAAGATGGGAATTGTAATTCGTAATAAAAACCCCAATAAAATTAATTTCCTAATGAAATACAATTCAGAGAATGAATTAAAATCCTTATCTCACTAACACCCCCCAGCTTTCCTTCAGGCCTTCCACAGTCCAGCCGTCTCCCCACCCACCCCACTCACGCCGCAGCACTGCAACAGCTAGCAACACCTCCCCGTTGAGCAACCCACCCAGCCAATACCCAATCCCGATCTCCCCCACTCCCATGGCCATACCCCTGCCATGTTTGCCACCGCTGCCTGCTAGTCGCCGCCGCGTACGACGTCCACCCTCCCCCAACACCATTAAACATTAATCGCTTGCTTGCCCCCACCATCTGCTTCCCATCGCCGCTGTGTATGGCGTCCATCCTCGCCCAACACTAGTAACCATCCTCAGCCGCTGCCTGCTTCCCGTCTCGACAGCGCCTGGCCCCCATGTTCGTCGTCCACCTAGAAGCCTACCGGAAGCCTTTTGCGTCGGCTTTCCCCAAGTTGGATCTACCCTTGTTGGGTTTCTATTTTTAAGGGAAATCGGGGACTCTGCAGCCCAGGATGCCAAGGATTGTAGTTGGTTCTTATTTTTAAGCGTTAGATCTACCTTTGTTCATTCTTGTTTTGTGTAGCTTCGGTGGTGGTTCTCTTTAGCTTTAATGGTAGTTTTTTAACCGGTTGATGGCACAAATGGGTTGAAAGCTATAAATTTTTTTTTTTTTCAAACTTAGATACTCAATTTCTGGATGGAATTTTATTTTTTTCTTTTAAGTTCTTGTTGGCCCGATGATTTGTTTATTATTTTCTTTTCATTTTCTTGGTCAGAAACGCATCTTTTAACCATTTGCCCTCTTGGCCGGTTGGGTTTGTGCATTAGCAGTGTTTTCTGTTGACTGGAACTTGTGTAGATAGTTGATCCCATTCGGCCAAGAGGGCAAATGAGGTATACCTTCATAAAAATCACAAACGATCTGCTCGGTCATGCAAAGGTGTTCTTTAGCTGAAAGGTTTTTAATTGCTTAATTATTAGAGCATAATGTCAGTAGTGGTTTTTATTGCTTAATTATTGTGTATCAAATATCCATTATTTTTGACAGTTGTTTTTACAACTTTATGAATTTTCAGACAAATATTATATTCTACAAAGATTCAATTTAAATATTTTGACGTTATCCGTACCAGCTCCAACTTCGAAAATTATCCGTCAAACATATTCACTCCGTATTCAATTTGTAAACAGAGCATATACAAATTATATTTTTATCATAAACAGACAAGATGGAAACGCCATATCCGCTCCGTTGACAGCCCTAACGCCATAGAAGAATATTGCACTAATGTTTCTCACATACGAACTGTGTGAGGATACTCGTTTGCCGTCTCCTATGGCAGTCGAACTTACAAAAAGTTGTAGTATTTAAACTATTAAAATAAATGTAAGTGACCATGTTGTAAAAACTGTAATAATGATTTTTCTTGAATCACACAGTGCTTAGCTACGTAGATCAAGTAAATATTTAAACATTTTCATTTATTTGCATTCGGTAGGAACAAATGCTAGTTAACATGATCATGGACAAACAAATACAGAGGTGAACAAACACACCTGCGTGTAGGGAAGTGTACCTGACGCAAATGTCCGCCCCCTGCCCATTTTTCGTGTCCTCTCTTTCACATTGTGCAGTGCCTCTGTGTGCCGTTTTTAGACATGCTGAAGAGGAAATCTCGATGTGCAACTCCTAGACGTAGTGACGGATCTAGCCATATTCAGTGGGGTCTGGGGACCCAGTGAATTTTATTAAGTTTATTGTCTCAATGTAAAGTAGTCTGTTTAGGATCCCACTGGCTCAACCTAAGACCCCACTGGCCTAATTCAAGACCCCATATAATCTAGTCCAAGATTTCATTGACCCAACCTTATTTACGACTTAATGTTCCAAGGATTCTACTGGACAAAATTTTTGCATCCGCCACCGAATGGCTTGATGCAGTGCAAGACGTGCCCAAAATGAAACCTAAAGCCTATTATTTGAAGTTGGAAAAGAATTATTATGATCTCACCGCAAGATCACATCCTCCTAATAGAATATTTCTTGATCGCATCCTCCTAAAAAAGATTTCTCGTTCGTTTCTACGACTTGTTAAAGACAACATCTTTTTTTTGCATCAACACATCTTTTTTTAATTCTAAATCTATCAACCATGCATCTAATGAAAAAATTAGGAAAGGAAGGAAACAAAGAAACCAATGTTTTGACGAAGGCCAAGAAGAACAGACAGTAACACGAGGCATGCTCATTAGTTCTGGAGATCTTCTAATTTGCTAGGGGGCTAAAACCAAAGACATGGGAGTGCTCGGAGGAGGCCACTCACGGAAATCTGACGACCTGCACTATTACTGCTCGTCCTAGAGCCAGAGAGAGGATGGGAATAGGAAAGCCCTATTAATGACTTTCTTACTTTTGCTGCAATTTATAAAAGGTTTGGTCTTCCTAAGCAATCAAGATACCGAGAGAAAGTGTTTCTTTTCCTCTTCCTGCTGCCCTTATTAACACAAAGTACGTCTTGGGCTTCCCTTACAAGCTGGTGCTGTATTAAATGTACCGTTAAACTTGGTATAATGAAACAGGTTTCCACTTAAACAGTATGAGACGTTCCCACTTTCTAGCCATCCTTTTGAAACAGGTGACGTGTTAACGAGGCCATTAATGTTACAGCTCCACTGGCTTGAGAGAAGAAATCTATTTTGAATGTTTGAAATTGGAGGGAAAGAATGTGGGAGTGCTACATCAGCTAGCTCAAAAACTGTGTTTTATTAATGTAGTATAGATTGAATTCTATTATTCATTAGGCATATTTCAGTTAGTTGCTGCACCTTTGTATGATGAGCACTGCGCGCACCTTACGAAGGCGTGATCCAAGCTGTCGGACTGTGTAGAGGCGTAAAGAGAATTTTGAAACTTTGATCAAGGATCGGATAATATGAGGCTTTAAGATTGAGTTGGACACAAGCTAGAGGCTTTGTCAGTTCAGTCTAATCTGATTTTGCCTTATCAGTATCCATCAATCCCACGTGCAGCATTTCCCCTATTTTGTGGAATTGGAATAGATGACCATGTCCATCACGGGAGAGATTGGACTCTAGTTCGGTAGACTACCAAAATTGGAGTTTTTGTTGATATGGCTGATGTCAAAGCAATATTTGTTGCATCGCATGTGGTGAGGTCGAATTTTTTTTAGGTCAGCCATCCGTACAGGTCGACCGATTTTCCATCAACTCAAAAAAATCTGAAAAAAAAATAGAGTCCAGGTTGGTTTTGATTTTTCAAATTTTTTGGGGTCATCCAATAGGGGATCAGCCTGTACAAAAGTGTTGGCCATAGTGAGACTGACTTAAAAGGAATTTTAAAAAATAAAAAAATACTACTGCTGTAATCGGATGGCTGCATTGCGACTATTGCTCGAGAAAACGTTTTCTTCTGAAGAGGTGGTTCAATTGGTTCGGTAGTACATGAGATTACTGCTTGATTTTGGGGTAAGCTTGATATTTCCTCCCAAGTGAAGAATCTTCGGTGAATCTCTAATAATTCTGTCTAATAAGGTAATTGTTGTAAGCCTAAATTAGTTTAATTAAAATTGGATGTTACAATATGTCACTAGCGCTCGTGGCCTAATGGATAAGGCGCTTGACTTCTAATCAAGCGATTGTGGGTTCGAGTCCCACCGGGCGTGATTTATTTATCTGGTCATTTTGCAAACTCAAAACAGCATACTCTATGTATCACCACTCCTTTACACTTGCATTGTGCGAAAACCTTTTAAACATCCATATTTATTCCAGTTTTACCTTTATTTTCGGATGACAAAGTTTATAAGGATTTTTTTAAAACTTTCTCAAAGATTTACTGCATGCTCGTGCAAGAATCATATGATAAAGGGGAGAAGAATTGAGGACACTTTAAATTATTTTTGATAATTTTTAGAAACTAGTTTAGCTCATTATTTTCAATAATTTTTGGAAACTAGTTCTGGTTTTGATATCGTAATCAAAAATAAAATGGAAACAGTAATATCATTCTTAGATTACATCAGAATCGGAGTCAGGAATATGGTTGTACTATTGAATTCTATTTTAGTATTTCTATTTGTATCCTACCCATTTATAGTTCTACCTACAGAAAAATGCTGCTTCTATTTAAGGTACTCCATTCAGATAATTACCCACTTACATTCGTTGCAGTAAACTCCATCCCATATGGTGCAGAACACTCAGCCAACAGTGATCACGTAAAGGGGTATATCAAAAGAGTCCCTTAAGAATGCAGGAGCAGCATCGCCAATCTCTATGCCACCAGATAGCATAATTGTTTTAACATATAGAGATATTAAGCGATGCTTATGTGGTTGTCTTTTCATTTGAATTTTACCAAAAAAGATTGTGGAAAAAATGCAGGGCTTTGTTGGGAAGAGAATTGAAATCATAATTCATATTAAAATGCTAAATTCAGTTGAATGGAATTGAAGGAGCTCATAGCAAAAGTTCTCATCTTTAGGATGGAAAAATTGACGCTTAAATAGGATGCTCAAAAAAATGTAAAACTTAATGACATGGCGCCAGGAGGGGTGTTTTCAACTAAGAAAGTTCAATATGCAAATTTGAAATTATATTAAAGAAAAAGAGAAGAATGATGTTGGCACTGTTGATTTAAAGGGCCTGTTAGGCCAAAAAAAACCTTTACTTAACAAGTCACTTTGCCTGTCAGTTTCAACACACATAGTAGTAGTGGATGGAGAAAATCCAGCTAATTTATTAAGGTGTCATCGAAAAATGCCGTAAAATCTTGATTTTGAAATCACCAGTTTTAAAACCAACGAAAATAAAATTTTTGATTTTAAAATCATCAATTCTGAAATCACCGATTTTTGTTTACGGTGATCGTGGGCTTTGAAACAAAATCAAATAAAAGAAGGATTTTAGAAGTCAACTGATTTTGAAATATGTTATTTATGACACACCAAATGAAGGAAAAGGTACCTTAAGATGATTTACAGCACACCAAACACAAGGAAAACACCATTTCATAGCTATTTATGTCACAAAATGACACCTAAATGCTGCTTCAGAAGTAGAGTAGATGATTAGTTAATTGTTCAAGTAATATAAAAATATGATAAATTAGGCAGCTAATCGTGGAGCCATACTGCATGATTAACTGAGCATCAATTTCGTACAATGGCACAGAGAAAGCATGAGAGCCCCAAGGTTATTTTTTATGAATGTGTATTTATAGAAACATATATGAGATTTTTGCTAATAACCCCATAGAAGATTCTATATTTGTAGATAACCTGCAACATGATTCATATATGTGTATAAGTTAAGATTTACTTTGAATTTCATTTGAATTAAAATATTATTATCTTACATAAAATATGTGAAAACTATTAAATCAAAATACTATAATATCCACTTTTAAGCTACAAAGACCTCACAAGAAAAATAACATCACAAGAAAAATCGCATAAACATTCATCCATAAAGTTGTTACATATATTTATCATCAAAAAATTATTTTAATTTATGACATACATTTTTAAATAGAAATATTCCTTTGATGCAAAACATACTTGTAAAGTTGAATTAGAATAAGTTTATGAGTAAATGTTTATGCGATTTTTCTTGCGAGGTGTTTGTATTTTAACTGAGGGCATTATTAGTATTATTATTTACTAGCGTTCATACATTTTAGGTATAGTAAAAATATTTTAACTTAGGCATAATTTAAAACAAACCACATAGATAAGAGGGATTGTATGCAAATGGCATCATACTTAAGGGGATTATATGGAAGTATGAATTATGTAAGGGGTTATCTTCGAATATAGAATCTTTTAAGGAGTTATTTGATTTTTTAAATGATAGGATATTTAAAAATAAAATGTGGTTAAATATTCAAAATTTTAAATAATAATTTTAACATTTAAATGAGATTTTGATTCTAATTATTATACTTGAACTTTTCATGGTACTTTAGTCACTTTTCATGGTACTTTAGTCTCCATGATTATGTAGTATATGTTGAAGACTATCTTTCATCTCATTCCAAATCCTCTAATAATTTACTTCTTTTTTAGGATAGTGAAAGAATCAACACGTTCTCTCAGAACCTTCTTCTTTTTTTTAAATGTTTAAGTTCCTAAATGAATCCTAAAAGATTAATTTGATATTAAAACTAAACCATATTTGACCTAACACTTTAGCTCGTTTATCTGGGACTATGGCCCCATGTGGCTTTTTAAGGAGGCTTGTTGTTCGACAGGTAAGGCCACATTCTAAATGTGAGAATTTTGGTCTGATCTCTTTCATAACTTTGTTTTTTTTTTTTTTTCCTTTAATTTTTTGAAAAATTTAATTCAAAATCTTTAGCTGAAAGCCACAGAGATCTCTTAAATGACATCCACGATCTAGTATTCCTAGCTGAAAATAACTAGGTTGAAGATTGTTGGAAGGCCAAAGACCATGTCGGTGACATTTTTGGAGCACAAGAGATTTCTCAGTACACACGTTTGGACTAGAATCCATCAGTATTAAGAAGGAGATGATTCAAGTATTTGCTAAATTTTAAGATCACGTAGAGAGATTTTTTATAATGTTTGACACCTCTCTTCCTTTCAGTACTGTTGGATTTCGATCCAAATGTATACTTAAAAGATCTCATCTCTTTTTTGAAGGCATCGCCCTCTGCATTAAACAGGGAAGCTTCATGAATCAATACAAACTTAAAGTACTTCCACATATAAAAGGACTCAATCTACCAAATGACCATATCTGTCTCTGTGATGTCTGATACAGACGTGGACTCTGCTCGGTGGGATGTCAAACACATGGTGGTGTAAGCTGACGGTCAACTTCTGAATGTTCTTGCGAGCCCAAGTGATAGTAGACCTCTGTCCACTCTTTCTCTCTGCACCATATATACCCGGAGCAACCATTCAATTAATTTGTGCACATCTAACAAAAGGTAGCAGTCACACACCAACGCGGGCACGTTAGTCCCTGCACGATCCGAAGTGTACAGGGAGTACTTGCCCAGATGAATGAGGGGATCCAGGCAGACCAGGTTTCCTCCGAGTGGTCACCATGGGCTCCCACTCTCATCCTCTTGATGATGCCGAAGAAGAAATATCATAGTTCTTCCGGGCTTGTGGATTCCAAAACTGACGAGTGTTCCACCACTCCTCACCCCGGCCAACCTTGGTGACGACCCTTACATATCCCCCCTTGTGACAGGTCTCACTTCTTCTTCAGCAGAATACATATCCCCCCTTGTGACAGGTCTCACTTCTTCTTCAGCAGAATCCACTTGGGGATTGGAAGCTGCTAGCACTCAGCAGCTTCCACCACGGGTCTTCTCTCTTTGGAAAACATAATTCTAGTTAAAATTTTGAAGGGTTAATTAATTCAGGCCTCTTGGTAGGGGGTAGGACTTAAGTATTCACCCCATGTCATAAATGTCCCTTATCCTGTCTCCTTCCTTCTTAAGGACAACAACTCAGTTTTTTAAGGTTAACAAAATAATATTCTCAACTTTTTCTCTCACTTTTTAAGCTAGCTATTTTTTTAAAATGACTTTTTCATTTTTTTTTCAATTTCAACACGCTTGCATGTTCGTATTCACTTTTTGTCTTCTTTTCCTAAAAAATCGTCACATATCCCCATGCATTATTCATCACAATTTTTTTTATTTTAATTAATATTATTTTAAAATTTTAAGAATTTAATTAATATATAACTAATATTTTACAATTTTAAATTATTTATAAATTATCATATTAAAATATATACTGTTATGTAAACTTTCTACATTTTCGTCTTCTTCTCTTATAATTTTTTATATCTTTTACTTTAATTAATACTTTTATAAAATTTTAAATTTGTACACAATCAATATTTCATAATCTTAAATTATTTTTAAATTATCATATTAAGATATGGACTGTTATGTAAACTTTCCACAGTTTGCTTTCTTCTCCTAAAAAAAGGCCACATACCTCTATGCATTATTCATCGTATTTTTTTTATTTTAATTAATATTTTTATAAATTTTAAAAATTTACTCAATACATAATTAGTATTTCATAATTTTAAATCATTATAAATTATCTTATTTTAATTAATATCTTTATAAAATTTTAAAAATTTAATTAATACATAATTAGTATTTACCCTATTAAAATATAATTCATGCACACTCTCACAACCTTTTGTGTTTTTCTTTCGAGAAATTGCCATATATCTTGATCACTATCTATCGTGAATTTATTTATTTTAATTAATATTTTATAGAAATAGTAATTAAAAAAAATGATGAATAGTGCATAGGATTATGTGGTGTTTTTTTAAAGAGAAGAAGACAAAAGATGGGTGCGCTAGTGCAAGCGCGTTGAAAAGTAGGAGAATGAAAAATATTATTTTACAAATTAAGAGGGTTATTTTCTTAACTTTGGAAACGATGTTGTTCTTTGAAGTGACAATAGGAGGCTCTAAGTAAGGTTCTTAGAAAGGAAGGAGGGCTGGATAAGGGACCTTCTGACATGGGATGAAAAATAAGTCCCACCTCCTTTTAGGCATTGAATTAACTAACTCAGTTTTAAATTCAGTTAAGCCAACATGATAAAACCCATGGCAAAATTTCTTATCATTTAGATGGAAAATTGGCAGTGAAATAGAACACTAAAAAATGCAAATTTTAATTACGCGTCACATGTAGGGGTCTGCTTCGATGATGAAAAGCTCAATGTGCAATGCTGAGATTAGTTTAAGAAAAGAAAAGCAAAGAATAATCTTGAAACTCTTATGATCGTGTTAAAGGTTCAGTTTGGCAAAAACCTTTACATAAAAAATTACCTTGACTGTCGCTCTCAAATATACAGAGCAGTGGATGGGAGAAAACCAGCTATTTTATTAAATGCTGCTGCTAGAAGTGGGGTAACAGACTATAAGATGTACACGCATATATGAATAAGAAAAATGTTAGAATGTCACATTATTTTGTCATACCTCTTTGCCATTTACTAAGGATAAATATCATGTAGATACCCTTAGAATTGTTTCCAATTATGAGAGATTACACTAAAAAAGTGTCCACGTAAAACAAAAAAAACATAACAAGAGGCATGTCATTTGCTAATGGTGGAGTCCACATTGCATGACTAACATAGCATCGGTATCGCACCGTGGCATGGAGAAAAAAAACATGAGGCCCGTTGCCGTTGAGAATGCAAATTTATAAAATTTTATAGGATTAATTGAAGAAAAAGTGTGGTAAAAGATTCACAAATTTAGATTCGTATTTTTTACATTTAAGTGGGATTTTGATTCTAGTTATTGTACTTTGTGACTTTTTTTTACTTTGTAGTCCTCACATAGATGATGCGGCATATTAGAAGGTTATCTCTTTTCCTCATTTCAGATCCTTGTATAATTTAATTTCTTTCTTTGGGCAGTGAAAGAATCAACGGATTCTCCCAAGATCATTTTTTTATGTAATATTGGCCTTAAATGTATTCTAAAAGAGCAGTTTGATATGAAAAGTACGTGATATATAGAGAAAAGTATATATATGGGATCTCACACTCTAGCCGGCCCGTTTTATCTAGGACTATGGCCCGTGCGCCTTTCTACCGAGTCTTTTCGATTAGACAGTTAAAACCACGTTCTAAAGTTATGAATATTTGTTTGGCCGAAATCATATACAGTTAATTTCTCTTGATAACTTTATTTTTATTTAATTTAAAAGATTACCATCTAGCTAGCGTTACTAGCTGAAAACAACTTGGTTGAAAATTTTTAAAGGTCCGAAACACCCTCCTCTGCCCATGTCGGTAGCATTTTTGGAGGACCCCTGTGGCTCTATGGCAGATGAGATGAGATGGTCTAGCCTTTTGCTTCTTTCTGTGCTTCGACTCACATAAAATAAAGGTAAACAGTTTATTTATCCTGAAAAGATGTCTCCATATGAATGGGGCAACATACAAATTCTGAGAAAGAAATCTAAAAATGTAGGTACTCGATCAGACAGAAAACGTACAGGAACCGAATCACAACTTAGACTTTCATATGTGAAAGGACCCCATCAATTCACCATTAGAATCTGGCTCTCTCAGTCTTATATATATGCTCCACTAGATCTGGACTCTGCTGAGTGGACTACAAACACATGGTGCAAGCGGACAGTCAACTTCTCAATGTTCTTGCAGGCCCCAGGTGATAATAGAGACCTCTCTAGTTAGCCCACTCTCTTCATCACACTTTAAGCATCCACTTAATTTGTGCACATCTAACAATCTAGTTAGGCCACTCTCTTCATCACACTTTGAGTATCATATTCTTTTTGGCTCATGGATTCCGAAAGCGACGAGTGTCCACCACTCTCACCCAGTCCAACGTTGGGATTCTACCCCCTGAAGACCCTTATCTCCCTTGTGACAGGCCTCACTACCCTCTTCACCAAAAACCCACTTGGAAGTTGGAACCTGTCAGCAGCTTCCATCACCTCGCCTTCTCCCTTCTGAAATCATTAACACGCAGGAAAGTAGCTAGTAATCCTCTCTTCCTTCTCATGGCGTATGCGCTGTGAGTCCACCTCAAAAGGACGCACGCATGACAAAGAGAGAAGCCTTAGTTTCTCACTATGACATCGAGAGCTGGTTCGTTTAAGCCGGCGACTGCAAGGTAAACACAAGATATCTGAGGAGCCACGAGCACACACGAAGGCCTTCAAAGCGTCGCCCGAGTTAAGCGTCCCTTGCCGCGTCGCTCTCAGCAACCTTCAATAATGGAGGCCGGTGCCGCCACGGGAAGGCCACCAGTAGTTCCCACACCGTGTGGCCCCGTTGATACCTACGTGCATGAGTGAGAAGGGGTGTCCTCCGAAGGACGTATCGTCGTTTGATTCTCGTCGGAACCGAGTAGTTTCCGTTTGGAAAACGCCGGCCTAACCGGCGTCGTCTAACATGGTTATGTACGTAGCTCAATGGTAGGCCAGAGGGCGAGTGTCGATCTAAATTCCCATGTGGGCCGGGGGCGCCACATAATGGCACTTTTGGTGGCTTCTCTTTGTGTAGAAGCGTCTCTCCCCGGATCAAACCTTTTGCAGGGAAAAGTTGATCACTTTGATTAAAAAAAAATGGCAGGATCTTATGAAAGTGAGATATGATCGGTAGATTCCCTGGAGTGGGCAGGCAATGCGATCATGAGTGCCACAGCAACGTGGAAATGATTTCCTTTCTAATCATTCCACCAAAAACTCATGCGAGCAGTAGTTTGGAGTAGAAAGAGATTGCTAGGTAGATGCTTTTAAACACTACGCTCATGCAGATTAACAGTGAATATATAGACGTCATGTCAGGGTTGTCTCACCAATATGTGAAGTTACTGCAGTTCACAGATCAGGAAGGTGAAACAACCTAACGATACATACATGATTAGAGTCGGTAACAACATCGGGGCAAAACACCAAAATGCGAAGAGACCAACAAAGGCACGTAAGCCACACACACACAATACAAATGACACACCACCCAACCCGGCCATGTTCCGTGTGATGCCTTATCCCCATCACCCATCAGTGCAGGGACATCACTGAGAAGAAAAACTTGTCTCGTCTCTGACCACCTGATTGTGGGTCTCTATGAGGACCACTTCCATGTGTTTCCCCATGGGGCCTCCGTTATTTGTGAGCTCCACTCCCCTCTTTTCCTCTCTCTAGCAGTGTAGCTCCCTCGAGAACATTCCCCAGAGACCAGAGGTCGAAGGAGAGTGGGGAGTCTCCAGCTGGTCTCTCTTTGGAGAAGGTCAGCAATGAGGCCTGATGGAGGCCTGGAGATGTTCTACGCGGACAAAGCTTCCAAGAGGGGGGATGGTGGGAAGCAGGCGCGGGAAGATGGGGAGCCCTCGTCTCTCAGTCTGCGGAACCTCTCAAAGCTCATACTCCCCCCACTGGGAGTGGCGAGCTACAACGTCGCCCAGGCCAGGCCCAAAGGAAGGATCATCTCGCCCATGGACTCGAGATACAGGTGAACACACTGCTCACAGTACATCTCTCTCTCTCTCTCTCTCTCTCTCTCTCTCTCCTGTTTATAGTGGATTTCTGAGCAACACAGCGCGCGTAGGAGAAATAAAAAGGAAAACAACAAGAAACCCGTCCACAAGGCCATCATGGCATCATCCCTTGTGAAATAATCTCTCGTGTTCAAGTGTCTGTTCCCACGTGCGACGCAAGACGCGTTCATGCATATTCTGTGTGGAATCAGGATCCTCTAAGTCCAGGTGTGGATGGAATTCAGTAAATGCAGAGAGAAGAAGTTTTCAAATAATCTCTCATATGACACTTTCTTCATTCCCCATGAAAGGTTTTCATGAAAAATTTCATCTTCTCCTTTGCACTTACCCAGTGGCATCCTCACTTGCACTTACAGGTACCTAACCCTTCTGTATGCAGTTGGTAGGTATATCTTGATATATACTGAATTAGGTACTGACCATGGTTTGCAGTAGCGTATTGAATCGTGTCAACTGGTTCGAGTCAACTCACATTTAAGCAAGTGCAATCTGTTGACACGATTGAATCGGACTAGATTGTGCCGATACATAATAGGTTGTTTTAAATTGATTTTTTTTTTCATCTGATAAGTAAATTATATTTTTATATTAATTTATAAGATACATTTTTTTAAAATATTATTTAAACTCATTATTTTTAACTAATTCATTGACTTGACTCATATGAGTTGAATCAAGTTGATCCGAGTCAAATCAGAACTCACTCATATCTAACCGAATCCAATTCAATCCGAATCCCTGAGTTGGCAAACCTTGATGCAAACCCATGTGCTAAGCTCTAGAAGCAAGAGTTTGCTTTGTCAAATAAGAGTTATTGTAGAGTTCTAGTACAGATCAAAGTGGTAAAGAATTAACAAGATCTAAAGGACCATTGAGGAGGGAAAAAGAGACAGAGAGAGAGAGAGAGAGAACATGCAGGCGTGCTACTGAGCTGAGTCTGTGAAGAAAAATCGCGTGTGTACTGGAAGCACCAGATATGTTTTAAAGTTATAATTATAACCTTCCTACCTGCGAACCATGAAGGTGCTGGGAGGCGTTCATGGTGTTGTTGGTGGCGTACTCCGCGTGGGTCTGCCCGTTCGAGATCGCCTTCATGAACTCCTCCGCGAAGGGAGGGCTCTACATCACCGACAACATCATCGACCTGTTCTTCGCCGTCGACATCGTTCTGACCTTCTTCGTGGCCTACATCGACCCCAGGACGCAGCTCCTTGTTCTGGACCGGAGAAAGATCGCGGTCAGGTCCGTCCTCTCTCCTACCTCAACCACTCTCTTTGCTAACCATGAATAACGTGGATGGTCACATAATGTCCCTCTTAATTAATTCATAGTTTGGGGGATCACAAACCTGCTAATTAAATATATTCGTACATCTACCTAGTAAACTCTCAGAATGTTTGATTCCTGAAACCAAGAATAACCCACGTTATCTCCATACTCGTAAGTCACATTTCATGCTGGCTCTCCATATATAGTAGCTTGCGCACCACTTGAAAACTTGATTGGGAGAAAACCCTACAAAACAGCCCTTTCGTTAAAATTACCATGGCGCAAGAGTGCTTTTTTTTCTTTTCGATCTTCTCCCAAGTATGAGAAGTTCAAATTTAACACGAGCCTATTAATTAAGCATAATTTTGCACTAGACACGGCTTTTTTAGCTAATTAGACGATTTCTCTGAATCAACCCTAGCACTGAAGGAAGAAACCCTATGTAGATCATGTCCTCACGTATATGTGAAGATACATATACCTACTGAAAGTTGAAATTGTAACCTTCTTTGGCTAAAAAGGGTCA
Source organism: Zantedeschia hybrid cultivar (assembly GCA_030544215.1). NCBI lineage: Eukaryota > Viridiplantae > Streptophyta > Magnoliopsida > Alismatales > Araceae > Zantedeschia > Zantedeschia hybrid cultivar. The sequence continues at coordinate 22,830,453 of JARZZO010000014.1, forward strand.
TGAATTACGCAGTTGGTGAGGATGTTGGAAGGTTTGGCCACAATGAACCCATGACGAAGCATGTACTGTGGAATTTGCACATGCTCGGATGTCAGAGGTGTAATTGACAGCTGGGTTCTGGCAATCACACGCAGCTGGCTACCTATGAGTTCAGGCATCCAACGGTACTTTCATTTGGATCGATTTGGAGGTTGGCTGGCCCGATGATAAGAGAGGGGCCGATTGTGCACTAGCGGCATTCTTTAAGGGTTGTTTGTTTTAATCTTAAAACAGCATAATTTGAAATAATTATTTTATTTTATAGTATTTTCAGTTGTTTGAAATAATGTAAAACAATGTAAAGTAAAATTATGTCTGGGTCTCATCTGCCCACTTGACAACTCAATTTCTTTATTTTGGTTTATAACAAAAACCCACTGAAAACCAAAACAAGAAGATCGAAACATTCTTCTTATTTTATTTTTTACAAACAATCAAATAAATATTTTCTGATTTTAAAATAAAAAAATTTCACTTATTTTAAAATCAATAATTTTGAAACCGTTGATTTACAAAATTTTACACTAAAACAAACAACCCCTGATGGACTCGACTCACCGGACACGTACGCTCCACGGGGACCACATGAGGACTCGGGTGCCGGGCGTGGAATCTAACTGGGCCACATGTTTCCTAGAGAGTACAAGCAATCAGTTGGGAAGTGACCCTGACACATATGGTGGTTCTCCATGGGGGCCCGTTTCACTGGGTGCGAGTAACTCTCTCAGGCCCAAAGTACGTTTTACCTTTCTTAGGGCTGTAAACGGGTAGGATACGGATACAGAAACATGTGTTTCCGTTTTCCGATTCCGATAAGGATAGTCTGTTTCCGTTTCCGATTCCGATAAGATCGGAAAGTGCATTATCCGTTTCCGTTTCCGATAAAATCGGAAAGTCTATTTTCCGTTTCCGATTTGTTTTCGATTCCGACATCGGAATCGGATATTATTTCCGATAATTTTCGAAAATTACTGATTTCCTGATTTATTTGTTTAAAACATATAAAATGAAACCTAAATATAACCAATACATCTTAGTATATTAAATAATAATTAATTATATTAGATAATGATTAATAAGATTAAAACAATCCTAAAGTTAATATTATTCATAATAATAAATTTAACAACAATCGGAATCGAAAATCGGAAAGTGGATACGGAAACAGTAGTTTCTGTTTCCGATAGCTTATCGGAAATATCCGATTTCGATTCCGATAGCTATCGGACGGATATTTTTTTATCGGAAACGGATATTTTTTATCGGTAACGGATCGGAAAATCGGATAATCGGGTTTCCGTTGACCGCCCTAACCTTTCTGGGTGGTCCCATGGAACGTGGACTCTTTTTGAGGTAGAGCAATGCTTACTGGAATGTCCTTCTTAACTACAATTCAAGTGGAAAGTCTTTAGGTCTCTCGTCCTCAGCAGGTGAGAAGGACCTGGAATGGAAAGGATCTAAAAAAAATCAAACCTAAAAAGGTTTTTAGTGGGTCAAGTCTAATAATGATTTTTTATTTTTTCACATTTTTTTTATCGTCTGATCAAATATTACACTGTACAGACAGATAAGACACATAACTTTAAAAAATTAAAAAAAAAATTATTTACCTACTACAATGCCTCCATTATAGTTTGGGGAGGGAGGAGGGAATGGATTGCAGGAGGTATTACTCTAAGCTATGTGTTGATGAGATCTAAGATTAGGTGATCGAGTAACTCGCCATCTCCGTTACACAAATGATACCATTTGCTTAATCATGTACTTACTATTCTGTTTGTCGTAAAATGTTAGAACAAACTATTATATTTGTGTGAGATCTCACTGGCCCAATTATACACTTTTTTGTTTGATGTAAAATGTTATAAAATAAGATTTTTTATATATAAGTCTTTATAATAATTGGATATTATAAAGAAATCTCCTTAATTTTACTATTTATAAATAAGTTCCCACAATCTACTTTGAATTAGTGAAAGACTCTTGAAACCTACATATAAACCCTTAAGAGTGTTACAAATAAGTCCCTAAAAGGATTTATTTATAAGAAAATTACGATTGCGAGAATTTATTTATAAACAGTCAGATTAAGAGAACTTATTTGTAATACCACAAAATTATAGAAACTTATATGTAAAAAATCTTATTAAATGTTACAAGCGATTATATCTTTATAAGGTATAAATAATAATATTTTACATCAAACTAATTAAATGACTCGAGAGAGAGAGAAAAAGAAGGCATCTCCTAGTACATTAAATTAAAGTTGATGAGCTTGATTGCTGTTAGAGGTTTTCTATCTTTTTGTTAATAACTTCACGAACACTGAACTGTGAGTGTGTTTTTTGGGGGGAGAGATAAATGATCAAACGGTCAGCGTGCTGTTTGCTCCTCGAGAGCATGTTTGGCCGACGAGCATGGTGCAAAATTTTACCGAGGAAGGTGCGGCAGCTGGATGCGGATAAAATACCAATCCTGACAAAAACACACCTGCTGTCAAAATTAGGAGATGATGGCCAATAGCGAGGGAAATTAAGGAGGAAACATTTCGAGATATAATTACTTTGGTTGCAGGATGTGGAATACGTCCTTAATTTGGTGATGTCGTGTACGCGTCCTTTATGTGCCCCTTTAACGCAATGATGATGTTCACACGCAATGCAATGATGATGTTGACGCGCATTGACGTCAACGTATATGGCTGTCCCAAGAAAAATAAATATTTTTATCTTAGAGTTTCGGTAGTAGTATATATATATATATTCTCGGAAACATGTACAAAATTATTCGAGAACATGTATTTCCGAAAACATGAACATACTTTGGAATATGTACAAATTATGGAGAGTATGTTTGTGCTTTCAAGAGCAAGACGTGCTCTACAAACCCTATATTACTTTCGAGAGTATGAACATACTCTTAAGAGCACTTAAGAGCATGTATATGTTTTATAGGTGTAACCAATTTTTTTTTAGGGGCAGCCAATGTGCCCTAATGTATGTTGAGGTCGGCGCCATCATTGCGCTGCAGAAATATATAGAAGACATGTACATGATGTCTCCAGATTGGAGGATGCATTTCACATTATCCTTGCTGCACCCAAGTAGTGCAGCAAGTATTTCTCACAGCCTTTTTAACTATTTTTCTTAACTTTGGGGCCTTGATGAGTGTCCATGGGCTGTGCCAACAACAATGATCAGCTGTGCCTGACTCTTGCGAGTTTGGGCTTTGGGCCAATTGGAGGTCCATCGGCCTCATGACACAACGTTCCATATTACATAACTGAATCAAACTGAGATGGCTGCTTTAGATTTTTCTTTTTTAATCTATCTAATTCAAAAGGAAAGAACTCTCATCAATATCTCAGTTTCAATTCAAACATGGGTTTGATTCACACTGGATGAATGAGACCAATTTTCGAGGCTTAGCAGTCGCGTAAATACATGATGTTACCGGAAAGTTAAGGGTTTTTGCAAATAATCTCCTAAAAAAATTTATATTCATTAATAACTCTTTGAATAAATCATATTTGCATATAAACCTCTTAACCCTGGTGGAATTTGTGTATGCCCCCTTAATGGACTGGTGTGAAGTTTACTTGAGTTAAAATATTGTTCCTCTACATAAAATATATGAAAGCTATTAAATAAAAATATCAATAATACCTCAATTAAAATACAAATGCCTTACAAGAAAAATCACATAGTCCTCTACCCATAAGCTTATTGTAATTCTTTATAAGTATATCTAGTATTAAAAAATATTTCTCTTTAAAAATATGCATTGTAAATAAAAATAAAAATTTTAATACTAAATATATACAACAAGCTTAGAGTGGATGTTCATGCAATTTTTCTTGTGAGGTATTTGTATTTTAGATAAGAGTGTTATCGGTATTTTTATTTAACAATTTTCACATATTCTATGTAAAATAATAATGCAGCTGAAATTTTATATAAACCCACATAGTTAAGGGGTTATATGCAAATATGAATCACAGAGGGTTTATCTAAAAATACGAAATATTTAGGAACTTATTTGCAAAACATTAATTTTCCCACCTATAGCGGATCAATCGGATCTTAGATGGCTCCGCTCTGTTCGGGTTAGGCAGGGGGAAAGTTCAGATGAAGGGTTTTTTATGAAGGGTTTTTTATGAAAACTCCTTCCCACTTATCTTTTCCCATTCCCATTGAAGGGTTTTTTATGAAAACTTCTCCTCCTTTCTCATTTGCTGAGTTGCATCCAATTTTGCACTTACAGGAACTGTACTCATAATTTTCTTGCAAGCTGTTGTTTGGTGTGCGGTCTAATCCTCTGACTTTAAAATTCCTGGTTTGAATTTTTTTTAGCTTTATTTTATTATTTAGATTAAAATCAAAATTTAAGTTAAAAAGAATATAATTAGAGGTGTCAATCGGATGGGCCAGTTCGTGGCTCTATCCAACCCAACCCATATTAAAGGAAATTGGGTTGGCCCAAGTTATATAAATTGGGTTGGGTTACATTTGGATTGACATTAGGTAAATCTGGATTGGATTAGGTTAAAAACGGGCAGATTCAGTTCGGTCTACTGACTTCTACAATAATTCATACCAAAAGTAAAACCCTTCTAATAAATCATTTATAAATAGGGCTAACCCAATCCAACCCAACCCAACCCGCTCACTATTGAATTGAGATTCAATTTAGGTTAAATTTGGACAGAGAGTTGGACTAAAATCAGGATGTACTATTTTGAATTTGGGTTAAACCAAATTATCACATAAACTCAGCCCAGCCTACCCAATTTGCATCCCTAAATACAACGTAAGATAACTCTATTAATTTTGAAGTCCAAGTGTTCACAACGTTTCACACCAAATGACACCTAAATGCAAAAGTGGTTCAGATCAATGTACTCCAATATGATAATGGTAAATCCCGATCTATCCTCAGCCGATTGCTGCTGGATTAATTACAGTGGATTTCAGCTGATCTTAACTGATCTCCCTTAATTAATCTGTATCACTGGTTGCACAAGCTAACAGATAGATATCCTTTTCACTTGGGCTAGGTTGGCCTACCTAAGCATGCTTGCTTCATTGACAGTGTTAAGGATAGTATTCTTCTTAAGGTACCCTCTCAAGATACTCATCATATGATGTTATCTGGATGAATGAATGTTCTATATATCTTTCACCAATAGATCACATATATAGGTGGCTGTGACATATAATTAAAAATACTTTGAAGGAGTATCTTTGAGGACAACACTGGTATTTTCCTTCCAATAACACGGAGAAGCACCGTGCAACGAAATCATGCAGGTACCTCTCGACGTTCTTCATCATGGACGTGGCATCTACGATCCCATTTGAGCTCCTGGTCTTCTTGGTTACGGGGAAGGTCACTGCGGGCGTCTCCTACAGCCTGCTGGGAATGCTGAGGCTATGGCGTCTGAGGAAGGTCAAGCAGTTCTTCACGAGGTGAACACACCTCTAGCTTAATTAATTCACTGGGAAGGACCAAGCCAGAGGTCTCCTGTTTTCCTTCATAAAATAAGAATCACGATCCTCTAAGTGCAGGTGAAGATGGGACTCGGCAAGTGCAGACCCCTTCTGTACTTAGCCAATCCCATGCTCACCTGCAGTTACAGGAATCGGACTCGTAAATTAAGGTTCTGATCTCTTTTCATCAACTGTGTTGGCAGCGCAGGCTTGAAAAGGACATCAGGTTCAGCTATTTTATCATTAGATGTGCGAGGCTCCTCGCGGTATGTTGCGCATTGGGATTGGACTACATTAGATACATAAGTTGACAAAGAAGTATGATGCATATATATATCCACATTTCCTATGATTTCTATGGTCTGTTGGAGGAAGTTTGCGTGTGTTTGGTGTTCTGGAGAGCTATGAAGCTACGAGTGAGCTAAAGTTTTTGCTTTGCAGGTGACCCTTTTCCTGGTGCACTGTGCCGGGTGCCTCTACTACATGCTAGCCGACCGCTACCCGCACCAGGGCAAGACATGGATCGGTGCAGTTATTCCCAACTTCAGAGAATCCAGCCTGTGGATCCGCTACATCTCCTCTATCTACTGGTCCATCACCACGATGACCACCGTGGGCTATGGCGATCTCCACGCCGTGAACACCAGGGAGATGATCTTTAACATATTCTACATGCTCTTCAACCTGGGTCTCACTGCGTACCTGATCGGCAACATGACCAATCTTGTGGTCGAAGGGACACGTCGCACAATGGAATTTGTAAGGCCACCGTCCTTCTCATCTTCTACTATATGCAATGTTGCAAGTTCCCCATAACTCTGTCTCTCTTAGCTTAATTAGTTACGAGGCACTCTTGGCTTGAGTTCATAATTTGGATTACTGTTGGCTGCAGAGGAACAGCATACAAGCTGCATCAAATTTTGTATGCAGGAACCGACTACCCCCACGGCTGAAAGAGCAGATATTGGCGTACATGTGCCTTAGATTCAGAGCAGAGAGCTTGAACCAGCAGCAGTTGATGGACCAGCTGCCAAAGTCCATTTACAAGGGCATCTGCCAGCATCTCTTCCTGCCTACTGTGAAGCAAGTCTACCTCTTCAAAGGCGTCTCCATGGAAACGCTCTTGCTCCTGGTGAGCATCTCCATTGCAATTGCACTGTAGAAGAGGCAGAGAGAGAGGGGTTTCTAATACGTATGCTCATTTGTTACTGGTTGTATGGGTCAGGTCACCAAGATGAAACCAGAGTACATACCTCCTAGGGAGGACGTAATCATGCAGAACGAGTCACCGGATGACGTCTACATTGTGGTCTCAGGTGAAGTGGTGGAGATCATAGACTGTGGCAACGACCAGGAGCAGGTGCTAAAGGTTCTGGGCACAGGGAGCATATTCGGAGAAAGCAGTGCCCTCTGTAACAGGCCTCAAATGCGTACATACCGGACTAGAACTCTGTCGCAGCTTCTGAGGCTGAAGCAGAGTACTCTAGTAGAGGCCATGCAAACCAAACATGACGACAGCATAATAATCATCAGGAACTTCCTCCAGGTAGTCTGCTAGGAAAATTTTCTCTTGAACATTTTTTATTATCCTTCCATTATACATTGTTCCTGTCATCTAATTTTGATGTGTTCATCATGCTGCAGCAACAAATTGAACTTAAAGATATTAACATCGACGATGTACTCGGAGAGAGTGATGTGAGTGGTGAAGCCAGCATACAATGCAATTTGTTGACTGTTGCTGCCACTGGCAATAGCTGCTTCCTTGACGAGCTTCTCAAAGGTGGAATGGATCCAGATGTTGGCGACTCCAGAGGAAGAACACCACTGGTATGTATGCTTTCAATTACATGAACAGGACCATGATCTGTCGGATAATTTGCTCAGAAACCTCTCCTGGCATGTTAATGAAGCAAACAAAACACCTTTCACGATCAATTTTCAGACTTGTGCTTTGATTCGTTAAAGCCCAATCCCCATTGATGGACATTCAAATGAATAGCTCATTACTGACATCTTTTCTCCATTGTCACTGTCACGAATACCAGTCAACAGGTCAAGGAAGGAAGTTGTCTGAACCATAGCAAAAGGAATGAAGATGAAACCAATAAATACTTGGGTAAAAGGGATCATTTTTGCGTATGATCTCTTAAAAGGCTATATTTTTAAAAACCCACTGTACAATGAGTATACATGTATAAATTACCCTAGGGCGTTTGACAATATATCATATCATAGGATTTTAGACCTTAAGAATTACAACAGAGCTTGGTCATAGATTTGGAAGCATGATAATTACCAAAAGTTCTGATGATACATTGCTCTATCGTTTTCACATTCTAAGTTTTCCCATGCTATAATGCAGCACATGTATAAATTACCCTAGGGCGTTTGACAATATATCATATCATAGGATTTTAGACCTTAAGAATTACAACAGAGCTTGGTCATAGATTTGGAAGCATGATAATTACCAAAAGTTCTGATGATACATTGCTCTATCGTTTTCACATTCTAAGTTTTCCCATGCTATAATGCAGCACATAGCGGCATCAAAAGGCTTCGAAGACTGTGTTCTGGTTCTACTCAAGCACGCCTGCAACGTAACTATTCAAGGTATATGCCATCGCCTCTGCAATCTTCCTCCTCTTTCCCGCATGAATGCTTTCGTTTTATGATTCGATCGGCTTCCCTGTTGCAGATGACGAAGGAAGCACTCCACTATGGAATGCAATCAAAGCAAAGCACCACAAAATATTTAACCTCCTGTACCACTGTGCATGCGTCTCCAGTCCCTCCACCAGTGGTGACCTGCTTTGCCTTGCAGCAAAACGAAACGACCTTCCCATCATGAAGGACCTCTTGAAGCATGGTTTAAACATAGACGCCAAGAACCATGAAGGGCTAACAGCCTTGGAAATAGCCATGGATCATAACAACATCGACATGGTTAGTTTCCTGGTCATGAATGGAGCCCACAAAGAGAGGGGGACTCCCAGTGGGACGACGGCGGCGACCCAGGCAGTTTTTGACGAGATGATGCGGAAGAGAGAAGTGGGACACCAGATCAGTATGTTTGAGAAGTCCAGAGAATTTACAGCGGTGCCCGGCAACCAAGAGGCTGTGCTGAGGTGGGAAAGAACGTGTGGATCTTGTCCTAGAGTCAGCATCTACAAAGGACATCCGCTGTTGAGGAGTCCATGCTCGGAGGCTGGGAAGCTGATAAGCATGCCAAATAGCATTGAAGATCTCAAGAACATCATGGGTAAGCTCGATGTTCTTTGCACATTTGATACCCCAAGATCATTCAAAGATGGCAAGCCCTTGTTCACCGGTTAATAATAAGGTCCAATTTGATTTCTAGTATGTAGGAAGGGAATGGGTTGAGACGATAAATATGCTGAAAGATTGCTCCATTTTCTGCTTGAGAAATCTCCATCGATATAGGTCAAACGTTGAAGTCCAACAAGACCCATCCTAGCTAGGTCGTAAGTATAACTCAATAACACACAAACCCAACAAAATTAAGCCATACAAGAATGGAAAGTGCAATCCAAGGAAGAGCATTGATAGGTTGTAGCAGGCATCTTGCATGCACCTGGGAAACCATAGGGGTTATTAGTTTTAATTCCAAGGTTCAAATTGTTGTGTTTGAACTAAAACGTACTAGTAGTCATTTATCCAGTTTGGAGCGTCACCATGTGCTCCGACAAACCCTATCATAGTGAAAAACGTTTTTAATTAGAATTATGCAGTTGCCTATCAAAACAAACATTTTGCATATCATAACTAAACTGTCCTCATTGACAGGGAAAAAGTTTGGAGTTGATGTGCAAGGAACAGTAATAGTGAATGATGAAGGAGCAGAGGTGGACTCGATCGAAGTTATAAGGGACAACGACAAGCTTTTTATAGTTGAGGTTGAAGAACTGCAGCGACTTCATGATAACTCAGTATAGTTGAGGTGCACCTGTTGGGATATTGAGACCGAAACGGTCTATGTGGTTTTTGTTCAAGGAAGTACAGAGCAGACCAGCTTGATGTCCGCTTTGGCAATGTAAGAGATTCAAGTTATCAAGGCAATAATACCTTGGGTCACATTCTACCAATATATTCTTCTCTGACTTTGCCGTTACTTGGTGCAATCTTATATGCTCTTCTTGTTAATGACCAGGAATTGTAAAATGGTCTTGATAAGGTGATCCAGATAACCTTGTTAAAAGGCAAGATGAGAATATATATAGCAAGTTGCAACAGCTGATGTAGAAAAGATTGTTCCGCAGAAAGTGGGCGTTTAAGCAAAAGAGTATTTTGATTACCGGAACTCTACCCAAGAATGAGAGTACTGTTCCCCATGGCTGCAAAGTGTCCTTGTGGAAAGAAGGAAGAGAATAACTTGCTGCCCACTGCCGGTGTTTTTAATTAAAAAAATCTTTTTAAATACTTTTTTTGGCCTCAACCCACCTTACATGGTCATATTGTTCGATCCCGGATCGGATGACCTAAAAAAAAATGAAAAATAAAAAATCGACCCCATTTTTTACAGTTCATTTGGAGTCGATTTTTTTTAATTATTTCTTTTCGGTCGTCCGATCTGAAATCGGATTGTACGATCATGTAGGACACCATAGAAATTACCTAGAAAAAATTATTTTTTAAAAAAATTAAAAACACCGTCAACTAACGTAATATCTAAGTGCAGCAAATTATTCTCAAAAAAGAATATGCTGTGTAAACACTTCGAGGTGTCAGCAAGGCGTTGGGTGAGATCGGGCATCCTCGATTTTACACATTAATAGATGAAATAATCATTTCCATTTTTTTTTTCTGGCGAGATGAGATGTGCAATGGACAAAAAAAAACACTAAGAAGGGATAAACGAATTAAACAAGAATCTGAAGCCCAAAGAACACCAATATCCCTCCCCTTGTGATGCCACTTCATTTGCTTCATGATTGAAAGTTCGGTTATATATATATGCAGGATGCTACAGTAGGAACCTCAACCTAGAATGGCGCATCAAGACTCTGGACCCAATTTTCTTGTTTAATGATGAACAAACATGCCGGTTCGAGTCCGGTTCCTCTCAGTAAGAACTTGGAGGAAACTCCAGCAGTAACTAGTGAGGAAACGTCATGTGTAAAGTTGATCCGCCATTCGAGATGCATCCCACCCACTTTGACAACTTTTTCCTTGTTACCGGTTCAGCAAGTTTCAAAAACTACGCAGAGCACTAAAATACTGTGCAGAACATTAAAATACTATGCAGAGCATTTAAATGTTACGCAGAACACTTAAATACTATGCAAAACACTTAGATACAACACAGGACATTTAAATACTACTAAGAGCACAAGACTACAACCGTAATTTAAAATACACTTCAACATATGGTGGTAATTATGTGCTCTTGGTAGTATTTAAATGCTCTGCGTAGTATTTAAGTACTCTGCGTAGTATTTAAATGCTCTGCGTAGTATTTAAGTGCTCTGCGTAGTATTTGAAACCTGCTAAACCGGTAACAGGGAAAAAGTTGTCAAAGTGGGTGAGATGCGCCTTGAACGGCGGATCAACTTTACACATGACGTTTCCTCACTGGTCACTGGTTACTGCTGGAGTTCCCTCCAAATTCCTACTGAAAGGAACCGGACTCTAGGTGTCGATAAGATGTACTCCTCCTTGTATGTACTACGCCAGTCAAATTGTTCTGGCTAAAACAGACAGGTGTATGAATTTAACTAAACTTATTATTTAATAATGCCTGTATTCTTATTATTTAATAATGCCATAGTTATTCTCTTAGCCGTCACTATTGTTCAAATTACTCATGTTACTGTCTCTCCTACTTTAAGTAGAAGCTATTTATTGGAGTGACTATATAATAGTTTTACATCGGCTAATTTCAGTTGTAGCTAGTGCTTATGATCTTGGGCCCTTCAAATTCAACACGGGCTGGGTTTTGTGGTTTGCAGGATGGTATCATTAGACCTACACTCTAATAGGACAAAATTACTGAGCCTTAATACATTTCACAAAATCCAATAGAGGCATAGGACCCCATTGATCGCATGCTGCACCCGCCACTGCAAGACATTGTACCTCTCTTCAAAGATTGCCCCTAGCAACGATCCATGCACAAGAGGGTTATGTTCGGATCGATACGGCAGTTGACACACTGTTAGAGAAAGTTTTCTCACTTTGATTGAGATATAATTTATGAGTCTAACTTGCTGTACTGGTAGTCAGTTCTACATCGGTTGCCGGTGTTTTGGGTTGGCCTCATGGTGCCTTACATGGCCGTACAATCTGATATCGGATCGGACGATCTAAAAAAAGATAAAAAATCAAAAATCAACCACAAATATTTTTTACTCTTCATTTGAGGATGGTTTTCAATTTTTCATCTTTTTTTTAGATCATCCGACCCAAGGTCGAACTGTACAACTATGTAAGAGGATTGGGCCTGACTCAAAAAAAAAAATTAATATTTTTGTTTTAAATAAAAACGCCAACAACAGCTTCAGTGCAGCAAGGTTTACTCATAATTTCGCTGTAGATGGTCTCTACATGTATTACAAAAATACGCATCATGTGAAGAACCGCTAAACCTCTGGTTACCATTCCCAGTGAGTCCTCCCCTCCACCTCCTGGCACGTTTGTTAGATTTTAAGAGTAGCTAGCAGTAGCAGATGTAGATTAATTACCGCTCTTTTGGAAGTTATTTGTCTCTATAAAATATAAATACAGGCATTGAGGGATAGGATGTCCCGGAGTCTTCACCTGAGTTTAAGCGAACGAAGCAATAGCTTCTAATGTTTAATGTTTCTACTCAAATAAGCTAACTCAAAGTTTGTTAATTTCTGAAAACTTAAAAAATATTTCTCATTAGAAGTACTCTGAATCAAGGTTGAATAGAATATTGGTATGACTTGGTTTCTCTGAAAACTTAAATTAGACTTGTAAGAATTCGTAAAGACTCTATCCGACTCATAAACTTCAAAAATTGATACGACTTGCACCAATGTACGTATCAAGTTGCACTTGAGCAACAAATCATGCTCCGTAGGAGAAACAGCCCAAGTCATCATCGTTTGCCGGTTTACGCAAGATATCGATTCATCACGTGAGGATTCACAGTCATGCGCAAATTTGATCTAGTGTTATATATTGTGCTGTTGAAGTACGTATACGTACACTTGGTTTGGTTCGATTTTTCAATTTAAATTGAATTATGCACAGCTCTAAAGTTGAGGGAGTGTGTTGCTATGTGTTCCGGTACTCCCGGTAGCAAGACATCGGCTCAAGTGAACACGTCCAAGTGGGTGAAGAGGAATTTATAATACTTCTTTCGCTTTTACTCAGACAGAAGAACTCCTACCTTTAATTCATGGTCGTGAGTAAGGCCAAACTTGATGGTGACCAATTCTTCGGACGGCTTGGTTGTTTCTTTGGGCCTTTTTAGAACTTCATGAGTCACTTTCGCAGATTTTTTTGTTTCAGCGTCATTTAACACTAGGTATATTTGCCGAGAGGGGTGCTGATTCCCACAAACTTCTTCAACCCCTTCAACGTTCAGAAATTTGAGTGTTTGGTGCAAGTTATACAGCACAATTGAAACTAACCTTGGGACTCCTTTTCTAGGACCATACTATAAAGTGATGGGATGTCGATCACGAAAAACTCAACCTCCGAGTAATGGACAAGGAGGAGTTCCCGGGGTTATCAAGAGAGTTACTTGGCCTTCAATAGCTATTGGCCGGCTGCTAAACCCATATACAAATGATTTCTCTTTTCTCATCTCCACACAGATGGAACCAAGTTGTCGAAAACTATCTTGGAAAAAATATCCAAGGGACTCCCATTGTTGACGAAGACTCTTTTGACGTGATGTCTTACGATATCAGTTTCAGTTATTAGGACATTGTTATGGGGAATTATGATACCTTAGACGTCCTCGTCGATGAAGGTGGTCGACTTCTTAGTAAGTGATGATTGATCTTAATCAGGAGCCTTTCGCTAGTATCTTGTGCTCCTGAAGCATGAATATGCTTTCTTTTGCGATCATCCTCCTGAGCTACGGTGGCGGTTCATCTGGTCCAAGCGGATCGGTCACGGCCGCCCCAGCTGGCATCTTGTCATCCATGCGTCAGGATACTATGTTTTCCGATCATGGCTTATCTTATCAATTTTTCACAAATGGTGTTAAAAGACGATTGGTCGAAATCTAGTCCACCATGATCAAGATCCTTCACCTATGATCGAAGGGCCAGAGTTATGTTGTTCATGCAAAAGAAAACACCATTAAGGGTCTCCGGAGGTGGTCCGGAGGATCCCTATCTGATACTTAAGTCAAAATGCTGGGGGTTTGACAGGAGCATAGGAAGAGATTGGATTGGTTTGAGCGTACCTTAGCCTGTTGGACTGGGGGTCTTTATATAGCGGCGAAGGACCTCGCAGGGAACCAATTCCGATATGGAAGCTGGGCTTGGGGGTGGACTCAAACCCGAAAGTATAGTTCAAGGAAAGCCAAGTCCGGAATAGATTTATAGGCTTGCATGAAACTACCCCGAGTCGCGGACAAACTAGATAGACAGAAGCAAAGTTCCCCAGTCCGGTCTAAGTTAAGAGCAAGGTAGATCTCTTGGTCTGATTGGGTTGGCCTGAGTGTTTCGCTTAGGGAGCGGATTCGAATCTTATCGCCTCTGGCAGTCACCCACCTGATCTTTAGAGCTATTGGGGGCCCAATTTGGGACTTTCCTAGGATTCAGTTTGGACTGGGGCCCAAACTGAGCAGCACTGATCTGTTTGGCGGGGTGTGGGCTCTCTTAAAAACGCACTTAGCTATTTTTTTGTTTGGATTTGTTGGACTAGCTCACTGACTATTTGGGCTGGCTGAAAGTCTCTTCCTTTAGATACTTAAACGAGCTTATTCACAAACATAATCGAGCCAAAATCACATATGTTCAAGCTTGACACGTTTAATCAATTGAGTTTAAATTTTTTATTTAGTTTAATAAATTATCAAGATCGAGCTATTATCAAGTCCTTTCATGAGTTATTTATCGAGCATATTGATTCATTTGCATTTGCAGTCCTACACCGGGGTTGTATCCAGTTGTCTAGGGCTTTAAGGGTCATGTCGCTGTGGTTGTATGCCATTCGCCGCCTAATTTAGTAGAACAAGCCCACAAGACTACGTTCAGGACCATGCGCCAAGCGTCCTATTTCAGCCACCAGAAGGAGTAATACTTGAGGCAGCTGGTGCGACGTGCGAGCAGGGTATGGTTTCCATTTTTTCAACTATCCGATAAAAAAATAAATAGTATGATGATTGAACTCGAGTAGTTCTAGACAATTAAAAATGAAAACTTTAAGATATTGTCATCGGAACTTGAACTTGAAGATTAGACAACAATGTCAAAATATTATGATCCACATCAGATTGCCCCTCCAAAATAGTACAAGAAGTATAATTCTACCAAGAGATGCCATTATTCCCACAATATTTGTACCATCTTAGACGTTGGACACTGTCGCACTTGTAAGAAAGACGTCATATTCGTTCTAGTATTTTACTCCTTTACTAACTTGAACATCGAAAATTTTCCTCTACTAATCTATCCAAAGACCTCATTCTTCTTGCCGTGTGCTTCAGGTCACAGTCCAGGCATATGACTTTGGGCTAACTCAACTGTCATGATCCTCTTCCAAATCTGACATGCCACAATTGCTAGTATTTGTATTATAACATTGGAAGTGTTGGTATAACTCCACAGTGATTAAGAGATAGAGTAAGGTATACTTAAATTTATAAAGTCTACTATATTCATTACTCTATGATTTTGATGTGATAGCAGATTACATACTTGGCATTTGTCATTACCATCTATGTGACGAAGTCTGAGAAACAATGTATACAAGAGGAATGCGATGAATAATTCAAATTAATTAAAGTCTGTGCTGCTGTGCGCACTTGGACATCTGGGTGGAAAGGATGCTAACTAGGGTTTGATCTCTGGTGAACTTAAATAAGATTTAACTCCTAGTAATAGAGAACAAAAAAAAAAAGTAATAATTAAAAGATAAAATAAGATATACCCAAGGTATAAATGGGGGTTAAAGTTATGTCTGTTGCTGATGGGATTGGCTAGACAAAATGTTGGGGAGGCATGCTCCCCCTAAGGGAGAAACCAAGCCAAAGTGAAAAAGTAGGGAACGCATTTGGAACAACTATATGGCTTTTTAGGTTTCATAAGTGTCCAAGTGAGTCAGGTTAAAGCAAGGCGCTTCGTAAGGGCTTCGTCCCCTGAAACCACAGAAAAAAAGGGAAACTCGAGGACAGTTCCCATCCACGGACTTCAGCTTCTCCATCCTTGACCTGTTTGGGCTATCAAGCAAAACTAACAAGAAGAAAGAGTTTGGGAACCCATTCAATAACTTGGGTGCCTAGGGGGACGGTGTCTTCTGGGTTCTGAGTAATAGATGTTGTCATATTTTTTTTAAAAAAAATCTTTTATATTCCTTTGCGATCGAATTATTTGAAGGATATTGATTTATGAGCGTCAAAATAAATATTAAAATTGGAAAGAGAAAAATATACATGATTTAAAACTTAATGGGATTTTTGTATGTATACCCTTGTGAATTAGTGTATTTGTATATATATATATATCTCTCTGACTTACACATTGTTATAAATGCCGCCGACATCCTAACTATCATCTTCCCATCAAATACCATGTACTCTAATTGAATATGCCAAAAAATTTCATGTATTTTTTCACATATTCCCCTGCATTTGTGAGAGTTTTGTGTGTATACTCCTAAACTTACCAAAATTGGCAGAATCTTTCTACTATATTCCATCAAGTTTCACGGCACTTTGATGGGATTGTATAAATATAATTTTTTTGAAGAAGTTAAGGATATCTATAATAATATATGAGAGTCAGAAATATACATACAAATATGTTAGTTTACAATATATATATATATATAAAGAAACCCCTAACTTAATGTATATTAGAACATGTTTGACATTTTGATTACATAAGTAAAGAGACGGTGTTATCAAGCTGTCCTTTCATTAGTGCAGTTTTGTGGAATCGGATTTACTGTCACCAGCATCTACAGTTTTCCCCGTGACAGCTGGGCATCAACTAGTTTGATACTATCGTTTTACATATTTTATCTCTGTTCAAAAAAAAAACATAAAAAACTCTCTTCTCACTAACGCATTTACTTATATACTCCAGCAGTATAAAAACAAGTTTAGAGTTGCTATTCATGTGTCGGAGCATCTTGTTAACTTAACTATGTTTGGATTAGCTCTTACCCAAGGTTTTAAATGACAAAAGAGGATTTTTCTGTCAATTTTTTTTATTGCTTCCTCTTTTCTCCCTCTTAAGAGAGCTAGTTCAATAAAGTACAAAGTTAATTAGTGCATGAACAGAATATTTTAATAAAGAAGATCAGAACTTAAACCCAAAATAATGATCTTAAAATATGCCTGAAGATCAGCACTTAACCCAAATAATGATCTTATAATATGTCTGAAGATCAGCACCTACCCCAAATAATGATCTTAAAATATGTCTGTACAGTAAAAATATATAATTAAATATTAGCAAGAAGAAAAGGCCCCACCACACCATGGGATCAACTGAGATGTGAAAAGTAAGATAGTACAAAGAACTATTTCTCTTCTATCTGATCTCTCCGTCAAGTGGAGTCCACTATGTGATCTGGTGCCTCTTTATTATATACTGACAAAAAGTTGAAGGGGAAAAGGATTGGCGTGGCAATCGGACGCATATGGGCCACGGGTGACCCAATTCTGGATCCGAAGCCCGAACTAGGAAAACGGGTATATTAGCATGTAGTCCGGCGATCTACCAGATCCCTGGGGAGAAAAGAAACTTGCAAATGACCCATATATAGATAGGAAGCGTCTTCTAGATCTCTCTACGCCCCTCATTAGGGATTCCACGATTTATACAGGCAATATATACGAAGTAGTCGAATAATGAAACAGAGATATATTCTTGCTAAAAAATTCAAAATCATGTAAAAATATTCAAATTTTTTAACAATATTTGTTGCACGCCAAATTATACATATATTATTCATGTTCTTATACATTTCTAAGATTAAAAATATTAATAGATTAAACATAACATATTATTCAAAATATAAAACATTAATTTAGTATATTTAAAATATTTTATTTATGCGCTTCAGAATTTCGATCTTGAGTAATTAAAGTGAAGAAAATTAAATGCGAATTTTTCCTTAATCTTGTGTTTGCCATTTGCCAAGTGGTTAACTCTGCCTACGTACACTCTCTCTTTCTCATTATACATAATACTATTGTCCTATACATTACAAACTTACAACAGGGAAGGATAAATTTATTTGTTTTAATTGGTATTTTTATTGTTTAATACCTCCCTTCACTAATCATATAGAGCGTACGTAGGGAGATCTACATGCCTTTTTATTAGGGAAGATGGATCTTAAGTGTTGTTTGGAGCGCATCTGTAAATAGTCGTAAAAGGGCGTAAATAACCATAAAATGATATTTTCTTTGTGTTTAGAATGCTGTAAAATGATATGTTTTTCTATAAGTGTTGTAAATTATCGTATTTCAATCCTCTTTTTAATTGATTTTGGTTTACCATGCAAAATCACTGTAAACCCAAAACCAGTGGTTCCAAAATAGGTGATTTCAAAATTAAAGTTTTTATTTTTATTAGTTTTAAAATTTATAATTTTAAAATTAAAATTTTATAATATTTTATGACGCACCAAATGATACATTCCTGTCGTACAATAATATGTGCAGCTTCCAAATGTGTCCCATCTTCGTCTCGCTCATATCTTTCTTTTTCTCTTATAATAATTTAGACATTTGCCTAAATTTATACAGCAGGACATAGAGACGTGCTACAAATATGATGCCTCTGTGTAGGGATGTGAATGGTAACTTATTACCCGCACTGTTCGCTAACTTAATCGATGGTTTATAGATATTATTTTACAACCCCTAAAGTAACGGATGGGGATACGGATAAATCGTTTCTTTAACGGATACAGGAAACAGAGAGACCCACTATCGAAATTGCTATCCTATCCAACCTATTTGATTTAAAAATTATATGAACTAGGATCTTTGGATTTGAATCTAATAGCAGATATTTTCTTTTTAGTTGTGTTGTATTATTTTTTTTGTTATGTTTTTAATGAGATAAATAAAATTTATCACTTTTAAGGAAAAATTAATTTTATATTTATATTTAAGTTTTGAATGGCACAGTTTATTTGTTGATTTGTAATTTAAATAGATTTTGTATAACCCCCCAACTTAACCCGTAACTATCCGATAATATACCGAAAATTGCTTCTATCTAGATATAAAAAATCGGTTACGTAGGATGTTTCCCGATAGTTAATAGATGATTATACGGAAAAAGAAAGATGAATAGTCTACTATCCGTACCATATTCAACCGGGTTAACATCCGTACCTCTCTCTCTAAGTTTTTTTTTTTGGAAATTTCTCTACTTGTAAGTTGTGACAGGCGTTGTGAAGTGCTAAGTTAAATGAAGCCATTTCACCATGGAAGTAACTTCTCCGTCCGCGTTACGGCATCTCTTTTTCACCCGCTGGTCACCATGCCAAGCCAACAAATGTTTTCCCGTGTCCTGCGCGTTAGAATGTTCCGCGCAGTCGGATAATCGATCCCCCAACAAACGGTCCCCTACTGCCCATCGTGGACTGTAATTGCGTCGCCAGAAGCTCCCCCGCGAGTGAGCAGAAAGCACTGCGTCTCGTTCTCGGCAGGACTCGACATAGCAGCACATCCCATCGTCCCCTCCACCCGCATCAAATCCGGGGCCACGTGACTCCAGTTGGCCGTAGCGCTTTAAAACCTCTTGTCGCACCTGAAACTGGGACGACCCCCCCCCCCCCCCCCCCGGAAAGCTACAGATTCCAGTAGAGAGAAAAAAAAAAACATGTACGGTGTACCGCACCAGAACCATTACGCATATGATACATGTACTGCGCTGCGTGTTGCCACCACTTCTTTAATTACGACCGTTCAGATCATGATGTACCAACACACCCCGGGATCACTGATCAGGAAAAGACCACTGCCCGAACCATGCCTCCACATTAATTAAAGCCGTTCGATTGGCAAAAATCACATCATTGCTGATCTTCCCTCCCCCGTTAATGGGTCACGTCACGGCACAGAGCGGAGTCCATCGAGGGTCTGCTACACTGTCCAAAATAGCCGTGTACCCCCATGGATTTATCTATTTATTTACTGGTTTCGCTGGGCAATTCGTGTTCCCTCCTTATAAATCTTACCAACACCTTTTCCTCTGGCAACGACGACAGTTCCCGAGACCTGCCGCGGCCTGCCAATTCAACAGACAGTTGCCTAATAAAGCGAGATCTCACAGTAACAGTCGTGATGGACGGCGGGTGATGGATGGAACCCCGTGAACCAGGTCGCCCTCGTGGTGGACCTCACCGGTGCAACGTTTTCATCATCACGATGGGGCCGGGGGAATCCGCCTGACCCGGCCGGCCAGCCAGCAGCGAAGGGCTGGGGGAGCAATTATATGCGGAAGCAAGCGTACGTTTCCTCTCAATTCACGAGGCCCCGGTCCCACCACTCAGTCTCTCTTCTCTCTTCTCTCTTCTCACTTCTCATCCGATCTGATGCTTCGTTCTTTTTATTATTTTTAGCTGATGGGCCTGTATTCTTCCAGGGCAGTATCATTGCCCTTGTGGAATGATGCCCCTCTACTAAAGAATCACAGGCTGCAGAGAGCTATAAAATCAAAAGTGAGCAACAGGGATGGCTCGTGATCTTGGGGTCTTATTAAATTTGTTTATCCCCCAATGTGTAATAATAAGAACCGGAAAAGCTTCAATAATGTTGATTCTTGTCTGAAGGTACTCGTATAATGAACACCACCAGCTGCCCGTGGTTCCAGTCTGGAGATCAGCAATAAAAGTGTGTTTAAAGGGTGTGCAGAGGGGCATAACTGCAAGGAAAGTGAATGAGCTTATTAAATAAGATGTGTCGGCATGGGGGGTCGGCTGCTCTCGCTTAAAGAGGGCGACCAGGCCATGATGTAATCTGATACCCCCCAATTAACTATTGATTTTGGGGATGATGATGTACGGACCGTAAGGTCATCAGGGTCCATAAGAGAAAATAAGACCAGAAAGGCAGGGAGATTAATTAAAAAAAAAAGAAAAGAAAAGAAAAAGAGAAGATGCCCCGGCCCATAGCCCAGAAGGGGATCTTCTTAACCGGTTGGTAAGGGTGGAGCCCGTGAGCCCCTTTCCCGGGCGCCAAGGATAGCTCCATTTTTGTCCCCTTCTTCTTCCCCTGCTGCCTTCTTCACTCCCCGTCTCAGTTCGAGCCCACTTCCTTCCCCCTCTTTTATAGTTTCCTTCCCATCACAACCGAGCTGTACAAAGGCAAAGAAGGGCAGGAGAGGGGGGAGTGAGAGTGGGGGTGGCAGAGAAGAGAGTGAGAGTGGAGACAGGGGAGGGGAGGTGTTGTTATAATAAGGATGCACGGTGGGGTGGCGGGGTCGTTCCTGAGGCAGCTGAGCGGGAGGGAGGCGTGGGACTGCGGGGCCGGCGGGGGATCCAGGAGGTGGAGCAGCAGGAAGGGAGGGTGGGGCGAGCGGAGCCTGAAGCAGATGGAGGGGGTGTGCCATAACATGGGCGGCGGCGACGCCGGGATGGTGATGAAGAAGCGGGTGATGGTGGTCATCGACCACACCGCCCGGGCTAAGCACGCCATGATGTGGGCGCTCACCCACGTCGCCAACAAGGGCGACATCATCACCTTGCTCCACGTTGTTCCTCACCACTGCGGCGCCGGTGGTCGGAGAGACTCGTCCACCCCCCAGCTGGCCCACTCCCTCGGTGCCCTGTGCAAGGCCTGCAAGCCTGAGGTACTCTGCTTGCCTGCATTGCATGCTCTCTCTCTCTTAATGCATGGGAAAAGTGGTCGAGTGCCAAAAGAAAAGGAAAAAACAGGATAAAAGAAAAGCTACATACAACAGTTTAGTTTATCATAAGAAAATGCGGATGGAAGTATCATTATCATCAGCGTTTTTTTTGGTGGTTGTGCATAAAACTGAAGTGAGTTTATGACATATCTGAGGAAGCCTACAGGGTAAACCAAATCCAAGTAGGTTTTGTGGATAGGGTTTATGGAAAGGATTTTTGAGTTTATGGTAATCTTACCTTTTTTTAGTATTCAAACTAGTGTTATGGTGAAAAATAAGTTTATCCATCCAAACATGCCCTTAGGGTCAAATTTCTGTCCAAAACTTTGCTTTACCTCCAGCATTTGCAACTTGGTCCACGTCCATTCGTCTGTCCCTGATGTTCTGGTTGGGCCCTTTGGTGGTTCCGAGCAGGTGGAAGTGGAAGCTCTGGTGATCCAGGGGCCCAAGCTCCCTACAGTTCTCAGCCAGGTCAAGAAACTGGAGGCCTCTGTGTTGGTGCTGAGTCAGAGCAAGCCTTCGCCTCTCTGCTGGTAACGGCTCTCTAACTAAGTGGATCCCTCTCCCGGGATCTCCCTCTTCTGCCCATTTATATGTCCTTGAGATATGCAAATTTGCACAGAGATGAAGCGATTCCCTGTGGTTTTGCGACAGCTTGTTCGGCGGCGGCGAAGAAGAGGACTTCGTGGAGCGGTGCATAAGCAAGGCGGACTGCCTCACCCTGGCGGTGAGGAAACAGAGCGGCGGGGTCGGCGGCTACCTGGTCAGCAGCAGATGGCAGAAGAACTTCTGGCTCCTGGCGTGAACAAGGATCTAAAAGTTAGGGCGAATGCCAAATTTGTATGAAGTCTAACAAAATAGAAAAGAAACCTTGGGCCGTGGACCTGTGCCGTAGGTCAGACCACCCACTTTGTAAAGCAGACCACGATCCAAAACCTATGCGTTTCCGTCGATCCCTCTACTCTCCAATGTAGTATGTCACTCTTCTTTACCCCGCAGCCCCACCGTGCTTACCAAGTTGAGCTTGCCGCACCGTGAGTTTAAAAAAAAATGTTTTTTGAATTTTTTTAGGTGAGTTTCAAAGTGTTTTACACATTTGTGCAGGCCGGTCTCACGATCTCCAATTGAATGAGTAAAAAAATCTGAAAAAATCAAAAACTAAACCTCAATGAACAGAAAAAATGTCTTTAATGGGTCAAATTTGATAACAATTTTTAATTTTTCAGATGTTTTTGAGCCATCCAATCAGAGATCATAGGATATCTTGGGACCTATCTAAAAAAAAAAATTAAAAAATAAACTTTTTTCTTATCCACTGTACTGACCTTTAGTGCGAGGGTAGTCAACGCAGCAAGTGTCACCCTACCAAGTTTCCGCAGCAATCATGTTTGATGGTGATGGTGCCGTGGCAAACCACAATGGAAACGAACTGTAATCGTTCTCCTCACTGTAGGTTCCGGATTAAAACGCTTCTCTCTTGGGCTACCTTAAGATTAATGTCATAAATACAAAATCACCCAAAAAACATCTCAGAGCTAACCAAAGCATGTTGTATGTATCGTTCTCCTCACTGTAGGTTCCGGATTAAAACGCTTCTCTCTTGGGCTACCTTAAGATTAATGTCATAAATACAAAATCACCCAAAAAACATCTCAGAGCTAACCAAAGCATGTTGTATGTGAAGGTGGGGTGGGGATTGCAGCCCAGACGAGCGACCCAACAGCAGTCGAGTCCTAGTCTTCCGTTTTCTTTTCTTTTTTTCTCAACCGTAACCGCATCAGCCAGGCCTAGTAACACATACAAAGGTTTTAAATGTACAGTAGGGTCCAATTAAGCTTTATCTTGCTTCTCTTGCACAAGGGGAAGCAGCTCCAATTTCCTCCGCGGGGTCCGAGGGGTGCCAGGTTGCTGAGACAGGTTGTGCCTAACATATCCATAGAAAGTGCAGCCCGAGAGCGTCACTGCACATCCAAATGCGTTCATAGCTGGGATGGGGTTGCGGAATATCAGCCACGAGACCATGACCGCAACTGCAACCTGAGAACAAGAGCCATGCTTGCCTTGAGACAAGGGTAACAAAAGATGATGCTCGCAGAACATGTCATTGGTTGTTCAAGGGCGTGAAGAGTTTACCTTTAGATTGCCTGCAACGTTAAAGGTAACAGCAGTGGTGGAATGGATCACATAGAAGATGGAGAAGTTGAGGCAGAAAGCCAACACTCCAGAGCTGAAAATAATGACCAGTGCTGGGCCAACGGATTCATGCATGTAAAACCAGGTCAAAACACCAGCGCCTTCCAGCAATATTGCAGGCACTGCCAAGATCATAGTTGCAAAGGGTGCCATGTAGTAGACAGTATTTATACTGCATCAAAAACATTACACGCAATCCAAGAAAAAACAGAACAGCTTTTAAGTGACATGTTCGTGAAATGATGTATAGTATCATAGTTCAATGAACCCAATGGTCAAAATCAACTGCGACTGTGCCCCCCTCCCTGGCCACGTGCACGCACACATACACAACCAAAAAATAATAATAATAAATAATAAATAAAAATCGACTGCACATGCCTTTAGTTACCTAGTGCTAACCATCTCAGATTGTGTGAGTTGGAGGTCACTTGGCCATTTGCTTTAAAGCAAAATATCGTGTAAAGTCTCAGTTTTGAATTGTCAATTCATAAAGTGAAATCTCTAATTCCAAATTGCTACTTTCCTAAATCACATCAAAATGAGTGCCACATGAATCAAGTGATTTTAAGACCTAACAACCTACTAGACTAGGAAAACACGATAAAACATGATCAAGTACAAGGAAAACATTTTACAATATTTTATGATGTTTTACCGTGTTTAACGGCCTGCCAAACAACCACATAGAAAACCCCCTTACACATAGTTGCCAAGGGCAAACCATCTGAGATTCAAAGAGTTGGGAGTCACCTAGCCCTACCCCATGAAAGCACCAAACAAAAGAGTAGACAGAGAAAAGTAGTCAAACGCTTGAGCTCCTCCCATGGAAAACCACAATAAAAAGAATACTGGACTAAATACTTATCATCAGTAACATTCCAATAAATTTATCACAACTCTTTATGAAGATTAAACGCTAATCTAAGCTGATGAGATCCCCTAATTAATTCTTACCATACAAAGCCCATTTCTGATGAATTGCCAGAGCCATTCCCTTGAAAGTGCAAATTCTCATGGTGTATGCTAGTTAATCTCCTAGCAAGCACGAATTTGCTAGCTTCAGGATTTCTTACAGAATTGGCTCCCTTTGTGCCACCCCAACCACCAGGATTATCCTCTCAATTTATTTATTTCCAACCTTGTCACCAGAGCTGGCATTGTTTTTTTCCCACCTGACAGGAAGAATCCTGGAATGAAAACGACCAATTCACATACGCCATTTGTGTACAGACTTTCTTATCAGTGACACAAGGCCATAGCCATCTGAATAAATTGCAGCTTCCCATCATGCTACTTGTGTTTGCACTTCAGAATCACTTTGCCTAAATCATTTGAAATCCTTCTACTTTCTTACTCCTCCCAATAAGGTGAAATTACCTCTTTAGAGCTTTATGTGGCTGGTCTTCAAGAGAAGAATTATCACATAAGTTTATAGGAGCAAATGGTGCAAGGACAATGATATTGTTTGTGTGCTGTGTGGTGTTCATAAAGAAGAAATCAACCATCTGTTTATTAGCTGTCATGTTAGCAGAGAAATCTGGAAGCTGATGGGTAGAATTTTCACAATTTATCCATCTTTCAATAATCTACAAGAGATGTGGGAGTATTTTCTCAATTGAAGCTCAAAACTGCAAAGGGAACCAGGAGGAAGATTATGCTTATTCTACCACATGCTATTTGCTGGAGTATTTGGAAGGAAAGGAATGCAACAGTCTTTAGGGTAAGTAAAATTTACACTGAGAATATTGTATTGTTGGTCATTTCATTTTTGTATAATTGGAGTTGTCACATTATGGGGGGTGTCCGCTAGGGACTGGGCTAGAGAGTTATCTTGTTTTTAAAGTTGTGGTGGAGTTTGTGCTTTCTATTTTCTTTAAGATAGGAATCTCTCCTATCTTGCTTGATTGTACTACTACTCTTTATTTTTAATAAAATTAGTGGTACAGTCTGATTTTCTCAAAAAAAAATAGAGGTTGAGATGTCCGATCCATGATTACTGCAAACTGGAGTGATAAACATTGTACATAAGCTAAGGCACTTGTAAAAGCTAAATGAATTGTGTCCTCATAATATCACTAGTGCTGCAAACTGGGCTGTCAACTCCAAGCTCAGTCAGATTCATATTCTCTTTCATATATAATGTGGCTGTGCCAATGTGGCAAGCTTAATTATGTACGTAAATCATTTGCACCAGACTAACTCCAGCACAATTCCTCTTGTTGTTATCACCCAGGAAGACCTTCACATTTTTCATACTTTAATCAAAACCATACAAAGCAGGTTATTGCTATGACTCTTTCTGTTGGTGAAGCTACATTTAAGGGTCCTTATTCCTTTATCTGCAACGCTCTTGCACATATTTCAGTTCTATAGTATAACAACAATGAACCATGATCCACGGCGACGATTCTTAACAAGAACTTAAAGGTTCAAGTGAAAGAAAAGGACATGTCTGGCATGCATGTGCATGCTTGTAGTGTAATTGGTTTGGGAAAGGAAACCAGAATGAACTTGCTGAAATAATTGGTTCTGCCATGTCCTTGGACAGCATTACCTTGGTGGCAAGAAGTCATAAGGTTGTACGAAAGATTCCATCCGATTATCAATCATTCATATCGAGAAGGCAATAGACTTGTGGATTCATTGGAAAACTTTTGGGTTGAATGTGGCAGAAACTTCATTCTTCTCTTAGATGTAGATGCTGTAAAGAAGCTTACTAGAAGAGCAGTAACTAAGGCAGAGCTCTCACTTTCATGCTAAGGGGATCTGGCTCTTTTCCTACATACAATAGGGGCGGCGGCGAAAGAGAAAGAACTAAAGTGCTCTAGCTTATGCCTTTCCTGGAAGGAGCTTTTCTTTGACTTGAGTTTAGTGTGCTTTCAATCCTCTATTAGAGATAGCTCGATAAAGTCTTTACTATCAGAGGAGGTATCCGGTAAAGAAAGGAATATTACTATTATTCCACGAGAAAATAGAGAGAGCAGCTTAACAGCCTGTGCTTAAAGATGACACACTGGGATCTGGGACAAAATTATATATTAAAAGTGGCTTCTTTTTCAAAGAAGAATCACAAATTTTGTGGGATAAGAGCTGGCTAAATTGTGAGGACAAAAAGGACGTTGGAAGTGGTTTCTTAAACCAGAAAAGGTAAGGGTGTTAGAGTAAACCACTTAGCAATAATCCACAATCAAATGAGAGACCCATAAACCCAAATGACACCTTAAACATAGATTTCATTATTTAAAACCTGTACTTTCTCACAATCTAACAGTCAGATTATGAGAACAATCCATAATCCAATCCAGCTTCCAAAGGCTATTAATAATATCTTCTCAGAGATGAACATTTTTGTTAAAAGATGGAAATAGATGCACTCCTATCTTCTGCTTTCACACAATGCAGCAGTAGCCACCATCCAAAGAGAAAAAGGAAGAACAAGCTAAATAAATGAACACTAAAAGGAACAAGAAAACAGGCAAAAGGCTCGGCTCAATGGACAAAGGGTGAAGCAATAACGGCAAAACCTACTGTCCAAACAATTGCGTTGGATTTTGACTCCCTTGCATCTGGCAATGTAAGTTGAAAAAAAAAATCTATGGGATAATCCTAAGATAAAATGTGGACAAATGCCTGAGCATGGATTCCAGCTTTGCACTCAATGAAATTCATTGCAGTTTTGGACACTGCATGGATAATGTGGCACATGCAGAGGCCATTTCCCACCCACTCCCACTCCTGATTCCCAAACAATCCAAATGTTTTTGGCTAGTGGAGAAATGGGCAGGTCCTTCCAACACCAATTCTTGAACTCTGGCTCAACCCTCTTACGTTCTTGAGATCATCTTTTCATACAAACATGAAGGTGAGCCAAAGGGTTGGCAGCCCGGCCCAAAATCAGACCATGATGAAAGACTCTTGGGTTGTCCAAACCACTAACAGTTGTTAAAACTCTAGTAACTCATAAATAAAAAGTTACTTTTATGTGCCAAATCCGAAAAGTAAAAAAATACATAGACTGAGAAGAGATAAAAGCTGAAAACTTTCACAGAAGGTGAGGTTGAGGTTGCAGGCTAGAGAACAGATAATTAAACAAAGTCAAATCTTTTTTCAAAGGCAAATAGGCCTGCCAAGAAAGCAAATATGTAATGTGTACAGGTATCTCCATATCTGCTCCATGTCTTCATTGAACTATCAGAAATCCATACAATATTCAACGGATCTATTTGCCAATGTCAGTTACCACTCTGAAAGACATTCCCATATCATTTTAACTATCCAAATAAGTCAAATTGATACCAGAATTGATAAAATATATCAACAGTGGATATAATTAAGGATCAGGTTCAGATATTGACTGCACACTTCGCAGGCCTAACTAATGTAACAGAACTCATTTCAACATAGTCCAACAGAATATGTGCTTCCAAGTTCATTTACTAAATGCACATTGTAAGGGATAAGTGAATCAAACATTGAGCAATCTACCATTGACTTTTTGTCCATTGAAATCAAACCGCACCCATGGTCAGTGCCAATATACAAAACAAATAAGAAGGATAAACAATCCTGTGTGTAAAAAAAGGAGTGCCTATAGAATGTGTACCTTTGAAGTGGAAAATTACTTTTGAACAGTGAATGTTTGATCAAAAAAGAAATTAATACAATACAAAGTTATACCCACAGTTGTGGAAGTGTATAAAGCAAATGAGAAGCATACAAAATAACTCAGTAAAAAAAACTTACCTATCAAATTTGTATCCATGAAGTAGAGATTCTGCAAGAATGGTTTTTGTAGAAGTAGCTAAGCAACCAAATAATGCAGCGCAAAATCCAAGTACATTGAAATTAAGCTCTGTTATAGAGGTCAGAAGGATTCCTCCAACAATGGGTACCAAAGATGCCCATATCCGCCAGTCAAAGTGCCTTCTCCACACAAGCCACTGCAAAATGACTGTTTAGCACAGGAACATGTCAGATGAGGGAAATATTTATACTAAATACCATGACTAAGTCAAACAATTGTCTAAATCTGGTACCGAGGCCAACCTGTTGTTGCTGGAGTGAAAGATTTAATTGTCTGCATGAAAGAAACAGGTATATATCGCAAGCTCACATTTCCCAGTACAATGTTGATGCAAAAAACGAATGACATAGGAAATATTCTTCTCCAGCGGTCCTCTGGATCAACCTCAATTAGTGGCTTAAGCTTCAGCAGTTTGATGGCAATGTATGCTCCAATAGCAGAGCATATGAAGTGAATACATGAAACAGAAAGAGGGAATTTGAAATCTAGCTTCTGTATTAAACACAAGAACATGTATTAGAAATGTCATTTCCAAGATCTGCTTCCAAAGAAATTATGCTTAACTAAAAGATGGTGCAAATTTTGGTGCAAAGATAACAAAGAAACAATCTTACATGGAATGAATATGGGAACTGGGAAAGACTAAATTACTTAAACAATTACAACATTTGGCATGTATAAAGTTGCATTGCAATCAATATTCTTACAACTTTTCCTTCTGCCAAAACAAAAAAGAAATCCAGTAAAAGTTTTGATTCAGTGAAAAATGATATGATGATGATCATGTAGCGGACTGGCAAGATTTTGCCACCATGGCAGGATCAATGATAGAATGAGTCAATCCCATCTCTGCAGCATTGATCAATCTAGGAACCAATGAAACATAAATCTGTGATTTTTTATAAGATCATGATCAATCTCACTTTTTCATCTCAATGTGTTTTATTCTTCAAAAGTGGATGGTTCACCTCAATGTACTTCTCATGAGTAAATTATGACTTCATAATTTCAAAAATCACAATATATCACATGCTTTTTAACAAAAGCATGTTTTCTTAAAAAGATCAACTCATTTTTATATCTATATTTCACATTTTAAATTGTATTTTAGAATTAAGATTATGAAAGTAATGTTTCTTTCATGAGCTTTTCACGAAGCCTTCAAATTCATTGCCAATTTAAGGCCCTTCTAGGGCCCTTTTCCACCCCAGATTCCAGCTCGGTAATGTATCTAGGAACTAATCAAAAGCTGGATGCCTAATTCCTAATGCTTGGTTGTTCATACTATGTTGTTGTCCCTTCTTTTATCTTTTTCCAATGTTGAGTTAAACTTGTTCCACCACGGGAAGAAGGGAGCTTGTGATGGTAAATAAGACACAAGGGTCATTCGCATTGTATGATGTTTTCACAAGCAAGGAAGGCAGAATCGGTGCGGATCGATCCGATCGTTTCCGGCAGGCCGATCCCAAGCCCAGACCCCCCGGTTCCCTTACTGGGATTAGGCGAATCAGCTGGGATCGGTCCAGATTGGCCGATCCTCAGATTGGATCATCCTATACGTAGCTTAACGGCTAGTTCGTAGCTAACTGTTGGGAACGAGCCCAACGGCTAGCAAGGGCCTTGGGTGCATATAAAAACCCCCCAAGGCCCTCCCCATCCCCACCAACTCACTTCGTCACTTCTCTCTCTCTCTCCAAGTTCTTTCTCTCTCTTCCCTATCTCTCCAAGGTATCCCCCTCTCTCTAAGTTTTTTTATAATCTAATGTATAATAGTTGTATCTTACTATTAGCATATTTCCTTCCCTCTCTCTAATGTTTTTACTTTTTATCTACTTAATATTTCTCTCCCTCACTTTCTTTCTTTTTTTTCTATCTAATGTATGATTGTGTATTAGTATATTTCTCTCCCTCTCTCTCCTTAATCTTTTTTATATCTACTTAATTTAAATATTTCTTCCTCTCTCTAATGTTTTGATCTACTTATATTTCTTTCTCTTTCTAAATTTTTTCTATCTAGTATTTCTCTCCTTCTTTCTAAATAACATTCTACTATTCTACAACGATCAGGCGGACGGTTCAAGGAGCTTTTTTTAGCAAGTTGTCTTTCTATCACACACACTCTCTCTCTAACAATCTCTCTAAAACTTTCTCTCTCTTGTTCTTTTTTTTTCCTTCTTTTAGATATATTAGTATTAATAGGCCTAAATAATAACTAAAATCTATAACTTTACCGAACTATAATTTGGGAGAAAATTAAGAAATGTGCACCATTCTTTTTTTCTGTTGAGGGTGACTCAATTAGGATATAAACGACAATAAAGATACTGATTTCCATCATCGACAAAAATATTTAGTATCTTTGTTATCGTTCATATTCAAAATTAAATAATTCTCAATAGAAAAAATAAGTGGTGTACATTTCTTAATTTCTTTTAAGACATAACATGGTAAACTTATTCGTTTTATTTACTACTGAGGACTGTTAATAGTAACGTATATAAGAGTAAAAAGAAAAGAGTAAGAGAAAGAAAAATGTAAAGGATAAAAGATAGAGAAAGTGTGTTATAGAGAGACCAATGACTAAAGAAAAAATAAAACAATCCCAAGTGAAGAAGTCAAGGTAGAGTTGCTTATTTTTTTTAAAAATATATACATTTTTTTATTTTTTGAAGGGGATCGGATCGGATAATTCTATTAGTTATTCTTTTGTCAATGTCACATCGGCGACGTCATCCGACATAGAATCATGGGTACACAATCTTAGAAGATCGACATATCCATTATCTTTATTGTAGACACCTTGTTAGTGAAATATATCATTTTACAGAGCATATTGCGAAGATACGTAGAGATAGCATCCCATATCCTTCAATCCCTCATAATGTATGTGTACAATTCCAAAAGTTTCTATATCAGAACGAAGGATCATCTAGCACAATACGTAAACAGTCGACAGCCATGCCACCTACATTATCAACTCATCCATCTTCATCGACGTCAACGAGAGGATCTAGGATGGAGATTGTGGATGTTTTTTTTTTAGAAGGTGACAAAAGTCACAATTCCATAGAAATATATGAAAGAGGTACAGGAAAGCCCAGGAGGGCACACCCTTGGATAGGACAGTCCCCCATCCAAGTCCCAAAGGTTTAAAAGATTCTAGCAAAAGCTGTTTTATCAAGAAGATAAAACAGGATTACAAAGAAGATGAATTAAGAGATCAACTGCCTCCACAGTCTGATTTTGTCAGAAATAACAGAGCTGCCATCATTCAAGATACCAACTGCACGTCCCCACTCTTCCACCCATCTGAATGTCTTCTTCAAGAGTTCATTCGCACTGCTGAATTGGTCACTAAATTTCCTTCTATTTCTTTCACACCATATAGTCCACAACATGGCCGGGCAAAAAAGAAACCATACATGTGTGAGATCCTTTGACGGAGAGACAGCGGTCCACCATTTCAGCAGATTCAACACAGAAATGTGCTCCACCCAACCAATTCCAAGTATCCTGCACATACTCTTCCATTGGATGGAAATAATACCACATTTGCAGAATAAATGGAGTTGGTCTTCCTCAAAGTGTGCACAGAACATACATAAGGGGCTCCCGGGAAGTTTAAGTCTTTTCGCCCTCATTCCCGTAAGATTTCTATTCCAGGCAATCTTCCATAGAAACACCCTTATTTTATTAGGAAGGTGGTTAGACCAAATTAGATCCTTCCACCAAACCCTAGTACCACCATCATTCAAAAGCTGAACCAAGGATTTAACCGAAAAGAGCCCATTATTAGTCCATCTCCAAACTCTCTTGTCTTGCACCTCACTGCAGATCCTAACACCATTGATTAAGTTAAACAAGGCTAACAGTTCCTCTGTTTCCACATCAGTAGGATTTCTTCTAAGCATAAGGATAACCTGGCCTGTGCTGCTATGAGACATAACCTCTTCAACCGAAGCATCCTTGTTCTGGGCAATGCTGAAAAGATTGCTAAAAACCACAGTCAAATCCAGATTGGAGCACCATTTGTCCTTCCAAAATCGTATGTCCCTGCCATTACCCACTTGGACTTCGCAAGAGGTGACCATAAAATCAGCGCATTTAAGAATGTTCCTCCATATGGGAGATAAATTATAAATTGAAGAGTGAGAGAAACTCCATTTGCTCTCACCATGAAAGTACAAGTCATTGACAATTACAGCCCAAGGAGCATCCGGATACTCTCCTCTTCTCCACAACCATTTGGCTAACAAGGCTTTGTTGAAGATGGCAATCCCACAAAGACCAATGCCTCCTTGCTCCTTGCTCTTGCACACATTCTTCCAGGCAATCAAATGCATTCCTCTCTTTTCCTTTTTTCCTCCCGCCCAAAAAAAGGAGCTCCTGAGTGATTCAATGATTTTTTCCACAGTTCTAGGGATCTTCATAACAGAAGCGTAGTATAGAGCCAATGAAGAAAGAACCGACTTGGATAGGATCAATCTTCCTCCTCCAGACAGAAAGCTGCTCTTCCATCCTTCCAGCCTGTTCTCAAACTTCTTTATGAGACCATCCCAATCCCTGATCCTAATGACACCATTCGATAGGGGCAGCCCCAAATATTTGATAGGGAAGTTGCTTACTCTGCACTTTAGGGAATTTGCAATGTCCTGTACCCTTTGCTGAGTCATGTTCAGCCCAACAATTTCAGATTTCTCATAATTGATTTTCACCCCCGTGATGACTTCCACCAAAATTAGCAAACTCTTTATATTCTGGATGTCCTCAGTACTTCCAGGTGTAAACAAGAGAGTGTCGTCTGCAAACTGAAGGTGAGATAGATGGATATGGCTTCTACCAATCCTGAACCCTTCCACCAAGCCCTGTTGAGTTGCACTATCCCAAAGGGTGCTCAAAATCTGTCCAACGAGCAGAAAAAGAAGGGGAGAGAGAGGGTCTCCCTGTCTTAATCCTCTTGAGCTGTTAAAAAAACCACATGGTTCTCTATTGATCAGCACCGAGAATCTGGAGGAGGAAATGCAACACCTTACCCATCTTATCCATTTAGCATTGAAACCCATGATCTCCATAGTTTTGAGTAGACAATTCCAATTGATTGTGTCATAAGCCTTCTCAAAATCAAGCTTTACCAACACGCCTTGCTTATGCCTAATCTTGTAGTGGTGAATGGCTTCATAAGCAGCCATATAATTGTCCAGGATGAATCTTCCTTGCACAAAGGCTGACTGGTTGATCCCCACTAGCTTATGGATGACCCTCTTAAGCCGGGTTGTTAGAATCTTGGTCATGATTTTATAACATCCATTGAGAAGGCTAATGGGTCGAAAATCAACCATTCTATCAGCTCCCTCTGATTTCGGGATCAGGACAATATGTGTGGAATTAACAAGTTTAATCCCTTCCGGCCTTTCGTGGAACTCTTGGACAAAGTTTACCACATCTGTCTTGATAATATCCCAACAAAATTGGTAGAATCCAAGGGAGAAACCGTCAGGACCTGGAGCTTTGTTGGGGTCCATGCTAAATATTGCCATCTTGACTTCTTCTTCTGAAAAAGGTTCACACAGCTGTTCAGCATCAGCAACTTCTAACACAGGGAGCAACCCTTCTTGTAGATGGGGCCTGAGTGGGTGGTCTTCTGAGAAAAGGTTCTTGTAAAAGGCAACAAACCTGGTCTTGATTTCCTCAGGTTCCTCAATGACTGCTCCATTTTCCTTGATATGCTCAATGGTAAAAAATCTCTTCTTGGCACTTGCCACTGCATGGAAAAAGGAGGTGTTTTTATCTCCTTCCTTTAACCAGTGTTCATTTGCCCTCTGTTTCCACCTGATTTCCTCTTTCAAGAGCTCTTCATTGTAAGCCTTCTTGAGATCCTTCAAAGATTGCACTTCTTGTGTAGATAAATTACCAGACTCACTTTTCAGCTCCAGCTCTTCAATTTTACTTATCATAGTCTGCCTTTCTGCTGAAACCCTTCCAAATTTCTTTTTTGCCCATTGTTTCATACATCTCCTAGTCCATTTAAGTTTCCCCTGGAGACTCTGAATTGCAGAAGCTGCCTTTGGTGCTTGGTTCCACCAGTCCCTCACCAAATCTCTGAATTCAGCTTCCTCCTGCCACTTCAGCTCGTATCTGAAAGTTCTGAACCCTGCCTTCTTATCCTCCTTCCTGAGGTGCAGAGGGATGTGATCTGAAACCGATCTACAGAGCCCCTTGACATTTGTCAAAGGGAATCTCCTGAACCATTCTGCAGAAATTAAAACTCTATCAAGTCTTGACTGTGTGCTGACTTGTTGTAGATTAGACCATGTAAATTTCCTGTTCGGTATTTCCATATCCTTTAGCTTGACCTCCCTAATCCATTGGTTGAAGGCTTCCATGTCCTTACTCCATTTCTGTCTCCCTGACCTTTCCCAAGGGTACCTAACACAGTTGAAATCCCCCAAGATGCACCAGGCTTCAGAAAACAAGGACTGCAATCTATACAATTCTTCAAAAAAGGACTCCCTCTGGTGTTCAGTATGAGGCCCGTACACTGAAGTAATGATCCAGCTGTCATTATTTGTTCTTCTATTCTTGCATGAAAAAGATACCGAGATGCTGTAAGTGCCCATATCGCATACTTTCCCTTCAAATTTATTCCCATTCCATAAGATCACCTGGCCTCCTTTAGCTCCATCTGCAGGGAGGACAGCAGCCTCGTTCAGTTTCGTCCCATTCAGCCTGTCTGAGGTGTCTTTGTCCAAGCTAGGCATTTTAGTCTCTTGTAGGCAGATGGAGATTGTGGATGTTATGAGAGCATTCTTTTTAGAGTTTCATATTCTATCCACTACTATGCGCATACCATCATTTGTTCAAATGGTTAGATGTATTCAGAGACAGCCACATGTCCCACCTTCTACTCAGATTGAGTAAGATTTTGGTAGAGAGAATGATGGGTTTTTTCTTTCTTCGAATGACTTTGATGAGGATAATTGAATTTCATCACTCATATACTACATATGTCATGTATATTATTAAGTTTGAAAAACTTGAGTTTTTTTATTTTTTTTTATTTTTAAAATTTTAAACTTTTTTTTAAGAAAGTGGGAAACCGAACCGGATCAGTCCAGATCGGATCAGATCGGCCAATCTGATCGGTCCAAACATGGACCAATCCGAGTCCGATCCCCGAGTTTGTCTTCCTTGTTCGCAAGGCCCAAAGTCAAACCATGTTTTGTGGAAGGAAGGGTGGGAAGAGAGAGCATATGAATTATGGTCTAGATTAATAATATGAAATAGATGAAGGATGGTCGGTGCGAAGAAAAGCTTCATTACTTTATGGATAAATCTTCCAGTATGTTGTAATAATAGAAAAGCATACACATTATATCAGCACTAAGTTGCATCTTGTGACATTCAAAGCTGAATCCTAGACAAGGTTGGCATCTCCAAGACACACAAAAAAGATCTCCAAGACACAAAAAAAAAAAGTTCCCCTCCTTTTTTTAACTTTTTCCTCCTCTTCTGTTTCACTTCTCTTCCACCTCTGCAGCCTCCTTTCGTCCTCCTCATCTGCCTCCTCCTTACCCACCTCTTCTTGGTCTTGATAGAGTTGTAATCTCAGGGACCTTGAGAGATAGAGAGATCGCAAAGAGGCCTTAAGAGATGGTAACCATGATCCTTGAAGAACATTTTATAGGACTGTAAAATTTAGACCCATACTAGTTTAATTGTTCAATAAAAATATGTTTCCTTCAGGTTGCTTGCATGAAGATCACATTTTCTTGGGAGGTGTAGGGGCACTCAAATCGTGAAAATGGTTGTAACTTGATATGCAGTCACCAATCACCAAACATCAATCTTCCAAACTCACACAAACACTCAAAATGCCATATATCAATCTTCCAAACTCACACAAACACTCAAAATGCCATATATCAGTTATGCAGACTTAAATTGGTATCAGAGCATGACTCACTGTGGCTTGAAAGACATTTTAATATTCATCATGATGCACAACCTTGTGATTTTTTTTAAAGTGACGAAATGTCACAATTCATCGCATAATATAGGGAGAATATACAAAATACATCAAAGAAAGAAGCCCTTTCAACCCAAGATTTCACAGGTAATCACAAAAGATAAAAACCACAAAGAGCCAAAAGACAGCCACAAAAGGAAAAACCCCAAGGATGACAGAGGTTATAGACTTTATCTTATCCAGGTAATGGAAGAGAACCAGGTAGAAAGACCATGACTTGATTAGATTCTTCCAACGATACACCTTCTCAAGTACATCTTCCATTGATACACCTTCCATCGATGCACAACCTTGTAATTAGGGGCATAGAATATATTCCGACTAACAGAACGTTGTTAAGAAGTCAGACAAGGAGTTTTGTTCCCAAGAAACCAATTTGTTTATCCTTCTGGTTATCAGAGGACAGACAGGAAGATATGATATAATTGGTAGCACGTACAGTGAATGACCTTCATTAATTGAAGCCTATAGAGAGAACAGAACCAGCAGCCCAGTGGTTATGGATTGTAGAGTTTGTTCTAGAATTGGAGGAGTTTTTATGTATTGTTGTCTTCATAATAGGCTAGATAAAATTCGTGTCTCCAAGATGAGTGTTGCCGAGATGAGAATGTTAAGGTGGATGTGCGGACATACTAGGCTAGATAAAATTCGTAATGAGTATATTAGAGAAAAGATAGGAGTGGTACCAATTGAGGATAAATTGAGAGAAGGGAGACTGAGATGGTTTGGGCATGTTAGGCGTAGGCCTAGAGAGGCTCCAATTAGAAAAGTGGAGCATATTAGGATAGAGGAGGGGAAGAAAAGAAGGGGTAGACCTAGATTAACTTGGAAGAGGATAGTACAATATGATTTGAAAGCTTTAAATCTTTCAGAAGAGGTAGCCCAAAATCGTCTAAAGTGGAAACAGAGAATCCATATAGCCGACCCCAATTATTTGGGATTAAGGCTTCGTTGAGTTGAGTTGAGTTGTGTTGTCTTCATAATATGAATAGCGAGAGTGAGTTATTTTTTTCCTTGGCATGTGAACTTATATTATATATGGTCTTATGTGGTTCATTCCTTGGAATGTACCTTATTATGTAGGAATTCCTCTTTCCTCATTGATTGTACTGACTTTAATTATTTGCAATAAAATTTATGGTGAAGTCCACAACTTTTTGGAGATTGTTTGATAAGGATCTTGAACCATTTAGTCTATTGTCTTGCAGAGAATAAAACCTACAGGTGCTCCCTACATCACCAATGGGCATATTCAGATATGTTTGGAAAATACTGCATCTCTTTAACTTGAAACTTAAATTTGGAAAACATGCTGTATATCATGCTTCCAAGATGGATCATCTTTTTCATTATGAGCAGAGTCTTCTGTTTTTAATTTTGTTCAACATCTGACTCCAGCTCAAGAAGAGAGACATTAAATTAGTTTATTTTGCTTTCTTGTATTGCCTACTTGCGTAGCAGCTGGAGGTGAAAGAGAGAATTTGCTTCCACTGTCTAGTCTGTTTTTTTTTTTTTTTTTTTTGGAAAGTGACTTCCACTGTCTGGTCTTGAAGAATTTGATTGCAAATTGATGATTTGACAGAGGACATTTTTGCATCTGAACCTGGAAGAACAGTGCTAAACCAAGCTCAGGGTATTGCTGTCTGTGTTTGTGGCTTACATTGAAACGTCAAATGCATGTGAGCAGTGAATCTCAATGATATTTCTCAGTGGATCTTGGTGATTTGTTCACCATGGTAGGAGATCCCCATGTTGTAGAGGGATATTCTTGACATGGAGTTAGAAGGAGTCTTAAGCTGACCCTCTTTTATCTTGGCCAGTTTGTATCTAGTGGACAATTCCAGTCATGGAATTGTACACAAGCTAACTCAAGTCAGTTGCATTTTTCTTCAGCTATGTAGCCACATTTAGTTATGACTCACCCATGCCATGAATTCCAATGGCACCTGTTTAATTCACAATTAAACAACAGTATTTTCTAGTCTAACAGTGCGAAGCGATTGAACTAATAAAACTCAATGTAATCTGTTTGCAGTGTGCACCTATATGCGAATTCTGAACCTTTTTGAAAGTTTGCAAAGTTTGAACTTTAGGAGCATGAAGGTAAAAAAAAAAATTCCTCAAAAGGTGATGAACAAGAAGATTCTTGAGCCATGTCACATTTAGTGACGTTTACATAGATTGTCAACTGCATCCAAAAACAGTCTTGACCATCTTGTCAGGATTTTATTAAGTTTAGCGGCCTGTTTGGTTGCTACACACAGCTGGGGACACCCGTTCCTCCACCTCAGAAAGGTTTTGCATATGTTGTTGTGTTAACATTCTCATTTTAAATTTCATTCATAAATATCCAACAATCTGATCTGCGGCTGGATGTATCCTTTCACAATGAGGTTTGGCACAGAAGATCTCGAACTATAAGGTGTTAATCAAGATGTGCTGATGCGGGACAGCAAGGGAGAAGCCGGATCCCCAAGGACAAGGAGGAAGAAGACGGCTAGGGCTTCATGCCCTCACGTAGGATCACCCCATCTCGGGAGAAAACACTCATTCATTCATTCTCAAAGCATCATTGCCTCCTAAAGGAGGGATACAAGACAATATATACAGACTCCCCAAAAGAAACCCTAACAGAACCCTAACACTAAAGGATCAAAATGTCCCTTATTCAAAATAAAAAGACTAAAACAGAACTAAATCTAAAAAAAGTAAAATACATCCATTAGGCCTCGAATGGGCCAAACAAAAATCAATAATGGGTCCCGAAATCTATTTCAGCCGTTCTTGGATTCCCATCATGTGCCCTTGCCCAACACATCCCATGATCAATTGATCAAGAGAACTTAGAATATGTTTCCCATCAAAATGCTCAATATGGATCAAGCAAGGAAGAATTGGGCATCGGGCACAGATCAACCTGATCCAAACTGATCAGATCAGCCGACCTGATCCGATCCCAAACCGATCCGGTTTGATCCCCTTCTCCCTTATATAAATTACAAGGATTCAGAATTTTTTAAAACAATATGTAAAAAATCAAAAAAATTATTCAAATGATTATATTTGTCCAAACCTTGAATTCTTCATTTTACCTTGCTATCTAAGTCAACTCTATCTATTTTCTTAGTAACTGGTCTACCTAAACTACACACTCCCTCTCTATCTTTCATGTCTAAAATTTTCTTTCTCTGACTCAATTTTCTTCTTCTATTATATACATTAATGTTAATGATTCTCAACAGTAAATAAAATTAATAAATTTATCATATTTTATTTTTAAAAAAAAATAAGAAATATACATCACTCTTTTTTTTTTTACTGAGAATTATCTAATTTTAGATGCAAACAACAATAAAGGTACTACACATTTAGTCTTTTTTTTTTATCAATGACTAGAATACATACCCCTTTAGTACTAAATGTAGTGCTAGCACCAAAGGAGATATGGACTCTAGCCATTGACTAAAAATTTTAATAAATTTCAATGCCCTCGTAATCATTTGTATTCGGAACTGGATAATCCTCAACAAAAAAAGGGAATGGTGCAAATTTCTTATTTTTTTTCCAAAACATAACTTAGTAAACTTATAAATTTTATTTATTATTGAGAACTATTAATACTAATATATCTAAGGGAAGAAAAAAAGGAGTAAGAAAGAGAAAATTTTAGAGATTTTATTAGAAAGAGAGAGAGTGAGAGTGCGTGTGTGTGTGTCATAGAAAGACAAATTACTAAAAGAAGTGCCTCGAAGAATCCACCTAATCGTTGTAGAGTGCCACTTCCCATAACCAAGTCAATAGAAAAGAGAGTTTAGTCTTTAGAGTTTATACTTTAGAAAGAGCAAACTTAGAGAGAGAGGAAGATAAATATTAATTAGATAAAAAATTAGAGAAAGAAGAGAAATATTAATTAGATAGAAAGATGAAGAAATATTAAACGGATAGAAAAATTAGAGAGAGGGAGACAAATATTAAAGGGATAAAAAAATTAGAGAGAGAGAGGGAGAGAAATATTAATTAGATAGAAAAAATCTTAAAGAGAGGGAGAGAAATATCAAATTAATAATTAGATAAAAAAACTTAGAAAAAGAGGGAGAAAAAAAAACTTGAGAGAGAGAGAGAGAGGAGGGCACTTCGATGGATGGGGTGGAAGTGGCCTTAGGGGGTTAGTTTATACAGACCCCCCCAAGGCCCAAGCTAGCCATTGGGTCCGGATATCCGCACCGATCCTCCCTATCCCAATTTAGCACCCGAGGATCGGGGCACAAGATCGGATCGGACCGGCCCGAAACCAATTGGATCAGCCGATCCGGCACACCATGCTATGGATGTTTCACCATATACATCACATGTGCTCTTCCAGTTTTTGGAGTAGCTGGACACAGATAAAGACTGGATCTTGGCGCTGCAATCTGACAGTATTGAGTTGAGCTTCAAAGAGTGACTGAGGAGATCAGTGTCAACTGTAGGATCGACATCAAGCATGACAGCCTATTACAATACCTTGTGAGTTCGATTCCAACAAGGAATCCCAGAAGGCATCAGTATATTGGTAGGAGCAGTGGAATACGGTTATGGTCACAGTGATCCGAGGCTATGGGTACAGCATCACACTATAGACACATATTCCCGTCTATAAAGAGTAAATATCCCTTTAGAGCAAAAAGAACCAGACAAAAAAGGCAGAAGAAATTAACTATTCAAGAGCAGGTTTGAATAAGATTCCAATGTCTACCCACTTTTCTGTTGCTTCCAGAAGCAAATGGAACAACAACAGATGCACTCGTTAAAACAAGAGTAGAATATATGCCGAACATCAGATTCGAATGAATCCAAAAAGTACACATGCCACCTAATCCAAAAGCATCAACAAACGGATCCAAATCCACAGGAAAGGAAGCAACCACAAAATTAATGGAACAGTAAACTTCAAAATAAAAAAAGAAGACCGTGTACGGACTAAAATTAGAAGCCCGTCTAGAGACTAAAATTAAGGGGAAAACGGAGGCTACGCGAGCGAGGCAGACCTGGAAGATCCACTTGTTCATGATGATGACGGTGACGTTAAACCCCCACCACTGGAGGATCGCCAGGAGGGAGCGGAAGGCCCCCCACGACAGCAGCAGGTTATCCTCCATTTCCCCGAAAAGAACGCCCCCACCCTCGCGGACACTGGAGAAATCAAACCCCAAACGACACAAACAAAACAGGATCGCCGGAAACTGTCCCTACGAGGTCGATCTCCACGGACGACGAAGGCAGTGGGCGGTGTCAAACCTAGCGCCGGTGGACACCCAATAAGGACCGCCCAACTAGTACCACTGCTGCTGCGGCTGCGTCCGCCATGAAAAGGGAAGAAAAGAGAAGAGGGACGTGGTTTTGCCGCCGAATGGCGCCCGAAGAGGCGAGGAGCTGTCACCGCAGACGCGGAACGCGACCTCGTGGTCAAGATGGGGAGGTGGGCACGGGGGCCGTGGTCGCTCCGCTTGGCTGCTCCCCACCTGTGAGCGCGGAACAGGTGGCGGAGGGTAAACCGCGCCTTTTCTTTTCTTCTGACGCTAGGAACCCCTCGCCGCCCGTGCAGAGAGCTCGCCGCAATTTATATCTATCTATTTATAAATGTGCAAACCTAGGGAAAAATAAAACCTCCTCTCTTCTCTCTGTCCGAAGAATAAAACTGGGACGAAGCGACCTCGTCCCCCTCAGCTCGCAATAAATGGAAGTAGAGGTTTTAGAAACTTCTCCCTTGGGTTACGGTCGCTTCCTTTTTTCAGCAGGCCCCTGACATGTGTGCCTCACGTCTACGGCACGTGCCAACAGACCGAGGTAGGAATCCAAACCGACGGATTTAAGGTAGATCTTATTTATATCAGTTAAGTTATCAATTTAGATAAATATTCTATAAACTGATAATTAGTTGAACAATTAAATCTTGGTGCGGCATATATGTTATATCAGAAGAAATTTATATCTGTTATCTTATCTTATCTAATGTTCATATTAATTTAAAAAGACCATGCGTTAACTGATCTCAACTAATAATTGGTGGAAAAATGGTTACCATTTGCATCCCTAGACCGAGTTGAGTTTCTAATGAATCAGGCAGAAGGGAAAACACTTATTTCCGCATACTTATGTTTGTATATAGTAAATATTAATTATGCATTTTTTATGACAGCCAACCAACGACACTGACTTGAACCGTTACCTCCAAACTAAGTGACTTAACTATCAATGCTTTTAGTTAAATAAAGGCCTGACACATTGATGGAAGGGGCTTGGCTTTTCCACTTACTATTTTGGATGCGCAACAAAACTAAAGGGATCTTATCCTAATCCGACACATACATCACAGGCATGGACGTTGCACAAAGTACATGCCAATATGTTAATGTACATAATGCATGACGAAGACAAAACATATTCCATGTAACTTGTGAAAATAAGAAATGAACATGAGAAGGAAAAATTAAAATAGATTTTCTTATCTTTATTTTTGCTCATTTCTTTAACACTTCATGTAAGAAAAGAAGTAGAGATATGTATTCTTTTTTTGGTTATCT
Organism: Zantedeschia hybrid cultivar; assembly: GCA_030544215.1. Classification (NCBI taxonomy): domain Eukaryota; kingdom Viridiplantae; phylum Streptophyta; class Magnoliopsida; order Alismatales; family Araceae; genus Zantedeschia; species Zantedeschia hybrid cultivar. The sequence goes on from JARZZO010000014.1 coordinate 22,873,613, forward strand.
CTGACTTGTTTATGGTTATCTCTGACTTCTCTGACTTGTTTATTCTGACTCAGGTCAGCAAAGCATGTCTGGGGTGGAAGTGCCACCATCGCACGCCTTGGCAGCTCCTTGTAGACGTCCTTGTCGATGGTGGGCCGGGTTCGGCGAAGTCTGGTTGCGGGGTCCCGCACACCTGAGAGAATTTCCGGCCCATGATCCAGAGACCCCGGGTCGGCTCCCGACCTAATGTTTTCGGTCAACTTCCAAGTTTCAGCGTTTTTTGTTTTTTTTTTGGCAGGACCCGAAGGCCGGTTCCGTACAACTATTTACAAGCGACCGGGGTTCAGTCAGAATTCGAGATTTTCCTTCATAGTTGGAGATAATTCCGGCCGGGTTGAGGGGTCCGCCTAATTAGGCGATAATTCCAAGTTCGCCTGATTTCTGGGAAAGTAATCTCACAGACTATGAGATAAATATCCCAACAACACCGTGGCCATATGGCTGGGAGTTTTTTAGGCCCAACCAAGATCGAACCTGTAACCTCTCTTTTTTGCAAGGGAGGTGGATGAACCAACTGCACTAGGCAGCTGGTTCAAGTTTCAGCGTTTTCTCACATGCCCCCACGTGATTTGTGATTTTGTACCCTCCAAAGTTTGGAGCAAAGACGAGTCGGATCTCCACGGAATGTACCTCTAGCGATACTTTCTGGAGTAATATTTGTTGTAATGTCTATGTATTATAATTCATCGTAGATTATAATACATGGATCAACAACTGTCCGATCTAATGCAGCCTGTCTAGATAGGGGGGAATCAATTTTTTTATTTTCTTATTTTTTGTTCGTAATTTAAAAAAAAAAATAAAACGTCCGATCAAAAATCAGACGGTACAGTCAGGTCGCTCAAGTCGATCACGATTTAATTGTAAAAATTTTCTTTAAAAAAAACTTTTTTATTTTGTACACGTGAATCGAAATTTGTATCAATTTTTAAAAAAATATACAGTTGAGACAGGAGCCAACCCAAACAACCCATTTGTACCGTCTGATTTTTGATCAGACGCTCCAAAAAAATTTAAAATATATGAACAGAAAATAAAAAAATGAAAAGCTGACTCCTCCCAATCCAAACGGGTTGCACAGTAGCCATCCAATTGACTGGATCGGACTACTGCTGGCCCATGCATTGCATTCCACTTGGATTACAATGTATGCGCATTGTAGCAAGTATTACTCTACTTCCTGTATCCCATGATGGGTGCAGCGTAAAAGAAATAAATAAAAAAATAAAGTTTTTTTATGGTTGGCTTCATTACATCTAATATGCCTATTCAACTGGCTCTTTGATTAGATGACTTAAAATTTTTTAAAAATGAAAAATTAAGTCCTATTTTATTAGACTCGGTCCATTAAATATTTTTTTACTATTTATTTGGACTCGATTTTTTATTTTTTAAAAATTTTGAGTTGTCTGTTTAGAGATTGAATTGTATAAATATATTGGACAAGTGGATTTGATCAAAAAAATTGAAACAAAATTATCATTTTTTTGGGTTGAACCCCATGTAGTGCAGCAAGTGTCCCTCTACATAGAGGTTTCCTTGGAAAACTCCAGTGGGGTGAAATTCTCTGAATTCTATTTTTTCAATTTTATTTTTAGAGACTCAGTGGAATCTAATTAGAGATATATCGGAGTCTAGAAAATGAGATTTAAAAGATCTTCTCTTACTCAAGTGGCACTAAGTGCTTTTAATCTATGAAAATAAGAAAACTTTTATAGTATAACTGCTTGGGGAATAGTATTGAAGGGTTGAAATCTCGTCCACCATGATCAGAATCCTCCGCCGGAGATCAAAAAGTCGAGATTCACCTGTTCATGCAAAAGAGAATACCGTGAAAGGCCCTCGATGGTGATCCGGAGGGTCTCCCTCTAATGCTTAAGTCAGAAGGCTGGGAGTCTGAAAGGAAGCAAAGAAAGCTTGGGTTGATTTGGGTGTACCTTGGCCTGTTGGACAGGGAAGTCCTTATATAGTAGCTCAACGACAACTTCCAATCTAATTCCGATTAGAAAGAGTATATTGCTAGACTCCTCTTTTTTGGGACAATTGCTTAGGAGAAAAGAGCTTATTTTGGAAAGGTTAGATCCTAGTTGAATCCTTCAATTCATCGTGACCCATCAAGAATCGAAAGGGGTATCCCACAGATTCGTATCAAAGCTTGTTTCCAAATTCTTCCTACTAGAGGTCGGATTGGATCGATGAAAATGAATACTGCCTGAGGGGTGGGGTTCCATTTGATCCACCCTTAGGCTTCTATTAGAGGAAGGACTTAGACGCCCCTTCGGTGGGCTGAGAGCAACAGGCCGACCGCTATTGGTGGTAGGGCTCTTTTACTGGACATGTCCATGAGTCTTATCTCAAGCCCACATTATTGGACCATCCCATAGGCCATTTAGGCCAGATGAGACTTTCATCTATCACTTCCCCCCTACTCCTTAACGTGCCCTATACAATAAGGACTAGTCTAATGGTGCGATCTTACTATAACTATGCTCGCGTCCCTTGAAAGGGAATATATGACATGCAATGGTCGAATTCGGAGGGGTGAAATGGGGGCTACAACCCTCATATACGATATTTAAAATGACGGGACACTTTTCCTGCTGAGGAGGCGCAAAGTCTTTCCAATTACTCATGAGTAGACATGTTTTCGTACGTCGTGTATGTTTGATCTTCTTGCATGGTTTCAGGTAATCATGTCCCCCTAACATGGCCCGTTGCTTCACCTTCCAGGAGGCCCCTTCCTTAGGAAACATCAAATTGCCATTATCAGGGTGGCCTTGCCCCTAAGAGATGAGACAGAGGCCCTCAAGGAGGACCCTACTACTACCCCTTCTTCGAGCGAGAGCCTTTCACATATTCCTCCTTTTCTTCCCTTTGGGCCAGTATGTAGTAGAGCCTTCCCCCCTTGCCTCTCTTACTCACACCTCCGTCGTAATGGCATCACACACGTCGGAGGACATGCATTATGCCATAGTCATGGAGGAAAATCGCATGGCACTGGAGCCACACAAGCCACAACGGGGCTCCTAAAATGCCTCCGAGCTTCCTACCAGAACTCCGTTGAGTACACCCTTGTCCTGTCGTCGAAGAGAAAGTGAATTTTTTCGAGACGACATCGTTTTTTCATGACGTACGAGGCCATGTTTGAAGCAGGCTTTAGACTGCCAATTCACCTTTTCGTGGAAGAGTTGTTGAACTTTCTCCGAGTTACTCTTGCTCAGCTGGTGCCAAATGCCTGGAGGCTCACTCTAGGATTCTTCGTCTTAGCTCAATAAAGGGGACACCCAACACCAAGCATGGGGATGTTCTTAAACCTTTACCAGGTCAAGCGGTGCAGTGCTTGAGATGCGAAACGAGGTACCATTGGCGCTGGGGACGAAATATTCCAATGTTTATGATTGGAAGGAAACCTTCTTTTGGGTCGAAGAGTAGCCCCAAGAGTGGTAGATGTTCCCAATCATCTTTCGAGATCGGTCCATCGGTGTCAAGCTCAACCCCATGATCCTATTACTGCCTTCTGAGAATGCTAGTATTGTGGACCAGATCAAGGGTAGCCCCCGGTAGATGTCGGCCTTCAGGTAGCCACGATGGCCCTAGAAGCGGCAGGCTTATCTAGAGTGCCTCTTCTTGGTGAGTGTCTTTCCGTCTTGTCATTTCAATCCCCTGGATTCCTACATTGTGACCGTAAACCATCCCTTTCTTCGCTCCAGCAGCTGTTATTGCCCGCTCCGGTCATACCGGGAAAAGGGATATCGCAACGAGCATTGTTTTAGGGGCTATCCTTGCATCGGAGCTGCAACATGTATTGGATGTTACCGTCCCTTTTGGTGGTGCCTCGGCCCCCCACTTCATTCGTCCTGAAGTTCGCAAGAGGAAAGGGAAAGGAGTCGCTGCCAGCAGCTCCCAACCCATGCCTAAGGTGGCGCCTGAGGAGTATGTACGGGAGTGGGCCAACCCCAAGCCTGAGGAGGCTAGATGGTTCTATAGAAAGATCTACGCATCCACCATTGCTTTGGCCTCTTGTCCAGCGACACGCCCTGCACCCGTGGAGGGGGTCAGAGAGCTAGAGAGAAGAGAAAGCAAATAGGAAATTTAAGACTCTGCCCCTCTGCGGAGATTGTAGAGGGGCACATTCCCCACATCCCCCTCCATGTCCTGGGGGAAGGTGAGGGCGATAATGACATTCTCCTGACGCCCCTTATAGGTGGTTCTCATCGTCTGACGGCCACCGCGTCAGTGGTAGAGGTCGGTGTTAGTGCAGCAAGCCAAAGGAAAAGGCCCCCAATCTAGGGGAAAGGACATTAATGGGTACGACCGCCCATGATGATTTTTTCTGTTGTGAGTGCTCAAATTGGGTGTGTAATTATCATGAAAAATTATGTTGCTTAAGAGACAAATAAACCTACTAAAAAGAAACTAAGTGAATGTGATCGCCAGAAACTTTTAACTAAAAAGTTCCAAAAGAAGAAAGTTTGATCGTCTACCTGTTTTAGATGTGAAAAATGTCGAGTTCTTGATTCCCTTCTTCAGCCGGCTGAAGAAAGAGAGCCCTTTCTATCTTTGTTCTCGCTTTGACTGCTTATTGGGTTTTGAGGATCATCCAGATTCCTTGTTGTTCGTTGTTGATTCCCTCCTCTTGTTCTCCTTTTATACCTTGCAAGAAAATGAAAAGAAATGAAGAATAATGAGAACTCAAGCAGAAGTAGTATCTATTCTAGTAAAAACTCTAAGCATGCAACTAGACAAGTGAACTTACTTGTTGAGATGGTCTTTTAAATCCCTCAAAATATAGATTGGGAAAGAATGTTGGTGAGTGTGTGTTGCATGGAGTGATGTGATGAAAATGTGAGACTAATATGATAGAAAAAAAGTGAGGAGGATGTAGAAATTAATTAAAAGTTAAGCTGGATGGCCCCTGGAAAGTCTTGGTCTTGAAAGGATCTTGAATGGACTAAGAATGGACGAAGACTCCTGGAAGTGTTAGTTTAAGGTGGCCTACAAGCCAATCTAACAATGTAAATCTCGTTCATTATTAATAAAATGGCATAATATTCATTATGTGTAAATCGCGTTAATTATCGTTTCATAATGAAGTCCGTGAATATGTGCTATGGTGATCAGATTATGATGAGATCATACTAATGAGACTGATCACTTAAACACACATATTCTTAATCGTTCATAGTCGGAGGATATCCGAGAAGGACATCGGATATCCGGTTAGACTAGTACAGATTACTCCTGCTCATATGATGAGGGTGACTGGTCTCATAAGTCACTTGTGTGGAGACACTAAGGCGAATCTGTAGGTGCTCATTGGAGAATGAGTTCACTGAACTGATCCGATTGAATCGCTGGATGGTATTGTACCTCACTGTCAACCAGCTTGATTCTATTGTCGCAGTTGCGTGGATGGTCCTCGGACCTGAGACACCAAGGACACCTTGGCGGTGGACTTCTGTACTTTGACCTTGGTCTACGAATCTCTAGCCACGGGATAATACGCCAATGATTGGGTGCAGCGGAATACCGTCGAAGGGAATTGTGTGTCAATAAGGAATCATTCGCTCTCGGTACTTAGAGAGAGAATGCTCTAGGAAGGATGCGCGAAAGTCCCTGGCCAGGGCGGACGATAATATCGGGAAAGGAGTTTTCCGATATTCATCAGCGGCATCCAATCCAAGTGAGTCGACCGGTTAGGGTTTGACAGCTCGCCATACCCTGAGTTGACTCGAGAGCATTGTACGAATGAAGGATTATATCCACGCGGTAACTGTCGGCGGAAAGGTTCCAAGAGTGGGTTACTTAACCCCAAATACCTTCCGGGTTCACGCGGTGTTGCTTGGCACCCAACGTGATCGGAGGCCCGGTCGAATTCGATGTGTGACATCAATTCGATTGATTAATTGATTAATAAAGGGTTATTAATTAATTAATAAAGCCAGTGAGGAGTCACTGGGCTTGTTGGGCCATTAACTGGACTGGTACTTGGGCCTAGAGGGTCACACGCACATGATTCTCAAGGCGATGGATAAATAAGTGGGTTTTATACAAACCGGGGGTTTTTGTGAAAAACCGCGCGGTTAGTATAAAACATAGCGAACGGGCTGAGCAGGCCAAGCTGCTGCTAACCCTAGCCGCCCCTCCTCGTTTTCTGTCTTCCTTTGGAGTCCAGGCAGATCCAGATCTGCCCCGCCGCTTCTCCAAATCCCGTTCGACGGGAAATCGTCCGCGCACTGCGGCGATCATTGCGGCGACCAGCGGAGGCTTCGCGGGCTGCGAAGAACGACGAACTCGAGGACATCCGTCGCGGGGAGGATCGCGTGGACTTCGCTAGAGGCCGGGCGCTTGCGCGGCTTGCGGTGTCACACCGACGGAACCGAACGGCTGCGGATTCGAATCCGCACACGGTGAGAAAAGATAATCCGATTATCTCGTGTTTTAGTTCTTCGAAACGGGAAACGGATCGCTGTAAAATTTTTATTTTCCGCTGCGTGAGCGATCCGGAGAAACCGAGAAAACCCAACAGGAAGCAGTACCTCGATCCTTCAGCGTATGAACGTCGTCTTCAAGATTCATTTGCTCACCAGAATAATCACTATTATCACTCAGATCACTATCACTGCTATCACTGTCACTCTCACTATGACTCAAGTCACTATCACTTTCAATCACAATCACTAAGATCATTATCACTAACTTTTCACTGACCAAGGGGCTGGGTATTTATATACTTTTACATCCGCGGATTTACATGAAGAAATTTTGAAGTTTATCCAGCTTAATAAACAGATAAACACAGATTAATTCATCATTATCTATAATCATATAAAACGTGTCGCCCACGGAAGACGTCGTTTAGCTAATTAAGATAAGGATAAACATCCGGAAAAAGTTCATTATTATCTGTACTTATCTAAAACGCGTCACTCCTTGGAAACGCCTTTTAGACTAATTAAGATAAGGATAAACATCCGGAAAAGAGATAGAAACAACTTAGGAGACCTAAATGGCGTCGTTCCAGATAGACGCCTTTTAGCTAACTAATCAATTAATTAAAATTCAAATTTAGATATCAAAAATATGAATAAACTTTAAATGGCGTCTACACAGGTCGACATCTTTTAGATTCTGTCATATTTTAATCAAAATTTGAGTTAAAATCAATTTAATTAATTAACTTAAATCATGTCTATCTGACTCGATGTTATTTGTAGACACGTTAATTTTAATATCATTTCGAGTAAATTTCATACCATATAATAATGCCTTAGAATGGTCTGATATTTAATCATTGGTTAATTCTTATTGATCTTTTTAATTACATAAAAGTGTCGGGTGGAGCAGATATATTTAAGTTAATCAATTGAATTGATTTTAACTCAAATTTCAGTTAAAATATGAAGAAGTCTAAAAGACGTCGACCTGTATGGACGCCATTTAGAATTTATTCTTATTTAATTTTTAAATTTGAATTTTAATTAATTGATTAATTAGCTAAAAGACGTCTGCATGTCACGACGCTATTTAGGTTCCTAAGTTGTTTCTACTTCTCTTCCGGATGTTTATCCTTATCTTAATTAGTTTAAAAGACGTCTTTAAGTGACGACGTGTTTTATCTAATTACAGATAAAGATAAGTTTTCCCGGATGTTTATCTTTATCCTAATCAGTCTAAAAGGCGTCTTTAATGGGCGACGCGTTTTAGATAATTACAGATAAAGATGAATTAATCTGTATTTATCTGTTGGTTAAGATGGATAAATCTCAAGATTTCTTCATGTAAATCCGCGGACGCAAAAGAAGTCTATAAATACCCTGGCTCTTGAATGGGTGACAGAGTTAGTGATTGAAGTGATATCAGAGTGATAATTGAGTGAAAATCGAAGCAACGACGTTCAAACGCTGAAGTGCTACTGCTTCCAGAAGTTGGCGTCCATTCTTCATCCATCCTTCATCTATCCAAGACAAAGGCTTTCAGGGGCCATGCATCATTAATCTTCAATTCAATTTCTGCACTCTTTTTCATATTTTTCATCTCATTAGTCTTATCATTTCATCACATCACTCCATGCAACACACACAACACTAGCATCATTTTCAAAATCTATTTGTTAAAGGGGTTTAAAAGACCATCCCAACAAGTGAGTTTTCCTGTTTAATTGCATGTTTAAAATTTCTTCTGGAATGGATACTACTTTTGCCTAAGTTCTCATCATCGTTCTTTATTTATTTTCTATTTCTTGCAAGGTACAAAGGAGAATCAAGGAAGGGAATCAGCAGCGAACAACAAAGACTCTGGACGATCGTCAAAACTCAACAGCAATCAAAGTAAGAACAAAGACAAGAAAGAGCTCTCTTTCTTCAGCCGGCTGAAGGAGGGGAACCAAGGATTCAACATCTCCTACGTTCAAATAGGCAGACGATCAAATTCTTTCTTTTGGAACTTTTAAGTCAAAAGTTTATGGTGATCACATCACTTAGTTTCTTTTTAATAAGTTTATTTTGCACTTAAACAACATAGTTTTTCATGATAATCACACACTCATTTTAATCACTCACAGCTTTTTTGGCGATCACGGTGTGACTTGGTCTCGCCATCTTTTAGTTCTTTGTTCTTGCTGTGATCAATCGGGCACCTACGGTGCGCCACTTGTGTCTTTCGACACGCGCTCACCAATTGGTGAGTATTTTTAGTTTAGTTAATTTCCTACGTGCACCACGTGCACACCCCTGCGGCAAGATCTTGCCCTCCCCGTTGATTAGTTGAAAAGTTGTTTTTGTAATGAAATGTTGTGTGATTGACTAATATCTTAGTTGTTTAGTTGATAAAATCATCTTGTTAAAACCTGAAACAAAAAATCTTTTGCATGAGCTGATTATTTATCGTTTTTATTCTGTTTGAGGGGGAATCAATCCAGAAATTCCTCCTGAAAAACTGCATCTGCGACTTGAAAAGCGTCTAGCATCTGGGCCTTCGACGCACCCGGATGAGGGCGAAAGAATCGCCCTAGACATGGGCACTGCAGAGGGGGATCTCGAGCTGGCGCTATTGTCATAGGGGCACAGTCGACTGATGCACCCCATGCTTCAGAATTGACCCTTTAGGGTCTTAGTGATATTGCAGCATGGATTGGAGGCAGGTTCGACAGTACCAGAAAATCTAGCGGGCGCTCCCTAGACCTTTGAAGTAGACAGCATGCTACCAAATCTTCCGTCGATGCCTCTGAGAAACAACGAGGCAAGATCGCCCCTTATGAGGCACCTCCTTCCATAGAAATTAATATCTCTTTCTAGGAATGTCATCATTGTTGGGTTTTCTCGGGTTTCTCCGGATCGCTCACGCAGCGGAAAATAAAATAAAACAGCAATCCGTTTTTCCGTTTTGAAAAATTAAAATCGATTATCGGATAATTGAAGTTCTCACCGTGTGCAGATTCGAATCCGCAACCGTTCGGTTCCGTCGGTGCGACACCGCAAGCCGCGCAAGTGCCCGGCCTATAGCGAAGTCCACGCGATCCTCCTCGCGACGGATATCCTCACGTTCCTCGTTCTTCGCAGCCCACGAAACATCTGCCGGTCGCCGCAACGATCGCTGCAACGCGCGGACGATTTCCCGTCGAACGGAATTCGGAGAAGCGGCGGAGCAGATCTAGATCTGTCTCGACGCCAGAGAGAGAGATAAACAGAGGAGGGGCGGCTAGGGTTAGCAGCAGCTTGGCCTACTCAACCCGTTCGCTATGTTTTATACTAACCGCGCGATTTTTCATAAAAACTCCAGGTTTGTATAAAACCCACTTATTTATCCATCGTCTTGAGAATCATTTGTGTGTGACCCTCTAGGCCCAAGTACCAGTCCAATTAATAGCCCAACAAGCCGAGTGACTCCTCACTGGATTTATTAATCAATTAATAATCATTTATTAATTAATTAATCAATCGAATTGATGTCGCATATCGAATTTGACCGGGCCTCTGATCACGTTGGGTGCCAAGCAACACCGCGTGAACCCGGAAGGTATTGGAGTTAAGTAACCCACTCTTGGAACCTTTCCGCCAACAGTTTACAGCGTGGATATAATCCTTCATTCGTACAATGCTCTCGAGTCAACTCAGGGTATGGCGAGCTGTCAAACCCTAACTGGTCGACTCATTTGGATTGGATGCCGCTGATGAATATCAGAAAATTCCTTTCCCGATATTATCGTCCTCTCTAGCCAGGGACTTTCGCGCATCCTTCCTAGAGCATTTTCTCTCTAAGTACCGAGAGCGAATGATTCTTTATTGACACACAATTCCCTTCGACGGTATTCCGCTGTACCCAATCTTTGGCGTATTAGAATCCCGTGGCTAGATATTCGTAAACCAAGGTCAAAGCACAGAAGTCCACCGACAAGGTGTCCTTGATGTCTCAAATACGAGGACCATCTACGCAACTGCGACAATAGAATCAACCTGGTTGACAGTGAGGTACAATACCATCCAGCGATTTAGTCGGATCAGTTCAGTGAACTCATTCTCCAATGAGCACCTACAGATTCGCCTTAGTGTCTCCACACAAGTGACTTATGAGATCAGTCACCCTCATCATATGAGCAGGAGTAATCTGTACTAGTCTAACCGGATATCCGATGTCCTTCTCGGATATCCTCCGACTAGGAACAATTAAGAATATGTGTGTTTAAGTGATCAGTCTCATTAGTATGATCTCATCATAATCTGATCACTATAACACATATTCACGGACTTCATTATGAAACGAGAATTAATGCGATTTACACATAATGAATATTATGCCATTATATTAATAAATGAACGAGATTTACATAGTCAGATTGGCTTGTAACCCACCTAAAACTAACAATCATAACCAAATAGTTATGATCTGAGAAAATTTTGCAAAGCACTTAAGCTAAATCATCTACAAATTTCAACATATAACCATGCTAAAAATCATAACATAAGATAATTATATTGTTGCCAACTACAAAGCTTAATTTACAAAGTTTATAACAAATTAAATTACAAAGGTTCAGGACCTACTCATTGGCCCACAGATTGTAAAATCTTCTTAAGATCAAATTTGAACTCCCTCCTTCTGATTTACTACCCACCAGGTCATCTTGAAATATTTAATAACTAGGTGTGTAAATAACACTCAACAGACGTCAAAACCATTACATGCATATATATAAATAAAATAAATATTTGTAAATATATGATATCTTTAAACAATGGATGATCTGCATACAATTTCATAAATATATCATTGAATAAAGAGTAGGCAGCAAAGTCTTTTCATATATGTTTCACATTTTTTTCGTGCATGCATATTATGTAATTCACATTCTTATCACATATGTTTCTTACATATAACCTAGACATATCAATGTCCATCTACAGTTTTAAAATAGATCAGGTTCATACATGATCGATTCATATTCTAGCATGTCAGTCTCTTACATATCCAACTGTTTATGTGCAAAACAACTCAAATAATTTCTCAAATTTAACTGAAATAAGTTCTTATATGCTTTTGGACAGATATCTAAACCACAACATAAAGGGTCGTAAACACCACAGCACCTGGATACATGAGCACCTTGGTCTTGATACAACTAGTTGGGATTGGAGCTCTTTATTCTATCATCCAACAAATCAAAGTTCAGTTTAGTCCCCGTTAACCTCAGGTCATAAATTGAGTAGTATCATATCAGATACTTACTATGGATTCTTCCATACCATACCTCTCTAAGATGGTGTTGTCCTAGCATGCTTAAATTTTAATATGGTTCATTATATATAGTTCAAAATAGAAGTCCTAACACGAATTCAAGAGATCATATATAGTTTCTTGCCTTTTCAATTCAACCAAGAAATCCCCCTTTCCATGTTACAGTCAGACTCCCACGGTGGATAACTTAATCTCTATGGAAAAACTACTTCTTAGTGCAATTAGGATTCTATTCCCGCACTTAACTGTTTTCTTAACTATAAATCCTCAACTTCGACTTGATTATAGTTGGAAATAGCAAAAACTTTCTTCTATAAAGTTATAGATCTTAATTTTCTCTTTCCAACACTACTAAGATCATAATTTTTTGTTAATCAAGAGAAAAATTGTTGCCGATTTATCGAGCTGCTGTCACACAACTCCGAACCCAAAATTTGACTAACTGTTGGAAACTAGTTAATTCCTTCTTAAACAACTAATGGGCTTAATAGGCCTAACGACTCTTCTAATAAATTCTTCACGCTAAATTTATTATTTTTAATTATTAATGACTCATTAACATGCCTAATTACTTATTACCCAATAATAAAGTAAATTTGGATTAATATTTATGGCCCATTAACTAGTAATAATGTGTTTAAGTTATAAGGCATAACAAGTCAGATCTTTGAGTGAGAGGAAACTAAATAGCTGGGGGTTTTTAGATCTGAGTGTACCTTGTTCTGAAGGGGGGTTGTCCCTTATCGAAGACCCGTAAGAGGGTAACGAAGGAGCTTCCTGTAATGGCTCCTTGCCGTGTACGATTTGAGTCCCCTAATGGTGGACGATCGAGGGTGATAAATGAGGAGAATGGAACCTTCCTTACTTGCTTGGTGGCATAGATTGTGGGCCCCATAATTGGACAACAATTGACCATAACTCCTATTAAGAAGCATGAACGAAAGAATTCAAATTATTTGAGTATCTCGCTTTCTCAGGAAGTCGGCTTCTCGATAACTTGGGATCTCGGTCTGGTGGTGCTCTGGGCCCTCATCACGGGGCCTCGCCCTTGGGCGGCCTTGTTGGCCGAGGGACGAGAACTAGCTCGAGTGTCCCTTCTTCTTGAGAGGTCAGTATCTTGGTGGGGCCTTGTTGGGCCACTGTGTCAAACCCGTGGGAGTGTCCTGAACCATCTCTTACCATTTGGGCTATGGGCCGCTGGGCTATTTGTTGTTGGGCCTTTTTTAGGTCAAGGCCAACTTAGACCTCTTTATTGGCCCCCTCACTTTCAGGCTCACACCCTGCGAGTGTGAGAGTGACATAGAGGCGCACGTCTCCAGGAGAATCGTTGTCTGCCTTGTTTCTGAATGCGACTTGAGACTTGTATGGCTTAGAATTGTAGCCAAGTGTCCTTTCCGAGTGTAAGTACTCATGTGATATTGCCTAAGTGCCTCTTCCAAGTGTCATTACTCGAAGAACATATAGTTTAAGAGCCATTTCTGAGTGCGGGCGCTCGAGGGACATATGGCTTAAGAGTCTTTTCCGAGTGTAGGGGTTTGAAGAGCATATGGCTTAAAAGCCATTCTCGAGTGTGGACACTTGATGAACATGCGGCTTAAGAGCTTTTCTTAAGTATGGGCACTTGAGAAATATATGACTTAAGAGTCCTTCCCTAGTGTGGACATTCAAAGAACATATTATTTAAGCGCCTTTCTCGAGTGTGGACAATCAATGAATATATGGCTTAAGAACCCTTCTCAAGCATGAGAGCTCAAGGAACATATTGCTTACACTCAGAGGAACATATGGCTTAAAAGTCCTTCTCGAGTGTGAGCATTCGAAGAACATATGGCTCAAAAGCCCTTCTCAAGTGTGACACTCTAAGAACATATGGCTTACGAGTTCTTTTCGAGTGTAAGTACTCGAGGCAAATCACTATTGTTAAGAACATGTTCTTTTTGTATTAATAATTCCTAAGAATATAGTACATTGCAGGTTTTGCTTAAATAATACTAAGCCATAAGGTTATCAGAGTTCTAGATGCGAGGTACATCTTTGTCTTTAAGTGTGGATAGTCAGTATGCCCCCTTACCTAGGATTTCTAAGATGTGATGGGGGTCTTCCCAATTGGGAGCGAGCTTTCATTAGGCGAACTGTGGAGCCGATGCCTCCATAGAATCAAGTCTTCTGAGAGGAACTATCTCTCCCGCACTCGGAGATTGTAATACTTGGCCATTCTCCTCTCCTCGAGAGTAGTACGCGGTCACCACCTCCTCGTAGTTGGCATGCTGATGCGCTAAAGTGATCACCACATTGAGGGTCTTCACCTCTTCAGAGCTTAGAAGATGATCACCTTCCTAAGCGTGTCATCTTGGGTGACCTATGTAATGACTGTGATAGTTGAGGACATCTTGAGCTTGAGCATGCAGAGGGCTTCTGTGTGAAAGTGAGTGATATAGTCTCTGAGGGACTCTCCTCGCCGTTGCTTGATCATCCACACTGGACGACGATCTCTTGCGGCGAGCTCTCGTGAAGTGATTGCAAGAATAGCCTCCCGAACTCTCGGAATGAGTGGATAGATTCGGGAGCTAGGGAGGTGAACCATGCCTACGTTGTTTTCACTAGAGTGGTGGCGAAGGCACGGCAGCGGACGACATTTGAGACCTAATATAGACTCATATGAGAGTGAAAGTTGTTGAATTGGGTTTCAAAGTATCCCTACCCTTCGCACGTGTAGAGGTTGTTGACTAACATTTTCTTAGGAACTGGAACGTCGAATATCTCTTGGGAGAAAGGGATAGATCTTTGTCTTCGTCAGCGATAGATGAAAGAACGTCTCTCTCGGAGAAGACTCTCAAGGCGCCTCTCTCACCACTCTAGACGTCGTTCTCGCTTGTCAAGCCGCCTTTCTAACTCATGGCTATGGTAGTCTATAGCTGGGTCCACTAGGTACGAGTGGGACCGGGCCGACGTATCAGAGCGGTGGCTTTGGCTCTTGTCACCTCCTCCCCGCTTGGGAGAAAAGTGACTCAACCCGACGACTCTCGAACCAGCAAGTCAATGGTCGTTGCTACAAATTTGTCTTTCATGGATGGTGAACCGCCCTCCTATGCTTCAGACTCCCTGCTGCCCTCTGGGAGCAGCTTGTTGGAAAGGCTACAGGGTTTCACCTTGGAGAGCACCGGATTGGGGCGCCAGCAGGTACTCCTACATCAGCGTGAAGAGGGCACCCAACTACTGCACCACGCCCCCCAAAGGATTGTTACTGTTCCGTGATTGATCAGATGATATCTTCTAGGAATTGTGGTGGTTGCCGGTGCCTCTAGCAGTGTCCCATTGAGAAGGTGCTATAGAGTGGTGGCTATTCTTGTTGTTGCCTCTAGCTATGGCTTTTCATGCATTTCCTATAGACGGCGTCAGAAATTGGTTCAACATTGAGGACCGTCCGATCTAATCTCTGGCTATTCTTTAGAATTTATATCTGTAGAGGAGAATGTGCAGAGTAAGGACTTGCAAGAAGAAGAAGACAATCAGGAAACCCCCGTCTTGGTGGAGGGAAGATCCTTCGATGTCTAAGTCAGATCCTTGAGTGCGAGGAGATGGAGTAGTTAGGAGTTTTTAGGTGCGAGTATGCGTACCTTGTTCTAGTGGGGGATGTCTCTTGTAGAAGACCCGTAAGAGGGTAGTAGATGAGCTTCCTGTAACAGCTCCTTGCTGTGCACAATTTGAGCCCCCTGATGGCAGGCGATTGTGGGTGATTAATGAGGAAAGTGGAACCTTCCTTACTTGCTCGGTGGCGTAGATTGCAGGCCCCATAGTTAGGCAACTATCAACCGTAACTCCTACGGAGAAGCAAGAACAAAGGAATTCGAATTATCTGAGTATCTCGCTTTCTCGGGAAGTCGGCTTCTCGATAACTTGGGATCTTGGTCGAGTAGTGCTCTGGGCCCTTATCGGGGAGCCTCGCCTTTGGATAGTCTTGTTGGCCGAGGGGCGAGAACTAGCCCGAGTGTCCCTTTTTCTTGGAAAGTCAATATCTCGATTGAGCCTTGTTGGGCCACTGTGTTGAGCCCGTGGGACCGTCCCGAATCATCTCATATTTTTTCGGTCCTGAGCCGCTGGGCTGTTTATTGTTGGGCCTTTCTAGGATAAGGTCAACTTATCTCTCTTCACCTATTACTAGATGCATCCCCAAATACTTTTCTTTTTTCCTTCTTCACTATTTAAGAAAATTAAAACAAAAGCAAATTATATGCTGATCTAGGGAGTTAAACTCAGTTAATATTTATTTCGAACCGAGTCAAAATCCTCACTTACATGATTGACATACGGCAAATAGAATCCACGCCAAAGGGTCTTTTTTACAAAAATCTTATGCATGGATTAATGTTATTTGACCGTGGGTGGATAGTAGATACCTGATGGAATACCGCCGCCTAAAGTCAGACCATTAGCTTTTAAAAAATAAACAAAAATATATGTTATTCAGTTATATATTTCTGACTAAAACTTGTTTACCCATCATGAAGTCTTTCTTCTATCAACAAAATCATAGAAAACCCGTGATATTTCTGCCTAGACATGCCGCTCTCATTCTGAATATATTTTTCGGAAAATATACTTGACTATCTTGATCAAATTACGATTCAGATACATATGGGACGTGTGAAGCACACCAAACTCACAAGAACAAAACTCAAAATATGAACACAAACTATATGCCTATACGTCAACCACTTACCTTTTTTATTTCAACTTGGGGTTTTTACAAATAACCTCAAACAATTTCGCATTTGTAGATTGTCACATATTATTTGCATATAACCCTCTTAACTATAGTATCATTTGCGTATAACACCTTCAACTATGTAGATTTGTTTTGAATTTCACTTAAATTAAAATACTATTACTTATATAGAATATGTGAAAGTTATTAAATGAAAATATTAATCATATCTTCAATTAATATATATATATATATATATATATATATATATATATATCACAAGAAAAATCACATAAGCATCTATCCATAAGGTTGTTCTATATATTTAACGTCAAAAAAAATATTTTTATTTTTATCTAAAGTAAAAATATTTTAACTCAAGCGAAATTCAAAATAAAACACATAATTAATAGGGTTATATGCAAATACCACCAAAATCAAAGAAGTTAAACGCATATATGAATCATGTAGAAGGTTATCTACAAATATGACATCTTTTAGGACATTATTTGCAAAAACCTCTTTCAACTTTAATTAGGGTCTTTCCACTCAAAATAAAAACAGTTGCTAACGTTTAACTTTCATGGTCACAAACAGACTTGAGTACTGGGGACCTCGATCACTTTTCTTTTTAATTATATGTATCACAAAACTAGGATAGTCAGAGGAAATCTTATTAAGGAGCCAATTTATAAAGACTAATCTAGAATTGACAATGGAAGTTCCCTATAAACAAAAAGCTGATTCTATAAAGTTTTGGGATATATTGCCATGGGATCTGGTCCCTATGTCCGTTTTCAAAATTTGGATTCCAATCGTGAACGAAGGGATGGAAAGGTTATGTTTGATATTGGAACAATTTAAACGTAATAAGTGTAAGTCACTTCAATCTTAAGTCATTCTTATCTTTATTCTGGTATATGTTCGTACAATTAGGAAAAAAAAATGTGAAAAATGGACTGAAATAGACTATTCCACTTAATAGATGCGATGCTTTATCCTCCATTTTAACTCTAGACTAAACACTGACTTATCCTCAATTTTGGCTCTATACGGGAGAATCTTTAGATCTAGTTTCTTACCCCTATGAAAAGCCAGCTAATCAAGAGCCGTGGAGTGCTATACCCCTACCAACAAGCGTTTCCGGAAGGGAAAGACAAAAAAGAAATAATTGCCGCACTACTTTAGAAAGAATGCAGCAAGTTCACGTAAAATACATCTCCTAACCTAAAAAGGTTACTTGGCGCCTCCGCATGTTTTCTTGCAGCGTAATAACGACACTGATGCATCATGCATTCATACACATGGGTGTTATTTGAAAAGGAAAAAAAAAAAAATTTACTGAAGATTTTTGAAAACATATTCTTGCATATGCTCCTTAGAGCATGTATATACTCTCGAGAGTACGTACAAATTCTCGAAAGCATATCATTGTGAACATGTTCTCCAAATCTTATAAATGCTCTTAAGAGCGTGTGCATATTCTCTAATGCATGAATATATTTATCAAAATTCAAGATAAAAAGTGATTTTTTTTTTTTCAAAAAACATTCACGTGCGTTGACATCATGACACATCAACATCATTATTACGTTGCACGAAGATATGTGAGGTCACCAAATGACTTTTCTGAGTTAAGGGATGCACTATACCTGATCTGCCGTACCTCGAATTAATGCAGCAAGTATTTCTCAAGACAAAATCCACGACGCGACCCAATGGGCCAGGTAAGTAATACTTTCTGCTAAGGTATCGCATCTGCAACTATTGTCTGATTGCAAGATCAGATGGTGTGGAATCGCTGCAGCCTCATTAATCCCACGATCAAATGGCGATTGCAGTTATAATCTTGTTGGGGTATTGCGCTAAGTATTATTACAAAGACAAAACAGTACGTGGTGTCCATGGGAAACTTACGAAACAAAAAATCCATTTACGAATGTTTGGAATTGCCAGCTGATGGCGGCTAAACCTTGGTCCCTCATGATTTTATGATGACTGGGTCTCCCTAGACATAAAATCACGTTTTATTATACAAATCAGGCATTCTATGCGAGAATTTAAAGGTTACGTGCCCCGCCCTGTTTGAGAAACCCTGACCCGGGTCATCGGGTGCCCAGTTTACTGATGAACGTGCCAGCCGGGTTAGGCTCATCAAGGCCTGGCCCGACACAACGTGGGAAAAGTTAGAGCTGTAAATGAACTAATACACTCGATGAATAGATCGTAAGATTGCTCGATAAAAATTTGATTCGGATCATTTGTTAAGTTAAATAAATAAATTTGAATAAAATTTTGAGTTCAATTCATTAAACGAGTCAAACTTGAACATAATCAAACTTGGCTCGTTTCTACTCGTGAACAAGCTCGTTTAAGTATTTGTTAAAAACTTGTTTAAATAATCATTTAGTTATTCTAATCATGAAAAAATTTTAATTAAAAATATATTCTAATATCTTGTAGAATTTTCTATCAAATAACTAAGGGGGCAAGCAACTTGCTACTGGTCATAGTTTAGCTTGAGTTTCTATTTTTAAAATTAAAAATTTTGAATTAAATATATCATAGATTTATTGAGCTCGCGAGCTATTTGATACTCGACTCGAGTTCATTTAATATTTAAATGAATTAAAGTTGAACAACCATTATAAAGACTCAACTTGAACTCGAATTCGAATAAAATTAATCGAAACAACTTTGAAGATAATAGAACTCGGCTCGACTCAGCTCATTTGCAGCCCTAGGGAGAGTTACCTGAAGCCCGAGCGGTTCACCTGGGTGCCAAGGCAGCTGCTTGCTTTTTTGATATTGTTAGGCAAAATGTGCAATGAGTAACACTTGCTGTAATGTGACTACAACGCCGTCCAATTAAATTGCATCGGAGGGCAGATTGAACAGCGGCGTAGGGGCATACCCTTTTTTTTTTTTTTAACGTAAAGGGTGGGAGACAATCCTGAGAACTCATTTATATTGTCAGATTTTTTATCACACGGTTAAAATATTAAAAAAAAAAAAGAATCATGCTTCCCCCGGATCCAACAGCCTGTTTGCGGCAGGCCTTTCACTTGTGTGATATACATCAATCAATCGTGATCCTGTTCGTGAGGTATATATGCTTCACACATTTAAAAGGAAAAATGTAATAAAGAGAATTTTCAGCCCAGACATTGCTGTCATCAAATGCAAACCTTTGGCCGCTTGCACATCTTATTTATTGGATCAACCAAGAGTATAAATGGCATATGGTCGCCGCTGCTGTCAATTAGCCAGCGACAACATCCTATGATGTCCCCGGCAAACCAGGGCCCTAAAGACAGGCAGCAGAACCCCTGAGCCCAGCCCATGGGCTTTTCATGACACGGGGTTTTTCTTAAAACAGGCTATGGATGGTATCCAGGCCCGCTAAAATCAGGCAGGCCCGAAGGGGCCATCAGACTTGGCTGGCCCATTGCCATCCTAATGATGATGGTTGACCACATTTTGGAAGTACTGAAAAATAAAGCTCGAAATATACGGGATAAAAATTCCACGTGGAATTGAGATAAGACACAATCTCCTTACTTGTAATTAGGAGTCTCTGTCTTCTGATTAGTAATACAATAACCCTAAACCCCAGTAGACAACAGCTAATCTCCATTAAAAGACTGCACTCTGGATAGTTCTACACGAAATTTCTTCATATCCAACAATTTTAGGTGACATTTTTATTCTAGACGTCATCAATATTCCTTGTGTATCAATTAAAGAGAAATTATTGTTGATTATAAAGAAAAAGATGATAGCATATTACCAAGGCTAGCTTTCATTGTGGCAACATGAGACAAATCCTCTTGCGTTCTACATCCATCAAAAGGATATAAAGAGAAGAAATTAAAACATAAATTTTTTGAGTTAGATAAAAAATTAAATAAAAATAAATTGATTTCTATGAAAAGAAGTGAGAATGAATTGATTAACGGTCAAGTCTGAAGGAATAGAAAAGTGGGAATTAAATAGAACTAAAGATTAAAGATGTAATTATGCCTAATTTCAAGGCCTAATTTGATCAAGTAGATATAATATTATTTAACTATCGTGTCAATGTGTACCATAACCCAGAGTTATTAATTGGGTAAGATAACCCTTAGAAAGTCACTCTCTCTCTCTCTCTCTCTCTATATATATATATATATATGTGTGTGTGTGTGAAATAAATTTTATAAATTTCGGAGTAATATTCATAATCTTGAAATTTTCCCGCAATTATCTCAACAACTTTTGCTGCCCGTTACTCTAGATTTTTGATCCAATTATTCCAACTTCTCCTCCATTTTTCATTTGGCTCATAACCCAACATTTTTCACATCATACATCCCCCAAGTTTCTCTTGCAACACTGCTTCTTTTTTTATGGCGTCATTGAATGATTGGACACTAGGTACAACTTTGATTGAAGTTACGTCAAGGGCATCTTTTTTTTATTATTATCGTGAACTTAATTCGAAAAACAATTTGACTGTGTGAGTTAACTGGCTAATTACTTTAGAATTGCAGTTAACCCTGAGTTTTGTATTCTAAGATCTCCCTGAAACATAGTTAACTTTAGGTTAACCAAGATAACTTTCAGTTGTCACCCCATCTCCATAAAATTGTCTCATTTTCTAAAACTTATTCATGGGGCATTTCTACTAATGTGCTTACTTATCCTAGGTATAACCCAATATCTGTACTAAAAATATTTACTTGACTCCAGATTAACCTATTAGTTAACCTATTGATTAGTCAAGAAAAATTATATTCATGTCAAATACTTTATCTCATCGAACAAAATCAAAGTAATCTTAACTTTCATGCAAATGGTGCTGGAGGCCCCCTCCTTATAACTTGTCCGTAAAGCTGAGAGAACTCTACACTTTGTTAGTGGTGTTGGACCGGAAATAATCGGTATAAAGGTTTAAACCTGATTTGATGGAGGGAACGCTTAATTTTTTAAATTCCTCAAATTCTCTAGACTCTACCTAGATTCTTAATTCCCTCGATTCCTCCGATTACTTTAATTTCATCTTTTATTTCATTCTTTATTCTACTTTTTCTTATTAAATCACTTGAAATAGCACAATATAATTCTTCTTATATTACGAGTGAAATAACAACAACTTACCAAATCCAAATATCTCTTATTCTAAGTTAAGAAATCACCAAAACTTTATTATAATATAAACAATTATGCAGACAAAGTTACACATGGTGTCGGAGAAAATTAACTGCCGGACCAATGAATGGAAAGCCGATCGACAATACTAAGACGCTGGGTGAAGGAGAAGGGGTGACGCCAAAGGACGCAGCAGCTTTGTAATCATAATAACGCAAGACACGCTGAGTGGTCGATGTTGTAACTTACAAAAATCACAGAAATATTCAGATGTCAGAACCGCCCATGCGACCCACCCTCTGAACTATACACAAGAGAGGAGAATACAATATCCACCTCCTTTCCCCTCAATCTCAGCTGAATCACGTAGACCCATCGTCTAGTCCAAATCAAACTGTCAGTTCTACCTTTAAACAAAAGAGTTTAAAAAAAAAAAAAAAGGGAGGAGGAGAGCACATCCCTTGAGCCCTCCTCAGATCACCCTCATGCCCACCTATCAGAGCCCCTGTTCTGTTCATTCAGCTCTTTGTTTTCTTTTTTGCTAGGCTTGTCTGAACTCTGAAATCCTCACCAAATCCAGCTGCCTGTACACAGTGTCTTGTCACCAAAATCCGGGGTAAGGTGGGGGGTCGGGTCAAGTTACATGGGCCATGGGGGCGTGGCCGTGGCGCACGGAGTCCGAGGTGCTCAGGTCCGGCCATGTTCTTCTACAATCCTGGACCGTCTTTTTACCCTTTTACTCTCTCAACTACCCGTCCGGTGGCTTTGGCTCCTGCATCCCGATGGGATCATAAGTCTTTCCTCTCCTGGGAATATGTATGACCCTTCTCCTGGGAATGTGTATGACCTTCCTCCCTCACCACTACCATCCCACATACTACAGATGCGTGCAAGTACTAATCACACTGGTAATTATCAGAGATATAGAGATTAGATCATTTAGTAAAAATAGATTAAATATTCAATTCATTTTTATTTATTTTTTCAAATACAATCACTCAGAAAATGAAATTCAATAGATCTCTTCTTTCAAGGGGATATATAGTTGGCATTTATATATTTTGGTCACATGATGACAACATAACTGTGACACTCGCTTAGTAAATTTAATAGTTGTAAAAAAAATTGCATCCATAGTAACTTTGAAAAGAGCTATTTGAGAGGAGTATGGCGGCCAAAATGGTGATAAAAGTGTGGTGCAGTAGTATTTCTCATATTACATAATTGTGAAATTAGTAGAACTCTATATGTTAAGAATTAAAGAAACTTATCACCAAGTCTAGAATATTTGATAACAAAATGACAAAAATTGGAATATGCATGCATACGAATTCAATGTAGAATATGTACGTGTCACGTTTCTATCCTAATTTTTGTTTGATTATTTGCTAGATGTTAATTATTTTACGTTGAATAAGAGATTCTTGCTCTTGCGATCAGTGGTGATGTATAAAAATTAGAAGAGGTATGCAAATTATCTAATTTTCCTTCATTCTAACTATGATATGTATTTGCACAGTTTGTTTGAATGCGAATTTTGCACTTTATTCAAGTACAAATGAAACTTGAATTCTATTCCATTCTAAATTAGTAGATTAAATTCTTTAAAAATTTAAAAGTCTCCAGCCATACTTTATTCTCGAGCTACTTCTTTAACACACAAAGTTCAGGAAAACGAGGGCCGTGTAATAGAGAACAAACTCTGGCATGACAATCCCAAGGAAACGTTTAATATCTCATGCTTCCCCATTAATTGCCATCGTCATTCGTTGCATTTCCCAAGGTTGTGGACCAACCTCCAACTCCAATCCTCCCAAAGTGGCATCGGCATCCAGTTCAGTTCGTTCTTTGAACAACATCGATCAGAGGGCTCTTATCACTGCATCGTGTCTGCATCACAGTGGGTCCACCGGCACCACAACTGACCAAACCTAATCTCCGGTGAAGGAAAACACTCCCGATTACCAAATGATTAATTAATCCCCCGTACTTTGTCTAAGTTAACTACGATTAGACTACTAATTCGTTTACTGGTGCTTAATTTGTTTCAACCAGGAACAACGGGGGCTACGCACGTACGGGAAGAGCTTAAGATGCTTAACGAAGAAAGACCTGTCGCACATAACAATATTTATTTATTTAGAGTTGCTCTTTCGCTGGACTTGGGAGGTGAATCAGGTGTTGATCAGATCAGAGAAACGCATGTGTGCCTGGTGGTGACCATTACGTACGTACGTTCAAGATAATTGTACGCCTCAAGCTTGGACCACAGCCGGAAAGGTTTTTGGTGTTATCAGTCGCTCTGTTCCCACGTTCAGCAGTTAGATATGATGATACTCTAAAATCCCGGCTGAAGTGTTAGCTTAGCCCATATAATTAGTGCAATATTATTAATGGAGGGGGGTCTTATTAGATAGAGCGTGTGATGATCCAGCTAATTTAAACCGGTAAGCTAGCCTTCCTCCTCGCTGGCTTTTGTTCTTAGCTCGTCTTTCCTCGATCGGCAGCATCTGGATCAGTCAAATCGTAGAGAGCCGCCCACCACCACAGCAGCATCCATATCCTAGGGTTATCGCGTCAGGGAGCCTCTCACCCTTGGTTAGGGATGATATAGGTTTTGAGATCCACCAACACTGCACCAATCCATGCGCTGAGCTCAGGTGCATGCGTCCAATCCATATACAGACGCAGAATCCCTCTCGCACGGCCCCCAGCGACCCTCAAATAGTTACCCGGGTCCCCCCTCCCCTGAGGGCAGTCAAACCCTAGAAATCTTGGTTGGCGACGACGTGCAGCCCCTCCCCCCCCCCAGCTGACAGACAAAAGAGGACTGCTGCGTCAAAAGAGAATAAAATGGGTGTTGAACAAACGGAGAGACAGGCATAAGTGCCACCAGAAAAGAGAAGGAAAGAAGACAAAGAGGCAGTGGGGAGCTCATACGAGGATTTGAGCGAGACCAAGGCCACTCCACCCTCTCTCTCTCTCTCTCTCTCTCATGTGGGCCTCACAGAATGGAGGAGGACGCCAAAGAGAGTGGAGGTACGTAACAGAGAGAGAGAGAGAGCTGCTAAGGCGAGTAAATGCCGCATTCATGGCGATAACGTAGGGGCGCGAGTCCTTTTGTGGCCGCATCAACCCTGTGTTGGACGAAGAAGAAGCCTGGCTAAAACCCTACCTCTGCGTCGTCGGCCCCACTCGCTCCCAGTGAAACATGTTAGGCGTGCAAGCTATCTCTTCTTACGCCCGTTCTCTCGTCACAACGTTGAACCCAGGGACCAAAACCAATCGAAAGCCGTGCCAAAGCTATCTCTCTCTCTCTCTCTCTCTCTCCTGTTATATCGGGGATCGTTTGCATCCAATTTCCTGGACTCTGTACGTAAGTAAGGTCCTTCCTGGTGCAAAATATGTTACGAAGATGATAGGTCTAAATGATCTGTGGTTTCTCTTAAGTGAACAAAAAAAATGCATGCAGTCAATGGGAGCATTGACAACGGCAGGTTGAGCTTGATCTACTCTCTTGATATCGATGGGAGCTGGTGTCAATCTATTGGTTGTGCTCACACACAGTGTTTAAAAACCGAGAGCTCGGGAATGAATCGGATTCTTACTGATCTTAGGGTTCTTTTTATTGACTCAAAGTGAATTAGTATGGAAGTTATTAATTTATATCTTTCTTTGAAAAAGAAATTATGTATATATGTTAATTTAACTATATTCCTTAATATATGTGAGGATCGAATTAGATTGAGTGATCAACTAGGAATCTTAGCAGCATTTGAGAATCCATATTGAATGGATTCCAATCATTGAAATCCAATATAAGTTTCCAAACGACCCATATAGGGAGAGAGAAACTAAAGCAATGAAAGGGGAGCTTTTAAAAAGATAACTTAGATTCTAATGATTGGGTGTGCAAAAAAAGATCAAAATATTATTATTTTTTAGACATTTTATTAAATGGTATTTCAAATCTCATTTTTTAGTTTTTCTTCCCAAAATAAAAACTTTTAAATATAATAATTAAAATCTCTCTCTCTCTCTCTCCAATCGTAGTTAAAAAATAGGCTTTACACAAGATATACTATCTCAATCGAGTTTCTAAACGATGCCTTAGTGATCCAATTCAAGTCGGATGATTTTCTAATTGGATCACCAAATTTTATAGAACAGTGGTCGCACAATCTGATACTCCGCTTGGATCGTATTTTCTAGACAATCCACAAGATCAGATCTCCGAACGTTTGTCTTTTGTCCACGTGTCGCCCCATATGCCCTTGTGTAATTTAGCGTGGAATTAGAGAATTATTAGGCTACATTGGTTTTGCTTTCTCTTTCCTAAGCTGACGTGTGAAGTTGTTGTTGGTCCATCTGATTTTATGTAAAACAAAGTGCATCAAAGATTTTTCTTAAAAGTGCTGCATAGTTTGATACTTGTATCCGAAAAAAAAACTCTAGTAAACAAAAGTATTTTCCCAAAAGATATAGCGCAATTTTGAAGTCGACAGAATGAGAAGGAATGCCTTTATCTACAGTAACTAAAAATGTTTTCATCAGTAACAAATGATAAATCTTGTTTTCATTTTTTTAAAAAAATCTTTCGGAAAAAAAAATCTATTCAAATATATTTCACATAAAACCAAATGCGTGGTCAGTAAGGGATTCCAAGCGTCAAATTTTGAAATTTTAATGGGGTACCTGTTTTAGTTTAGTTAGAACTTTTTCTTAATTTCTATCCTTTTCAAAAATCTTGGGCTTGAACGTCAAGGCCTCTAATGTAAAAAAACATAGCCTGCAACTAATTAAAGATATGACAATATGAAGAAATTAGGTGACTTATGTGGATAAGGGTAATGTAACTATCCAACTTGACATAACTGTCAATCTATAGCCAATTCCATCCCCTGTTTTACTTCTTTTCGCTCTTATTAGTTGAATGAGGTCAATAAAATAAGCCCAAGTTAATTTGCTGGACGTTAGTCTAGTCTGGGAGGCTTGTCTTTTAATAGCAATTTGGTTGAGAGTTATCTCCAAAATAACCTTTTTTATTTCAATCTTAACAGAAAAAGTAGTTTGTTTAAATAGGTAAGCTAATTAGAAATACAAAGGTATAGATTCAGGTTAACCTTGAGTTTTGTATCCCACGGTCGTCAATCCGGGATATTTTGACCCGGGTTATTTTCACTTTTTTGTCTCGCTGCTCAAAAATGCTTAATGGACTTGATTAATAATAAGTTTATTTTCCTATTTAATACTTATTATTTATATTAAAATATATTCTATTTGATCCGAAATTAACTCATGAGTAAAATTCCTCACGGTTTAATTCCAGACCGAGCTAGATTGGCATCAAGTGATTGATCGATTCGCCAAGTATATGTGCCTGAACGTGACCTGACCGACCTTCCTAAATGTGAGACTTGATCCAAAAAAAACTTAGTGGACTATCAAATGTGAGACTAGAGTTTTAAGAATTACTAAACAAGTGATTATAATATATTTTTTGGGAAAAATTTTTCATGTGATCGATTTTATATGAAAATAAATGGATCCTTTGTCTTTCCGAACAAGACAAATTGCGATCGCCTAATACTCCAAATATATATAAGTGTGCTCACTCTAAAAAAAAAATACAGGCTTGAGCTTGGGCCTACACGATCCGGATGTGAAATCTAGGCCAAAATCTCTGTGGGTCGTTATTAACCGTTTAAGATGAAAGAGTAATAGTCGTTGCAATGAACTTGTAATCATCCTTCTATGTCGCTGGATCGCAGTACCGTTTCACAGAGGTAATGTAGAACTTTTAAAACCTCCATTCTGTCCAATTCAATGATCAAATGACATTATTTGCCCCTTAAAATTATTAGTTATATAATTTGATATGTGGAAGTGGCGGATCTAACAGTGGAGTCTTGGGATCTCACTATATTTTACTAAGTCTACTAGTCTAGTCTAATACAGTCTAGTCTGGGATCCATTGACTCAGCCTTTACTGACTCAACTTAGGACCTTATATCACCCAACCGAAGATCCTATTGATCCAGTTATGCTTATTACTTAATATCCGAGTGATCTTACTGGACAAAATTTGTACGTCCGCCATTAATATGTACCATAATTTTCACATAAATAAAATATTATATGTATGTATTACCCATGCGTTCAAGCATGCGTTGTCAAGTCTTCTGAACCTTAGGGTTACTTTATTGCCTTCGATGGGCAGTTTTGTATCAGCTTGTGTCTCCTCCTGCTCTGTTTCTTGGTGGGCAATTTTGCATCAGCTTGTATCCCCTCCTGTTCTATTTGTTGATGCATCCTCTTATCGACTAAAAGAGGAAACCTTCTTCATGTCAAACTCAGTGTACAGAGGTCATTTTGTGAAATTTTAACCTCTTACCACCGCTTCAAGACTAAGCCTGTCACACAAACTCTCCTGTCACACAATTACTTCATTGACATAATACTGACATGTTTGGAGAGCAGTAGCTGTATACTCATTGATATAATACTGACATGTTTGGAGAGCAGTAGCTGTATACACATTGATATAATACTGACATGTTTTTGCATATGATAGAGAAGTTACCAATTCCACTAATTTATGCAGTTCTTTGGGATGCATTTACTTTAGGATGGCAATGAGAGGTACAAAGAATTTTGTATAAAACTCTAATCTTATTTGATAATTTAACCTTAATTTTCGCATCTACTTTTGATAATTTTTAAAGATAACCATAGAGATACAAATATACATGGATAGAGTTAAAAACAAACTTTTTATTTTAATCATAAAAATAAAATTACTATTTATCCTCATTGTAACTAAGTTTTTACATACCCAGGTCTATGCTCTAGTTCGGAAGAGCCATGATGGGGTTGCATAGAATTCCCGTGGAGCTTGAAGCAATCACCTTGGAGATGGAAGCAGATCCTGGTTAGTTTCGCAGGAGTCTCACAAGTGAAGGCATTTTATAAAACGTTTTATGTCTAATTACATAGCCAACCGAAGGTGCATTTGGTTATAAGTAAAATATTTTTGAATAAAAAAGATTTTTTAAGGAAATAGATTTACATGAAAAATGAAATTAAAGTCTGTTATTTGATACCTACGAAATTGTTTCCATAAACATCTTTTCATTTGTTTGTTTTCTAGTAAAACATTTTCCTGAAAATAATTTGATCTAATTGCTTATTTGTAAAAGAATTTTAGATTGCTTACAATAGGATTACAAATAAAAGAATTTTACAACAATTATATTTACATTAAAGAGAGATAATAATCTATAAATTATTTATCATAATTCATGTATAAGTAAAAAATTTCTGTCCATTGTCAACACTTCACTAATATTCTGCACCTTTTTTTGGTCTAATATCATTTTTAGACCTCTCTCGTTAACCATTCATAATAGACCGTTAACGTATTAATATAATAATGTAGTACGTAGGATACTAACAAAGTAATATAATCTTTTTTCATAAAAAAGGTAATGTAAATAAGATTATCTCCTCCAATGTTGACGATTACCATAACAACAACAGTGTTATGAGAAAGGTTAATGTCTTCGGTTGGTGAGATTTTAATATTTTAATAGTTTAATATGCTAATAATTAATAAACAATTGAGATTTAAAGAATAATATAAATAATAGAGGAGATCTAATTGATATTTGAAAAAATATGACAAGATAAAGATAACAATTTCTATAGTGACAACTGCTCTAATCTCCATTTGTAACTTTCTAAGCCCCGTCTGCCCTTCTACAGCACATCCCTGTCTGTCATGCATGCGGCATGCAGAGTGTTAGAAGACGTAGTGGAAAATGGTATACAGACGTTCTCACTGATGCCAAAATCGGGATTCAAAGGAAGTCAACGGATTAATTTTTCTGTTGAACGACATTTTTGGCACTACCAAATAAACCCTTGCATTAGATTTTCACTGAAAACCATTTACTATCGGTCATTTTACATGGTACTTGATGCGGCAGAATCCGATTCGGCCCATTGAAGCAGGCCCAAACCCCACTGAGCCCAACAGCAGCAGTACCAGGCCCTCCGGGAGCCTTCGGCCCATAAGCGGCACCCTCGCTCCCGGCCCAACAGGCTTCAGCCCGTCAGCGGCCCACCAGCCTGCGGCCCGGGAGCAGCGCGGCAGCCCAGGGACCAGCAGGCTTCGGCCCATCAGCGGCCCAACCCCCTTCGGCCCGGTAGCCGAGTCCGGCCCACTCCGGTGGCGGATCGGGCGCTATGGCGGTTTATCAGCAAACCTGTAATTAGTCCCATATCGGCTGCCACCGTTAACCATCCGCTATCCTCTGCTATAAATATCCCGCTATTTGTGGCCAAGGGGGTGGTGGGAAAAACGGATGCCTCCCCAAGCTTCCGAAACCCCTTAAAGGACTTCTGTCCAAATAGCTTGATAGCTACTCTTTCTTGCTTTCTGAATCGAATCTTCTTCAGAAGCTAACTTGACCGTCGGAGGGGGTTCCCCAGGGCTGACGCCCGGGACTCCTGCTGACTGGTTCTTCTTCTTCTTTCCCTCCTGCAGGGGCTCGGTTCGAATCGTCGCCGACCTCCCCGAGTCGGTCTCGGCCGCCGACCTCGGATTCCTCTCCCTGGTCTCGACGCCGAACGCCGGCTGCCCCAAGCTAGGAGACTCGGTCTCGCGCTGAAGTAGCCTTCGGACTCGCTGTCCGAGGGCAATCCAGTCAGCTGCCCTGCGTCAGGAGACTCGGCCTTGCGCTGAAGGTGGCTCCAGGCCCCCTGGTCGGAGAGCGAGCCGTCCCCCCGTCCGATCTCGGACTTTCCGGCTTCTCCACCGACGCTCGTCGACCACTCGGCCGAGAGAAGTTCCTGCTCGCGCCGCGCCTTCGTCCGCCGAAGGAGCAGCGGCTCACTATCCAAGAGCAGCTTCGGCGGCGGATCGCGCCCCCCGCGGGCGAATCCAGTTCATCCCGAGAAGCCCCGTCTTCGCCCCGTCGCGGATCCCCGTCGGGTCCCCTTGTCACCGTTCGATCCGGACCGGCTCCGGATCCCCCTTTTTCCGGATCCCCGTTTCCGGGATCCGGTCGTGATAGATCCAGTCTACATCACGTGGCGCCGTCTGTGGGAAACCAACAAAACAAGTCATGTCTCAGCGACCTGTGACACGACGATCCGGGCAGAGCAAAGCAGAAGCGCGGGAGGCCTCGGCACAGATGCCGCCTTCCGAAGGCGCGCCATCTGCCCCGCCGAACCCGCCTCTGCCGACCATCCCGGAGTCCTTCGGCTCGGAAGACCGAGTGGGGGTACTCCAGCAGCAAGTGGCCACGCTGGCCGCTGCCGTCACGTCCCTAGCACCTCTTCAGGAGATGGTGTCCGTGTTGGGTTTTCTCGGTTTCTCCGGATCGCTCACGCAGCGGAAAACAAAAATTTTACAGCGATCCGTTTCCCGTTTCGAAGAACTAAAATACGATAATCAGATTATCGAAATTCTCACCGTGTGCGGATTCGAATCCGCAGCCGTTCGGTTCCGTCGGTGTGACACCGCAAGCCGCGCAAGCGCCCGGCCTCTAGCGAAGTCCACGCGATCCTCCCCGCGATGGATATCCTCGAGTTCGTCGTTCTTCGCAGCCCGCGAAGCCTCCGCTGGTCGCCGCAATGATCGCCGCAGTGCGCGGACGATTTCCCGTCGAACGGGATTCGGAGAAGCGGCGGGGCAGATCTGGATCTGCCTGGACTCCAGAGGAAGACAGAAAATGAGGAGGGGCGGCTAGGGTTAGCAGCAGCTTGGCCTGCTCAGCCCGTTCGCTATGTTTTATACTAACCGCGCGGTTTTTCACAAAAACCCCCGGTTTGTATAAAACCCACTTATTTATCCATCGCCTTGAGAATCATGTGCGTGTGACCCTCTAGGCCCAAGTACCAGTCCAGTTAATGGCCCAACAAGCCCAGTGACTCCTCACTGGCTTTATTAATTAATTAATAACCTTTTATTAATCAATTAATCAATCGAATTGATGTCACACATCGAATTCGACCGGGCCTCCGATCACGTTGGGTGCCAAGCAACACCGCGTGAACCCGGAAGGTATTTGGGGTTAAGTAACCCACTCTTGGAACCTTTCCGCCGACAGTTACCGCGTGGATATAATCCTTCATTCGTACAATGCTCTCGAGTCAACTCAGGGTATGGCGAGCTGTCAAACCCTAACCGGTCGACTCACTTGAATTGGATGCCGCTGATGAATATCGGAAAACTCCTTTCCCGATATTATCGTCCGCCCTGGCCAGGGACTTTCGCGCATCCTTCCTAGAGCATTCTCTCTCTAAGTACCGAGAGCGAATGATTCCTTATTGACACACAATTCCCTTCGACGGTATTCCGCTGCACCCAATCCTTGGCGTATTAGAATCCCGTGGCTAGAGATTCGTAGACCAAGGTCAAAGTACAGAAGTCCACCGCCAAGGTGTCCTTGGTGTCTCAGGTCCGAGGACCATCCACGCAACTGCGACAATAGAATCAAGCTGGTTGACAGTGAGGTACAATACCATCCAGCGATTCAGTCGGATCAGTTCAGTGAACTCATTCTCCAATGAGCACCTACAGATTCGCCTTAGTGTCTCCACACAAGTGACTTATGAGATCAGTCACCCTCATCATATGAGCAGGAGTAATCTGTACTAGT
The DNA here is from genome assembly GCA_030544215.1 of Zantedeschia hybrid cultivar. Taxonomy (NCBI): domain Eukaryota; kingdom Viridiplantae; phylum Streptophyta; class Magnoliopsida; order Alismatales; family Araceae; genus Zantedeschia; species Zantedeschia hybrid cultivar. The sequence goes on from JARZZO010000014.1 coordinate 22,905,887, forward strand.
CTAACCGGATATCCGATGTCCTTCTCGAATATCCTCCGACTAGGAACAATTAAGAATATGTGTGTTTAAGTGATCAGTCTCATTAGTATGATCTCATCATAATCTGATCACCATAGCACATATTCACGGACTTTATTATGAAACGATAATTAACGCGATTTACACATAATGAATATTACGCCATTTTATTAATAATGAACGAGATTTACATTGTTAGATTGGCTTGTAGGCCACCTAAACTAACAATCTCCCACTTGGACTAAAGCCAATCACCATTATACAATAAGCCCATAGACTCTAGGTGACGCTCAAACACAATTTGAGCCAACGGCTTTGTCAGTGGATCTGCTACATTGTCGACAGATGAAACTCTTTCCACTACTACATCTCCTCTGGATATGATCTCTCTGATAAGGTGAAAGCGCCTCAGAATATGCTTCGATTTCTGATGAGACCGTGGCTCTTTCGCTTGCGCAATCGCTCCATTGTTGTCGCACAACAGTGGAACAGGCTCAGAGATGCTGGGAACTACGCCGAGGTCGGTGATGAATTTCTTCAACCACACTGCTTCCTTGGCGGCTTCAGCTGCAGCGATGTACTCAGCTTCAGTCGTTGAATCTGCAGTGGTTACCTGCTTGGAACTCTTCCAGCACACTACCCCTCCGTTCAATGTAAACACGAATCCAGATGTTGACTTGCTATCATCTGGATCCGACTGGAAACACGAGTCAGTAAAGCCTCGCAGTTTCAAGTCACCTCCTCCATAGACAAGAAACATATCCTTAGTTCTTCTCAAGTACTTAAGGATGCATTTCACTGCCTTCCAGTGCTCTTCGCCTGGATCAGCCTGAAATCTGCTCGTAACACTTAGAGCAAATGCAACGTCAGGTCGTGTACATAGCATGGCATACATGATAGATCCTATGGCAGAGGCATAGGGTATTCTATCCATGAATGCCCTCTCATCAGGAGTCTTAGGAGACTGTTCTTTTGAGAGATTAATTCCATGTCTCATCGGTATGAAACCTCTCTTGGAATTTTCCATGCCAAACCTTTTGACTATGGTTTCTATGTACAAGGATTGAGTCATTCCAAGCATCCTCTTTGATCTATCTCTATAGATCCGTATTCCCAATACGTAGGATGCTTCTCCCAAATCCTTCATGGAGAAGTTTTTCGACAGCCAGACCTTTACTGATGACATCATAGCTACATCATTCCCAATGAGTAGTATGTCATCTACGTAAAGAACTAGAAAAGTGACTGCACTCCCACTGGTCTTCTTGTACACACAAGGCTCATCTTCATTCTTAATGAAGTTATAAGACTTGACAGCCTCGTCAAATCTTATGTTCCAGCTCCGAGAAGCTTGCTTCAGTCCATAAATAGACTTCTGAAGCTTGCACACTTTATCTGGAGATTCTTTGGATGTGAAACCTTCTGGTTGTATCATATACACCTCCTCCTCAAGATTACCATTGAGGAAGGCAGTCTTCACATCCATCTGCCAGATTTCATAATCAAAATGTGCAGCAATGGCGAGCAGAACTCTGATCGACTTTATCATGGCAACTGGTGAGAAAGTCTCGTCATAGTCAATTCCTTGCCTTTGACGATATCCCTTTGCCACCAACCTTGCCTTATAAGTGTCGATCCGTCCATCAGCACCGATCTTTCTTTTAAAGATCCACTTGCAACCGATGGGTACAATACCCTCGGGCAAGTCCTCCAAGTTCCAAACTTGGTTGGTGTACATGGACTGGATTTCTGAGTTCATGGCTTCTCGCCATTTCCCGGCTTCTGGGCCTTCTATGGCCTCCTGGTAGTTTTTCGGATCATCATCCTCATTATATTGTACCTTAGACTCACCTTCAGCGATATGTCCCACATATCGTTCGGGTAGTCTAGGTACTCTACCAGATCTACGAGGCTCATCTGTGTGTACCTGAACAGATTCAGGAACTGATATCTTATCTGATGATAATGCAGCTGTATGGTGATCTGGAACCTCTTCCAGTACTATTTTACTCCCACTGTCCTCCTGGAGAAGGTATTCCTCTTCCAGGAAGACAGCTTTCCTGGCGACAAACACCTTTTGTTCATCAGGATGGTAAAAATAGTATCCAAAGGTTTCCTTTGGATATCCCACAAACCTACATTTATCAGTTCGTGATTCCAACTTGTCTGGATCATGCCTCTTTACATGAGCAGGACAACCCCAGACTTTAACATGTTTAAATTCTGGTTTCCTGCCTTTCCATATCTCATATGGAGTAGAGGCCACAGACTTGCTGGGTACTCTGTTCAGTAGGTATGCTGCTGACTCTAGAGCATACCCCCCAGAGGGACACTGGTAATCTTGAAAAGCTCATCATGGATCGCACCATGTCCAACAAGGTGCGGTTCCTCCTTTCTGATACACCATTCATCTGTGGTGTATATGGAGGGGTCAGCTGAGAAAGGATACCATTATCCTTTAAGAATTGTGTGAAATTAGTACTCAAGTATTCTCCTCCTCGATCTGATCGAAGAGCTTTAATACTCTTTCCTAACTGCTTCTCCACCTCATTCTTGAACTCCTTAAACTTCTCAAATGCTTCCGACTTGTACTTCATTAAGTACACATAGCCGAATCTTGAGAAGTCATCGGTGAACGTAATGAAGTAAGAAAAGCCACCTTTGGCTTGGGTAGACATTGGACCACATACATCCGAATGTATCAGTTCCAGAATGTCCTTAGCACGTTCTCCATGTCCACTAAATGGAGATTTTGCCATCTTTCCCATAAGGCAGGATTCACATGTTGCAAACGATTCATAATCGAATGCTGTTAAGTAACCATGCTTGTGCAACTTTTGCAACCTGCTTTCGCCAATGTGTCCAAGTCTACAATGCCACATGTAGGCCTGGTTCACACAATTCTTGCTCTTCTTAAGAGCATTATCAATTTGAAGATTGTAATAAGAAACATCTAATAGATATAGACCGTTGACTAAAGATGCAGAAGCTATTGATTTATTACCATAATAAATCGTACAACTTCTATTCTCAATTGTCAACCTATATCCTATCTTGTCCAAACAAGATATTGATATGATGTTCTTTATTATGCTAGGAACATAATAACAATCTTCCAATAATAAGGTGTCTCCCGATGGAAGCCTGAGGTTTGCTGTCCCAACAGCAATCGCCGCAACTTTTGCGCCGTTTCCTAGCCTCAATTCCACCTCACCTTGTCTCAGCTTGCGCTTACTTGTCAGCAACTGCACATCATGGCAGATATGAGAAGCACATCCGGTATCTAATACCCAAGATGTGGAATCTCTAACTGACAAGTTGATATCTATCATATAGATATCTGATGCTTCAGACAGCTTCACTCTTCCATGAGCTTTATCGTTAAGGAACTCCTTGCAGTTCCTCTTCCAGTGATCATACTGCTTATAATAGAAGCAGTCACCCTTCACTACTCCTTTTCTTTTGTCCTTCGATCCATTATCGTTAGCTATCATCTCTACTTCAGGGGCATCCAATGCCGATTCAGCAGGAGGATCAACTCCAAGGACAAAGTCAATGCGCTCAGATCTGAAGACATTCTTCAGGCTTCTGAACCAATCTCAGTAGATCATGTAAGTCAAAACGGCATCAAGTATGCCACGGAATGGGTTATTCGACGACATAGTTCCTACAGGAGATAAGTAAAATTTATTTAGCAGATGTTCAATTATTAAAGTTCAAAACAAGACATGGTCTTTTGTTCAAGTTTAACTCCCACTAATTTTCGACGGACTGTATAACCCTCAGTTATACAGAACGGGAGACGCCGACAGTCTCCTAGTGGGGATCAGAATCTCAATGACTTGCACTACAGCCTTGTGGATAGCACAACAAACTGTAATACAATCAGAGAGCACCCAACTCATGGGACTTGCAACTCCTTGCAATATCTGATCATAGCTTCGGTCCCCAGAGATTTAATGGCCTTGTGGATAGCACAACAAACCACTAATTCTGGTCTAAGCTAACCATCATTACGTGACGAGCATAGATTTGCATGCAGCCCTTGTGGATAGCACAACAAAGCTACATGGTTCCTCTACCCCGATCTATAGGCATCTAATGCCATAGCCACAGTTTCTCCTCCCAATTAAGCAGGCCTTGTGGATAGCACAACAAACCTGCCTAAAGTGATTTGAATCCTATGACTATAACGATGGTGGACCACGCGGTAAGTTCTCAACTACTAGCGTTACGGCTTAGAGTTTATCTGAGGGTATTTAGATAACTTTTATCTTGGTCTCTCCTAGGTGATAGTATAAATATATCGTATATATTTACTAAATACTATAACCTGCTTTGATTAATAATCAAAAGAACAACAATGCATCTCATACATGTCATTAGTGTGGTCATGGATAGCACAGTGAGTTTGACTGGAGCCAACAGTCAAACGCACACACATTCTAATCATAACAATTATATTAGACATCCTGCAAACACATAGGCAAGAGATCTCAATCTTTTCGCCTTCCTGGTTGCAGCTGTGGATCGTCCTCGCTCCTTCCTCGGTTGCCTCCATCATATTACATTAATTCTAGAATTAACAAGTAAATTGAAGAAGGCCTTATGGCGAGTACAAGGGAGAGAGGGAGGTAGAAATACATCGGAGTATGAGAGAGAGAGGTGCGCAGACCTCTATTTATTAACAATTAATAAACATCATACATCCATGATCCACACAATCCATTCATCACATGAACAATAAATTAAGTGCATATCCATGACCACGGTGTGTTTTAAACATCCACACATGATTCAGCGCATCACATGGCTAAAACAAATGAGTTTTTCAAAATAGATAAATTTTGGCTTTCAAAAAGCTGGGATCCAATCAAAATTGGTGTTTGAATTTTGAAAACTCATTTTATTAAGTTAACATGCAATTAAATCTAATTTAAAAGCAATAAACACACATCACATGCGCACACACTCCAAATTAATAATTCCAGATTATTCCATGCGAATTAGAACATTTCTAATAATCTAACACTTAGATTAAACCCCATTAATAATCTAACAATTAGACTATTAACAACTAATCTAACTCTTAGACTAGTCCAACAAAATTAATCATTAACTTATCACATAAATTAATGATTAACTCTAATTTGTTATTAATTATCAATCTAACAATTAGACTAAAAGATTAATGTTAATCATCAATTTAACCCTTAAATTAATAACTAACATTTAATCATTAAAGACTACTAATTTAACACTTAAATTAGTCATCTAAGTTAATTATTAATTTAACTCTTAAATTAACAATTAACATAGATTTTAATTAACAATTAGTTGAAATAATAATTAATAATCTAACTGTTAGATTAATAATTATTAATAACTAATTTAACCAATAAATTAGTATCATTAAAATTAACTATTAGTTTAACCATTAAACTAACAGTTAATGTTAATCAACTAACAACTAAATGTTAATTAAAATGATTCACAAATCATTTGTTAAGCCCATTATAAAATTACAAAACATTTTTGAATTTTATTTAAATTAAAATTAAATTTTAATTCATTTTGTAAATGGGCAAAGGGGAATTAAAATAGAAAATGGGGTGGGAGTTGGCTCAGCCTAATGGGCTGAGCCCTGGGCTCGAGCCCTGGCCGAGCCAGGGCTCGGACCAGGGGCGCCAGGCCCTGGCCTGGCTCGGCCAGGACCGTCCCTGCCCTGGACCCGGCCCGGCCGGTCCGACCGGCTCGGGACCGGGTCCAGCGGGGCGGTTCGACCCCTTCCACCTTCCCAGAAACCCTATTGCAGCAGGAATTAGGCGGCGGGAAGGAAGGGTTGCAGCGCCGCCGCCGGCCGGCTACCGGCGCCGCCAGGCCCCCGCCGGCTTCGCCCCAGCTCCGGCGACACGCCCGGCGCCGTCAGGGCCGCCGGTGGCCTCCGGTTGGGGTGCAATCCAAGCCCAAACATCCCCAAAAAATCTGGTTTTCGCAGGTTTTAAATCCGATTTGGGGCTCGTTTTTGTAGCTCTTCGAGGCCACCATGGTGCCGGCAAATATGTCGAATGCGTAGTGGTGACTATCACCAAGAGATCCGTGGTCTCGGCCGGCCATCCCAACACTTGGGAAGACGATTGAAGCCGCCGTAAAGTCGCCGTTCTTCGTCTCACGAAGAACACGAAAAACCCCCAAAAAAATCTCGAAAAATCACGGAAAAATAATCAAATTATTTGTGTTCATCTCATGAACACTATTCCGTCATTTTAATCGGATTAAACGCATGGAATAACTCAAGAAAAATCAATTTCGAAAACCGAAACGGGACGAGAAACAGTGGAACCTGGCTCTGATACCACTGTTGGTTTTTCTCGGTTTCTCCAGATCGCTCACGCAGCGGAAAACAAAAATTTTACAGCGATCCGTTTCCCGTTTCGAAGAACTAAAATACGATAATCAGATTATCGAAATTCTCACCGTGTGCGGATTCGAATCCGCAGCCGTTCGGTTCCGTCGGTGTGACACCGCAAGCCGCGCAAGCGCCCGGCCTCTAGCGAAGTCCACGCGATCCTCCCCGCGATGGATATCCTCGAGTTCGTCGTTCTTCGCAGCCCGCGAAGCCTCTGCTGGTCGCCGCAATGATCGCCGCAGTGCGCGGACGATTTCCCGTCGAACGGGATTCGGAGAAGCGGCGGGGCAGATTTGGATCTGCCTGGACTCCAGAGGAAGACAGAAAACGAGGAGGGGCGGCTAGGGTTAGCAGCAGCTTGGCCTGCTCAGCCCGTTCGCTATGTTTTATACTAACCGCACGGTTTTTCACAAAAACCCCCGGTTTGTATAAAACCCACTTATTTATCCATCGCCTTGAGAATCATGTGCGTGTGACCCTCTAGGCCCAAGTACCAGTCCAGTTAATGGCCCAACAAGCCCAGTGACTCCTCACTGGCTTTATTAATTAATTAATAACCCTTTATTAATCAATTAATCAATCGAATTGATGTCACACATCGAATTCGACCGGGCCTCCGATCACGTTGGGTGCCAAGCAACACCGCGTGAACCCGGAAGGTATTTGGGGTTAAGTAACCCACTCTTGGAACCTTTCCGCCGACAGTTACCGCGTGGATATAATCCTTCATTCGTACAATGCTCTCGAGTCAACTCAGGGTATGGCGAGCTGTCAAACCCTAACCGGTCGACTCACTTGAATTGGATGCCGCTGATGAATATCGGAAAACTCCTTTCCCGATATTATCGTCCGCCCTGGCCAGGGACTTTCGCGCATCCTTCATAGAGCATTCTCTCTCTAAGTACCGAGAGCGAATGATTCCTTATTGACACACAATTCCCTTCGACGGTATTCCGCTGCACCCAATCCTTGGCGTATTAGAATCCCGTGGCTAGAGATTCGTAGACCAAGGTCAAAGTACAGAAGTCCACCGCCAAGGTGTCCTTGGTGTCTCAGGTCCGAGGACCATCCACGCAACTGCGACAATAGAATCAAGCTGGTTGACAGTGAGGTACAATACCATCCAGCGATTCAGTCGGATCAGTTCAGTGAACTCATTCTCCAATGAGCACCTACAGATTCGCCTTAGTGTCTCCACACAAGTGACTTATGAGATCAGTCACCCTCATCATATGAGCAGGAGTAATCTGTACTAGTCTAACCGGATATCCGATGTCCTTCTCGAATATCCTCCGACTAGGAACAATTAAGAATATGTGTGTTTAAGTGATCAGTCTCATTAGTATGATCTCATCATAATCTGATCACCATAGCACATATTCACGGACTTTATTATGAAACGATAATTAACGCGATTTACACATAATGAATATTACGCCATTTTATTAATAATGAACGAGATTTACATTGTTAGATTGGCTTGTAGGCCACCTAAACTAACAGTCCGCCATCGCCCAGCGCATGGGACTGATGGGGCAGCCTCCCTAGCAGGCGCCGCTCCCCCCACTCTACTCAGTACAAGACGCCCGGTTCCGACCGGTGCCTGCGCCAGCCTCTCTCTACGAAGCCGCGGCGGCGCGCAGCGAGCCCTCGGCATTGCCTGCCCGAGCTCCCCGCGCCGATCGCCCGACGGAGCAGGATTATGCTTCGTCGGAGTACCATCCGGCTCGGACCGGAGGGCCATCCGTCGCCACCTCGGCCGCCCCGGACCTGGACCGGCGGCTGACGGCGATGCGCAAGGAGATGCAGCAGATGGTGTCCCGGCCTCACGGGGCCCCCCTCGCCAACAGCATCCTGGAGCAGACCCTGTTCACGGCGGAGCTCCTAGCCACCGAGGTGCCCCCCGACTTCAAGCTACCGAAGGGCCCTCTCTATGACGGGATGACAGATCCGGTCTGTCATTTCCACAGGTTCAACGCCTACCTCCGAGTCCGGGGGATCTCCGAGGCAGTCCGCTGCCGTCTCTTCCCCCTCACCCTCGAAAAAATCGCCCTCACCTGGTTCGAGACGCTGGCCCCCAACTCCATCCACTCCCTAGTACAGTTGGGCCAGTTGTTCATCGACCAATTCTATGATGCCACTCGGCAGAGCAAGACCTCTGCCAGTTTGCTGGCTATTCGGCAAGGTCCTGCCGAGACTCTCCAGGATTACTTCACCAGGTTCCGGACCGAGGCCGCCCAGATCCCGAACCTCGACAGCTCGATCGCGGTTTCAGCCGTGATCAGCGGGTGCCGGGACGAGGGGCTCCTCGGTTCCATTGGGAAGCGCCATCCCCCGACCTTCCAGGACCTCGTAGCCCGGGCCCACAAGTACATCAACCGGGAGGCCCTGATGCTGTCCAGAGGTAAAGGCGCCGCCGAAGCCATCTCGGCACCGGCTCCCCAGGTGCTCCGACCTCGGCCGGAGGACCAGGAGTCCTCGCGAAAGCGCTATCGCAGGGAGGACTGGGACAGGGAGAGGCGACGGGACCCGCAGCCGCGATACCTGCCTTTACCTGCTCCCCCCTCCCGGATGCTCATGGAGGTGAAAGGCATGCTCCGGCGGCCCGATCGCATCAAGACCGATCCCCGCCGAAGGGATCCCGGTAGGTATTGTGAATACCACCGGGAGATCGGCCACACGACGGATGAGTGTCGGCAGCTCCGGGAAGAGATCGACCGCATCATCCGGGAGGGAAGACTGCCGCAGTACCGCCGGGAGCAACCGCCGCAACAGAACCGGGACGTCCCTGCAGCGCCCAGACAACAGCAACCCTCAGCAACAGAAGCCGCTCCTCCGCCAAAAGCCACCTCGGCCCCGGTAGAATCGTCCCATCAAAGACCCTGTTCTGGATCCATCATGATGATATCCGGAGGACCGGGGGAAGGGTCCAGGCCGCGGCAGCGCAGCACAGTGGCAGCAGTTGAAGGCGAGCCGAAGAAGTCTCGTCTGGAAGACATCACCTTCGGCGCTGAGGACCTGACTGATGTTCAGGTCCCTCATGACGACGCTCTCGTCGTCAATGCTGTAATCAACAACTATGATGTACATAGGATCTTTGTGGATAATGGAAGTGCCCCAAATATCTTGTTTTACGACTGTTTTGAAAAGTTGGGATTGAGTGAGGCTAATATGAAACCTCACCGGGGCCCCCTCTACGGTTTTAACGGCTCGCCTTGCCGAGTAGAGGGCATTGTCCGGCTTCCTGTAACCTTAGGCTCCGCCCCCCGGCAATTAACCGTCGAGACGGACTTCGCTGTTGTGAAGATCGAGTCAGCCTACAACGCGGCCGAAGGCTCATCGGCGGAATCGGAGCCATACCTTCATCCTTCCATCAGAAATTAAAATTCTATACCAGCTATGGGATAGGCGAAGCCAAGGGAAGCCAAGAAGCAGCTCGGCAGTGCTACATGATTTCGGTCAAAGGGAAGAACGCAGCTGAAACCCTAGCGATCGAATCATCGGCCGAAGCGTCTCCGGGAGAAGCACTTCTCGCCATCCCTGTTCCAGGAGGCGAAGGACGAGTCCTAATGATAGGCTCCGGCCTGGAGAAAGGTGAAGCAGAAAAGCTTACCGAGTTCTTGAAGAAGAACCTCGACGTCTTCGCCTGGTCTCCGGCAGACATGCCCGGGGTTGACCCGGAGGTGGCAGAGCACCGACTCCATACCGATCCCAACCTGCCCCCCGTGAAGCAGAAGCGGCGCACCTTCAACCAGGAAAGGAGAGCCGCCATCCAAGCTGAAGTACAAAAGGGACTGGACGCCGGACATCTCCGAGAGGTGCATCACCCAGACTGGATCGCCAATGTGGTCATGGTGCCAAAGAAAGATGGCAAATGGCGCATGTGCGTGGACTTCACCAACCTCAATAAGGCCTGTCCCATGGACAGCTTTCCGCTGCCTCGGATAGACCAGGTGGTGGACGCCACTTCTGGCCATGAGCTCTTAAGCTTCCTCGACGCCTATTCAGGCTATCACCAGATCCGGATGCATCCGGACGACGAGAACAAGACCAGCTTCACCACCGATTTGGGTCTGTACTGCTACACCCGAATGCCCTTCGGACTGAAGAACGCCGGCGCGACATATCAGCGACTGGTCAACAAGGTATTCGCCTCGCAGCTCGCCCGAAACATGGAGGTCTATATAGACGACATGTTGGTCAAGAGCCGTGTCGCTGCGGAGCATCTGGCCGAGACTTTCTCCGCCCTCAGGCGGTACAAGATGAAGCTGAACCCGGCCAAATGCGCCTTCGGGGTAGCCTCCGGCAAATTCCTCGGCTATATGGTCACTCACCGAGGGGTGGAAGCTAACCCCGAGAAGGTTTCGGCCATCATAAAGATGCGCCCCCCGGCTAACCTCCGAGAGGTACAGAAGCTGAACGGGAGGATCGCAGCCCTCAGCCGCTTCATGTCAAGGGCGGCCGACTACTGTTTTCCTTTCTTCAAGCTGCTGAAGAAGGCCAACAACTTTGACTGGACAGAAGAGTGCCAAACAGCCTTCAATCAGCTGAAGGCCTACCTCTCCAAAGTCCCCATCCTGTCAAAACCAATTTCCGCGGAGTCCCTGAGCTTATACCTCGCAGTCTCCGAGACGGCCCTCAGCACCGTCCTCGTCCGAGAACAAGAAGGCATTCAGAAGTCCGTTTATTACACCAGCCGAGCCCTTCAGGGAGCGGAACTCCGGTACCAAGCCCTGGAGAAGTTGGCTCTGGCCCTCGTCACGTCTGCAAGGAGGCTTCGGCCGTATTTTCTGGCCCATTCCGTGAAAGTCCTCACCAACCAGCCCTTGAGGCAGATTCTTTCCCGGCCGGAGGTGTCCGGCAGGTTGGCGAAGTGGGCGATCGAGCTAGGGGAGTTCGACATCTCCTACGTCCTTCGGATAGCAATAAAAGCCCAAGCGTTGGCGGACTTCATCGCCGAACTTACCCCCGGCGCTTCCGCGACACCACAACCAGAATCCGAAGTGGTCGAAGCCGAGGCTATTTCGGCACCTGCACCACCGGACGAATGGCGACTCTTCGTGGACGGCTCCGCATGCTCCACGGGCAGTGGCGCCGGATGGATCCTGGCGTCACCCGAAGGGGTCGTCACAGAGTACGCCCTGCGGTTCTCGTTTCCAGCGACTAACAACGCCGCCGAGTATGAAGCCCTCATCTCCGGCCTCCGGGCCGCGAAGAAGCTCGGCGCCCGGAACCTGAAAGCCTTCAGCGATTCTCAGTTAATCGTCGGCCATGTCTCCGGGGAGTATGAGGCTCGGGACGCAGTGATGGCGTCTTATCTCCAGGTAACTCGCAAGATTATCAATCAGTTCGATTCTTGTGAAATCATGAGGATCCCAAGATCCGAGAATACCCGGGCCGATGCCCTTTCCCGGCTGTCGTCAACCCAAGACGGGGGCGGAGGCCGGATGATCCTCGTCGAGGAGCTCGCCGAACCCAGCCTCGGCGAAACCGAAGCTATGCAAATTGCTGAAGCAGAGGCCGAGACGTGGATGACCCCCCTCGTCGCTTTCCTTCTCCAAGGAGAGGTCCCACCAGATTCAAGGGAGGCGAAGCGCATTCGGCAGCGCTCGTCCCACTTTCTCCTTTTGGACGGGGTGTTGTACAAGAAATCATTCGGCCGACCACTGCTACGGTGCCTCGGCCCAGCAGAAGCCGACTATGCCGTAAGAGAGGTCCACGAAGGGGTGTGCGGAGCGCACGCGGGAGGAAGAGCCCTGGCTCACAAGCTCCTGAGACAAGGCTACTGGTGGCCAACGCTCCGAGAGGACGCTCTAGCCCTCGTACGGCGCTGCGACCAGTGCCAGAGGTTTAGCTCCCTCATTCATCAGGCGGCCACCCTTCTGACCCCATTATCTGATCCCTGGCCTTTCGCCCAATGGGGAATCGACATCCTGGGACCTTTTCCCGTCGCCACCGGCCAAAGGAAATTCCTCATCGTGGCGGTCGATTACTTCACCAAAGGGGTCGAAGCCGAACCCCTCGCTTCAATAACCGACAACAATGCTTGGAACTTCGTGTGGAAGTCCATCATTTGCCGGTTCGGCATCCCTCGAGCCATCATCTCAGACAACGGAAAGCAGTTCGATAGCCGACGGTTCGGTGACAACTGCGCCAGCTTCGGCATACTCCACAAGTTCACTTCGATAGCGCATCCTCAAGCGAACGGCCAAGCCGAAGTCACTAACCGAAGCCTCTTACAGGGATTGAAAACCCGACTCGACAAAGCTAAGGGCCGATGGGTGGAAGAGCTGCCGAGTGTCCTGTGGGCCTATCGGACGACGAGCCGAACCCCCACCGGCGAGACTCCCTTCCGCATGGCCTATGGGATAGAGGCCGTTATTCCCATAGAGATCGGCCTCCCTTCTCCCAGGGTCATCGCTTACAGTCCGGAAGTCAGCGAAGAAGGCTTGAAAGATCACTTGGACCTCATTGAAGAGGTCCGAGATAAAGCTCGTATCCGACTGGCGGCTTATCAACAGCGCATGGCCAAGTACCACAACACTCGAGTGAAGCCCCGGAGCTTCGAAGTGGGGAGTCTCGTGTTGAGGAATGCTCATGCTTCCAAGCCGGCCGAAGCCTCAGGAAAGCTTGCCCCCAACTGGGAGGGGCCCTACCGGATCAGGGAGGTAATCAGACGAGGAGCTTAACGGTTGGAGACCCTTTCGGGCCAGCCCCTTCCTCGCACGTGGAATGTAGAGCGCCTTCGGCGTTATTATATGTAAGTCAACTCTCCCCAGGCTTTTAGCCGGAGGCTATAAATGAGAGAACTCATTTTTGTTCGGAAAAACTTGTTATGGTTTTCTCTAAGTCCGTGTAAACCGTATCGGGAGTGGCTTCGGCCATGCAAACCGTACCGGGAGCGGCATGGTTCTCTTAAAGTCCGTGAGTCCTTCGATCCGACGAATGGCTTCGGCCATGTAATCCGGATCAGGACACGGCGTGGTTTCCTCTAAGTCCGTGTAAACCGTATCGGGAGTGGCTTCGGCCATGCAAACCGTACCGGGAGCGGCATGGTTCTCTTAAAGTCCGTGAGTCCTTCGATCCGACGAATGGCTTCGGCCATGTAATCCGGATCAGGACACGGCGTGGTTTTCTCTAAGTCCGTGTAAACCGTATCGGGAGTGGCTTCGGCCATGCAAACCGTACCGGGAGCGGCATGGTTCTCTTAAAGTCCGTGAGTCCTTCGATCCGACGAATGGCTTCGGCCATGTAATCCGGATCAGGACACGGCGTGGTTTCCTCTAAGTCCGTGTAAACCGTATCGGGAGTGGCTTCGGCCATGCAAACCGTACCGGGAGCGGCATGGTTCTCTTAAAGTCCGTGAGTCCTTCGATCCGACGAATGGCTTCGGCCATGTAATCCGGATCAGGACACGGCGTGGTTTCCTCTAAGTCCGTGTAAACCGTATCGGGAGTGGCTTCGGCCATGCAAACCGTACTGGGAGCGGCATGGTTCTCTTAAAGTCCGTGAGTCCTTCGATCCGACGAATGGCTTCGGCCATGTAATCCGGATCAGGACACGGCGTGGTTTCCTCTAAAGTCCGTGTAAACCGTATCGGGAGTGGCTTCGGCCATGCAAACCGTACCGGGAGCGGCATGGTTCTCTTAAAGTCCGTGAGTCCTTCGATCCGACGAATGGCTTCGGCCATGTAATCCGGATCAGGACACGGCGTGGTTTCCTCTAAGTCCGTGTAAACCGTATCGGGAGTGGCTTCGGCCATGCAAACCGTATCGGGAGCGGCATGACTCTCTTAAAGCCCATAAGCCCTTCGATCCGACGAATGGCTTCGGCCATGTAATCCGGATCAAGGCGCGGCATATTATTCTCCAGGCGATATTCTTCCAACGGCCTGTCCGAACCTGCAACGGATCTCGGCTTCGCAGGATATGGCGAATGACAAACGGATCTCGGATTCCAGAAAGACCAGATCCAGTCAAGTCAAACAGGAGACAGCAAGGTAAAGCCAAAAACCTTCCTTCTATTTTCATAAAGCGAAGGGAAGTACAAAACTCGGCCGTATGCCTGGCTGAGAGCTTACAAAAGTAAAAGAAAATGGAAGCCGAGGGGAACCCTCGTATCAGTCCTCGGCGACCCTCTCCTCCTCTACTCCGACGACGTTTCGGCCGGGAGAAGGAGAGGGAGAGTCGACGATCTGCACCGCTTCAGGTGCGGCGCCTTCGGCAGGGGCGTCCTCGATAGCGGCCTCCTCGGCATCGGCCTCCTCGGCAGGGGCCTCCTCGGCAAGAGCCTCCTCGGCGGTTTCGACCTCATCTTCCTCAGCTGGAGGCGAGGCCCTCTCCGCCACGAGCTCCTCCCACCAGGATAAAAGCTCCCTGGCTTCCTCGCCCTTCGGCAGGGCAACCCTGGTCAGATCGACGCTCGGACAGGCCCTCTGGGCGACTGCCAGTCCGAGGTCGAAAACCGTGGAAGACGCCCGCAGCTGGGCTTGAAGGATCTCCCGGGCGTAGTCGCTTCCGGCCTTGTAGTCAGCCACTGCCGACCCCGCTGCCTTTTTCACTTCCCGCCTCAGGGCCGACACCTCCTCGGCATGGCGGCGCTTCTCCGAAGCTCGCCGGGCCTCCTTGTCCTGGGTCTGGGCCTTGAAGGTCCGGAACTCGGACTCGACCGCCGCAAGATCGCCCTCGGCCTTCTTCTTGGCCTCGGCGGCGGTACGGGCCTCTGCTGCCCTCTCCTTCAGCTGCGTCCGCGCCCGGGTGCTCGCAGTCACGAGCTCATCAACTAAGGGCTCGATGCGACGTGCCGCCGAAGTACCTTCCCCCGAACCGACCGGATCCACCTCAGCTTCCAGAAGCTTCCGCCGAAGCAGCTCCTGACGGTGCATCAGGACGCGGCTCGTCATCGAAGCCTGCGGATCGAAGGCAGATGAGGGTCAGAAAAATCAGGGGAAATGGCTAAAGATGAGCCGAGGCACTTTCGGGTTGCTCACCTGAACTGTCAGACGGGCACTCATCTCCGCCAGATCGGTGATGGAGTGGGCCTTCAGCTCCTTGAAAACTGAAGGGAGAGTGAGGCTGCTGAGCAGACGAAGGCACGTCTGCGGGTCCTCCATGCTCCCGTCTTGATACATCCCCGGCGTGGGGTGCCGCCACTCGCGCTGCGCCCGCGGTTCAGCATCTCCTTCATCGGCTCCTGCCGATACGGCCGGAGGGGAGTCACCCCTCGGCATCTCAGGAGACGCCAACCTTACAGCCCTTCGGGCCCCGGCGCTCTTCCTGACTAGCTGAGCCTTCTCCACCTCCTCTTCGGCCTCTTCTACCCGGGCGCGCTTCGACGCTCGGCCGCCTCCTCGAGAGGCGAACTTAGTCTTCTGCTCCCTCTCGAGAGCAGCAGCGGCTGCACGACCCTCGGCGGAGGCCGCAGTCCCGAGGCCCCCGCCTCTTGTCCTCGGACCCCCGGCACCCCGAACAGGCCTGCCTACCGCTTGCGGGGCCGGCGCCCGGCGTGAAACGCGCTGATCCGATATCAGATCGAGGAGGTCATCGAGCTCGGCCATCGCTGCAGAGCGAGAAGAAAGTGTTAGAAGCAAAAATGCAATCAAGTAATAAATTCAGAGCCGACTTACCCTCGGCCGAAACTTCGTCAGCCTCCAAAGCCGGAAGAGCTTCGGCCGGAGGAGCGGCAGCCCTTCCCCCGCGGCCCCGCGGAGTCTCCCCGGGAGGAAGGTACGGAAAGACCCGCTCCGGATCACGCTTGGGGTCCGGCCAAACCCCGGCACCTATCAACCGCTCCGCGTCGGTGAGAAGCACCGAGACGTCGTATGGGGCCTTCACCTGGACGTGGCCCACAATGGTGCTCTGAACGGGGGTCAGAACAGGAGGTCCCGAGAGGCCTGCGGCCAGCAGCACCCATTCGGTGGGGAAGGGCCACACACCCTTCTCCTTCTCCGGCAGGGAGACGAAGATGAACTTCCTCTTCCAGCCGTGGATAGACGAAGGCTTCCCAGAGAAGATTCTTCGGCCAACCCGAGGGACGAAGCAGTACCACTCGGACTTCCCCTGCGTTTGGATCTTGAAGAGATAGCGGAAGACATTGAGGGAGGGGCGGATTTTTATGTGAGCGAAGACGCTCAGAAATCCATACACAGTGCGCCAAGAATTGGGGAAGAGCTGAGACGGGGCCAGCCCGTAGAAGCTAAGGAGATTGACGACGAAGGTGGGGAGAGGGAGACGGAAGCCCGCCTCAAAGCTATCGACGTAAATGGAGAAAGACTCCGGGCGAACGGTATTTGCCCTAGTGGCGGAATCGGGCCGATGGGGGGTCGTCCAGGAAGGAAGCTGAAAGTAAGAAACTAAGTTCCTCACCTCTACGTCCGAAAGGGCGCAGGTTGCCCCCGAGGCAATATCCGGGGGGCGGCGTTCCGAGGTGGAAGCCTGGCCCGAGTCCCGAACTTCCTGAAGAGCCTCGGCCTCGGAAGCCTCGGTCCCGGAAGCCTCGGTCCCGGAAACCTCAGCTCCAGAAGTTTCGGATCCTTCGGACCCAGAGTTTTCAGACTCCCCGGACATTGCGGAAGCAAGGGAATCCGAGGCGAGAGGGTCTGACAGGGAAGACTTGAGAGAATGGGGGGGAGTATACTCCTCGTCCGAAGGAGTAATCTCACTGGAAGAGCTCCGGACCATAGAGCCGCGGAGGGAAGGAAGAAGGCTAAGGCTTACTCGCATAAAGGGGGAGGGGATCTCTCCTGAACCAAGCGTTGCCTCAAGCCTCCAGGCTCCACCAGCGATGCGCTCTGAGGGACGAAGAGCCTCCCACGGTAGCCGACGAGCTCGGGCGAAGCCTTCAGGAAGCTGGCCTTTCGCGGGAGAAGGAAGAAGAGCGCGGCAGCAAGAAGAGGAACAGTGCCCCGCGGAGGGCCTGTATTTATAGAGCCCGTCCGAAACGCCTCCCGCCGAAACCTGCGGCCGAGATCGTCCCGCTCGTCCCCTCGCTCCTCCCGGATGCCCGCCACGTGTGCCGTCCTTCGGCAATGATGACGGGCCGGCTCCGGGACTTGAAGCAGAGCGATCAGCGGCTGACAGCACTCCGACCCTTCGGTTAACCACTCTGATGCCCGCCACGTGTCCCGATCCGCAAGGGACGAAGGGAACGGTGGCAATCCGAGTGGGGCCTCGGGCAGAGAGCCGGGGCGGTCTGCGACCCGCGGGCGGTCGGGATCCGTTTGTGTTTTCTGCGGAGCGGCTGGATGCGCGACGCGTGTCCTGTGCTTCCTCGTAAGGCGACGCACCGTCCCGTCCGTTTAATGAAGCCTGACACGGATCAGAGGGCCCGACCCTTCGGCTTCTCGGCTCTAAGCCTTCGTCGACTCTCCGAGCAGGGACGAAGCAACCGCACGACCCTCGGCCGACCGAGGGTCTCCTCTTCCCAGCAGAAGGGGAACAGAACTCCAAGAGAGACGCCTGCTGTGATATTTTTTCTTCTTTCTTTCTTTTTGACAGTTTTAGGCTATACTCTTGCCGTCTCAGAACTGAGGAAGACAAGAGTGGGGGGCTATGTGATGCGGCAGAATCCGATTCGGCCCATTGAAGCAGGCCCAAACCCCACTGAGCCCAACAGCAGCAGTACCAGGCCCTCCGGGAGCCTTCGGCCCGTCAGCGGCCCAGTAGCCTTCGGCCCATAAGCGGCACCCTCGCTCCCGGCCCAACAGGCTTCAGCCCGTCAGCGGCCCACCAGCCTGCGGCCCGGGAGCAGTACGGCAGCCCAGGGACCAGCAGGCTTCGGCCCATCAGCGGCCCAACCCCCTTCGGCCCGGTAGCCGAGTCCGGCCCACTCCGGTGGCGGATCGGGCGCTATGGCGGTTTATCAGCAAACCTGCAATTAGTCCCATATCGGCTGCCACCGTTAACCATCCGCTATCCTCTGCTATAAATATCCCGCTATTTGTGGCCAAGGGGGTGGTGGGAAAAACGGATGCCTCCCCAAGCTTCCGAAACCCCTTAAAGGACTTCTGTCCGAATAGCTTGATAGCTACTCTTTCTTGCTTTCTGAATCGAATCTTCTTCAGAAGCTAACTTGACCGTCGGAGGGGGTTCCCCAGGGCTGACGCCCGGGACTCCTGCTGACTGGTTCTTCTTCTTCTTTCCCTCCTGCAGGGGCTCGGTTCGAATCGTCGCCGACCTCCCCGAGTCGGTCTCGGCCGCCGACCTCCCCGAGTCGGTCTCGGCCGCCGACCTCGGATTCCTCTCCCTGGTCTCGACGCCGAACGCCGGCTGCCCCAAGCTAGGAGACTCGGTCTCGCGCTGAAGTAGCCTTCGGACTCGCTGTCCGAGGGCAATCCCGTCAGCTGCCCTGCGTCAGGAGACTCGGCCTCGCGCTGAAGGTGGCTCCGGGCCCCCTGGTCGGAGAGCGAGCCATCCCCCCGTCCGATCTCGGACTTTCCGGCTTCTCCACCGACGCTCGTCGACCACTCGGCCGAGAGAAGCTCCTGCTCGCGCCGCGCCTTCGTCCGCCGAAGGAGCAGCGGCTCACTATCCAAGAGCAGCTTCGGCGGCGGATCGCGCCCCCCGCGGGCGAATCCAGTTCATCCCGAGAAGCTCCGTCTTCGCCCCGTCGCGGATCCCCGTCGGGTCCCCTTGTCACCGTTCGATCCGGACCGGCTCCGGATCCCCCTTTTTCCGGATCCCCGTTTGCGGGATCCGGTCGTGATAGATCCAGTCTACATCAGTACTAAATGGACCTCTAGTGAGAAGGAATTTTTTTTTACAAGATATAGTAATATTTTTCTTCTTTAATGAAGCAGGAAACTTGGCATTCCCAAGCTCTTTTGTTGAACTGAGTTCCCCCTGGCAGATGGACGTTTCGTTTCTCCCTTGAGAAAGATGATAACTAGGGCTGTTAGAATGGGTGGCCCGACTATTGGGGATTCCAGTTGTTAATTATGATTATGGGTGACTTTGCCTGGTTTGAAATGCTTTATGAAGGAGATTCTAATCACTAGTATCTATGAAAACTGTAGGATGTTATCTTTTTTTAATAAAAAGTGAAAGGCATGAGAGTTAACTCATTCTATCCTCCCATAAAAGACTCTGGCCCTGGTTGGCTACGCTCGATTCCCTTGATAGAATCAGTCTATAGCTTCTAGTTCGTATCCAAAGGAGCAAAAGTTATTTTGACTTGTGAAGAATCCATTTCCCACCGCCAGGAGAGAGAGAAAGACACATCCCCCTGTCTGAAGCAGTCTATAGCTTCTAGTTCGTTTCCAAACGAGCAAACGTTATTTTGACTTGTGAAGAATCCATTTCCCACCGCCAGGAGAGAGAGAAAGACACATCCCCCTGTCTGAAGCAGACGGACATGGATCAGACGGGCATGGATCTATCTGATCAGTTTGTTTTTCTTTTTTTCTTTTTTGTGAAAGCTAAGCTCGGGTTACGTCGTCCAAAAATCACCGCGTCCTCGACTTGGGTGAAAAAGTTACGGACGAGCATTAATTAGGAGAGGGTGCGATGACGGGGTGAGGTCATTAAGGGGCGGGCGCGTGTGTCAGTTGAACCGGAACGCTGCTACGTCCGGGTCCCACCGCCCTGCACTGACTCGGTACCGACCGAGAACTATGAGCAGTGATGACGTCTGACGCAACAAACCGCAGCGGCCCCACACGTGAGCCCCTCCTCATCCCATCCGATCCCATCACACGCCCGTTCCCCAAAATCCCGATACGTCCAATGGATCTTGAGAGTTCATCGATCCGACGGCCCACAAAGGCCTAAACCTGCAGTGAGCCACGTGGTGGGGGCCTCTCCCTCGGGATCATAACCCCGGTGCACCGCTCGGACAATCTAACGGGCCGGGGATGGAAGGTGGTGAAAAAGAGGAAGAGGAGAAGGCAATTCACCAATGAGGGGACAACACGCTACCCGGTCCCCGCTCGGTTAGTGTTAATCACCCACGTCACGTGACAATGCGTCATCCAGGAGGCCTCCAGCCTGCGAAAGACCGCCACGTGTGTGCGTCACGTGAATTCCGCTGGTTGGGGTAATTAATCCGGTTCACGCCGGGGCAGCGGTGGCGCGGGGCAGCGCAGGTTAGCGGGCCGCAATTTGGAATTTTGGGTTGGAAGGGGACGGGATCCCCCCGAAACGGGAAGAAAAATTAAAGTGGGAAGGGAGAGAGAGAGAGAGGAGCATGCAGATCTATTATCTGGTGTTGCTTCTCTCTCTCTCTCTCCCCACAATCTATGGTGTGGGCAGAAACAACATAAAAGAAGGTGACCCTAGTCTGATCATCTCGTTGAGATTTTTTCTTGTTTCCACCATTCTATTCTCCCGTGTGATTTATTAATTGGTATTCTGCTAATATCGCTTTTTGTCCGCCTTTTTCCGTCCCGTTTCCGGATCAAAATCCAAAGCATCCGAGAAAATCCCACTGCAGTATTATCCTTTCCAAACGCCTGCTGTAACAGTACCACGCCCCCTTTCTTCTCCCTTCTCCCTCTTTATAAAAGCTTCTTAATACTCCCGGCGCCAGACCAAAACATGCGCTTTGTTTAGGCCATAACACCGGATAGCGATAGGCAGCAGCGGGGGAGGGAGGAGGGCGAGCGATAGAGAGAGAAAGAGAGACAAACGTGCGTCTCTCTCTCTGAGACAGAGAGAGAGAGACAAAGGGATAGAAGAAGAGGGGTGACAGGGTTGGGAGAGAGAGAAGAAGGGGGTGGGGGAGGAGTTAAGTTTATGGATTTAAGCATGGTGCCCTACAGGGGATCGGAAATAGGGAGGAATGGAGGGGAGGTGGGGGTGGGGGAGAAGAATGGGAAGGTCGGGGTTGGCCTGGCGGCGGCGCCGGGCGTCAGGTACTGGGAGTGCATGAAGAACCACGCCGCCGGGCTGGGGGCGCAGGCGTTCGACGGCTGCGGGGAGTTCATGCCCGGCGGGGAGCCGGGGTCCCTGGAGGCGCTCAAGTGCGCCGCCTGCGGGTGTCACCGCAACTTCCACCGCAAGGAGGACTGCGGCGGCTGTGGCGACTATGTCCCCTACGACCACGCCCACCCCCGCCACCAACCCCTCCTCCTGTACAATGCCGCCGACAGCCCCTCGCCCAAGTTCCCTTCCTTCTTCCGCCACCCGCTGCCGCCCATGCTACCCCTCGCGAGCCACGCCTACCGCCCCCTGCCCTTCCCGCCGCCGTCCGGGGTGGCGCCGGTCGAGGGGAGCAGAGGGTCCGAGACGCCCCCGCCGCCGCACCCGCCGCCGGGGATGATGCAAGATTTGGCGGCGGCGAGGGAGCGGGAGCGGTCGAGGAAGAGGTTCCGGACCAAGTTCACCCAGGAGCAGAAGGAGGAGATGCACAAGTTCGCGGAGAAGGTGGGGTGGAGGATACAGAGGCACGACAACGACGAGCTCCAGGAGTTCTGCACCAAGGTCGGCGTGAAACGGCAGGTGCTCAAGGTATGGATGCACAACAACAAGGGCGCCCTCTCGGGTGGCAGCGCCGCCCGCGCGGCTGGACCCTCCAAGGGTGACCCGGCCGCCCCGGCCATCCGCGTCTAGGAACAGCACCACCACCAACACAAACAACAAGAAGAACGAGAGCAAGAAGGCCCACCCACCATGTAGCGCGCAGTAGCTGTAGCACCCACCCCATCTGCCCACTTTCTTCCTCTCTCCCCATCCACCTCCTGTTTTTGTTACATACAAAGTGGTGGAGAAGGAGAAACCTGACTTCCGCATGCAGGGCAGATCTTTTCCTTCATTGCTTCCCTTTTTCTGAATGATCAGATCCTCTTCTTCTTTCTTTTGCTTTGCATCTGCTGATGAATTGTTGTAACTGATCAGCTCACTGTTTACTGACCATGGAGACAACAACCCGAGCTCAGTGCTGTGTTGTATCACTCGCCGTCGCTTCGGATTATAATATCCGATACTACTGTTCTTATATGATATGATATCTCTTGCTGCTGCTTCAACGTCCTTCTCCTTTGCTCTTTTTCTTTCTTGTAGTTAGAATAATATTATGTTTGCCGATGTGTGGATGTGCGCTGGGAGGAATTGTGTTGTGTGATGGTGGTGATGCCATCCTCCCACCCAGAGCAAGAACATGCAGGCGCATTTGCGCAGATGCGAACATGTTCGAGCGGTGGGGTACAAGTAGGAGTGCTGGAGCTGGTTGGGATCTGGTCTGTTGGGGGCAATAAATGATAGTAGCATACATGCGAACATACATACAGATTGCATGCGGTGTAGCTAGCAGGCGTTCGAGCTGGGAAAAGGGCTTCCCTTCTCTCTCACCATGACCATGGTATGGTGGTCACTGGTGGTCATCCCAACCCCAAGCATGGTTTCACATCTGACCCATATCACCCCCACGTCCGCAAGTGGTGGATTCTTTCTACTGAGCTTTCCCTACTACCACCATTGCTGCGGCCCTGCAACTAGCCCTGCCACCGTCCCCCACACAATATCTGCCTGGCATACCCCATATATCCACCTCCCTTTGTGGCTGTCGTGGGGCTGTGTTTTGTGTGGGTGCTGGGTCGCTGACTGTGCCAAAAGAAAGAGAGAGAAGAGGCCCACTCTCTCTCTCTCTCTTACCCACACACATTCCTGCGACGATGTGTGTGTGTGTGGATTGATGGAGACTTGGAATTGGAGATTCAGAAATGAAGGCTACGCACGTTTACTTTCCTCCGAGCAATCATTGTTGGCTCATATCGAGGGAATTGGTGGGGTTGAGGGTGGTGGGAACTGGGAAGCACCCCCGGGGCTGCCCCCGCACCCCACAGCTGCGGCAGCTCCACCATCCACCGCCCACCCTTCCCCCTAGCTATAAAAGTTTTATCTTTAATTCACTCCCCCTTCGGTTGGGTCCTGGTGCTGGTGCACCCCATTTCTTCTAAGCAAGCAGATGCTAATAGTAGTAGCCAAAAAAAAAAGGGGAAAAATACTTAGGGCTTAAGCATCACCTATCACCGTTATTAGTACGGTTCACTGCTTTCCTTCCAAGTTTGAATGCCTGGTCCCCGACATGATCCATCTTCACGGGAAAGAAAAGACCCATCAGATCGAACCCTTCTCCTTCCCATTTGGGTTTCCTTCATAAAAAGTGGAACGAACTCTAATATGCACTGGGAATCTACACTGAAAGAAATGATAGATTGTGCAAGTGTAGTTTTGGTTGCCTTTGAAGATTTCCGTTCTGCTGCCCAGCTTTTGTTTGTGCCAAGTCAAGTTTGTAAACGTGTTCCGTGCCCGTGAATAAAGTTGCATGCGAGAAAAAAAGCAAAACTTATGAGAGTGCACCCCACCGGGGCAAGTTAGGAGGAGGCGATTGAAACCGTGGCCGGACGATGTCATCATCATGGCCCTCATTGATTAGCTCGGCTTACCAAAGAGGGAAAAAAAAAAATGAAAAAAGAGAGGACATGACAAAAAAGTTGGTTTTAACTTTCCAAGGGCTTTTATTAAAATGTTTTCTTTTCTGACCTTGGGATTGGGCGAATTGGGGTTTTTCCGGACCGTGGGGGGCCCATTTGGGTTGCCGATATAGTTGTCAAGCAACTTGGGCTCTGTTTAGACTTGCGATCTCCGCGTCCATTTGTGCTCTCTGCTTGCGTTTGTCTACTATCCCCTTGTCTGTACGGCTGGACCGTGTTTTGCCACAAGCCCATTATCACATCGTGCTTTTGTCCTTCAAACCCGTGCCACCTGCACTTATTAGAAAGAAAAATTGACAAATAATGGGGAAATTTTCATGGGGTGCAATGAGAGGGGTAAGGCTGCAAGCAGGTCAGATGCGGTGCTGATCTATAATACGATAGATTCATGACCACATCCATTAATTATCCATTACATTAGCTGTTATACATATCGGGTTTTGAAAAATATTATCTGTTAATTGACCTACAAATTAATAATTAAATAGTCGAGTTATTGCTCATTACGTGCATCCTTATAGAGGGGTGATCGATTTTGCATCCTTATAGAGTGAGGAAAAAGTCAAATATTTATAATCCTCTCAAAAATTCATCTCAGATTATTTTTTTAAAAGCAAGTTATGATTATCTCATTCTCTCTATCTCTTTCCACTTCTCATAATCCCTCCCATGCACAAAAGCTTAAGGAATCTTCCTTCATTTGGAAACACTTAATGTCTAATTAAATTTATTGGGTTGACCTAACCTCCTTGGCAGTGAAACCAAACGGTGCTACACCTGTCCCATTTTGCATAGTGCATGCATCTAGGTTCTAGGATTATAAGTTGGTCCGTGAGTCGATACTATAGGGCACAATAATCTAATTTTGTTCTCTTTTATACAGTGATAGATATACGTACATAGGCGTCAATTAAACCAACCTAAGATTATTGTCCGATACATTTGGAAGTGGTTCCCATTATTGTTCCCGGCCAGTCCTTTCAAAGTTTGCCGGGACAAAAGGTGTCGGAGAGGGAGAAGCCCCCTTTTGAAAACATTCGTTGGATTATTTTGTCAACATTCATAAGCATGAACTTACCGGCCTGTTTCAGACATTCTCTTCTTTATTTTAGAAATATGGGAAAAGGATCATCCGTAGAGGCTTCTTGGAGATGGATTCAGTTCATCTACTATCCTACATCTACATCAAGACTCTATTTATCTCATTGATTAAGAATCTCTAAAACAAATTAATTAAAGAAGGTCTTCTATCTAACTATACTATAATCTTTCCCTCTCGTCTCTGCTGTTGATTGTTTACTCCAGTCACGCGCTTTGCATGGATGCATCGGTGCATCTTCATGTCTCCCAATGTTTGAACATTTGTGCTATTGATTAAAATGTCCTGCCTAGCCCAACGGAATAATGCAAGTATTATAAAAATATGATAGCTCGGATTAGTTTAGTATGGTTTGAGCTAACTATGCCTAATCGAGAAGGTCTTATTCACGATGAAAAGATTGATTTGTAATAAAAAACTTGTAATACTAACCACATAAAACAAGAAGGCTATTATTCATCCGTACAAATCATACTCTCACTTGCTTTCTTTAATCATGAACCCTAGAGTGGAAGCCCGAGAATGTGGGCCTCCACTTCCATTCTTTACTCGTCATAAGATGTTACCCGTGAATCCAAAAGATGAGTCCGTGGCCATTTTAAAATTGTGGTGCAACCTTTTCAGATGATATTCTTAATGCAACGAGGACGAAAATTAGAAAGCGTATTCGTCGTCAATGGCATAAAAAAATGCCCATCTTCCCACGGCAACCGAAACAGGAAAGAATCAATATTAGAAGGCCCTTAATAGCAAAAAGTATACAAGTCATGCATGGTCCACATGCTATGTGCAAACTAGACAGGCTTTGGATACACATTATCTATAAGTTCTGCTAAGCCTGCTCCCCACAGGTGATCTTTCGTAGGGCGAAGGATTAATAATCAAAGGGTGCTGGTTCTTAGATCACTCCAAGCGTGCACACTTTGCCTCATTAGCTGACACAACATAGAATCTATCTCTGATCTAGCACATTTCCTACGTACGTGTGTTGGGTTGCCAAGTGGGCGGGCCAGCACATTATCTAGCTCAACTCAGCCCATATTAGAGGACATCGAGTTTGCCCAAATTATATAAATTGAGGTGAGTTAAATTTGGATTGACATTAATCAAAATCGGGTTGAGTTGGACTGAAAATGGGCCGGCTCAATTTAATTTATTGATTTTTACAATAATTTATACATAAAACAAAATACTTCTAACAAACTATTTATAAATAGGTCCAGTCTAACCCAACCCACTCATTATTGAATTTGAGTGGAATTTGGGTTAAACTTGAGATGAATTTGGGTTGGAATAAAATTGGGTTGGCTATTTTGAATTTGGGTCAAACCCAAATTATCACATAACTGAGTCCGGCCAGCCCAATTTACATCCCTGTACGTATGGCTCCATGTCATCTAAACAAATTATCTTAAATTTGAGTTAAACTTGGGTTGATTTAAATTGGGCTAAAACTAAGTTGGATTATTTTAAATTTAGGTTAAACTCAAATTATCACATACTTCACCCCAACCCGACCAATTTACATCCCTATACGTATGGCTCCATGTCATCTAAACGACTTGTCCACGATCAAGCAAAATGGAGAAGAGTAGTCACCCTTGAACTCGAATAAGTTCTGACCCAATATATTGTGCAGCAGTGGCATGCTAGTGGGAGATCATTAGTAACATAACACTGCAAGGTTGGATTAGTGTTTCTGTGATGACAGTTCTCGTGAGATGGAGAGGGACACAAGTAGCTTAAATATTTTCGACACTAATCCTCCCATAACTACAGGCTTTCCATTTTAAGAGTGTGTGTGTGTTGTGGGGGGTTCGGGTTGTGAAATAGATTGGTTCTTGTATACTCTTAAATCACATCAAGCTGATGGTGATGATGACGGTATTGTAAGCTCAACACATGGAAAACCATGTTTGCATACAAAAGTTAGCAATTGAACCTTTTGCCTTTTATCCACACATTTTATTCTAAAAGATTGTTTCATAATTTTCATTCGTGTTATCAAACATAATTGTAATTTCAAGCTTAAAAGCTATATAAGGATATCACACGACGACTATTACTTCAGCAGCGGTGCATTTTTTTATTTTCTTAAAATTTGTCAAGCTGGAGGCCTTTCCCAGCTTGGCATTGTTACTTGGGTACTGGTTCATTTTTAGTTTTTTTTTTTATAAAATAAGATAGTGTACCTGCACGATCTAAACCGTTGGATCGGTGAGTCAGGGGAAGTCGGGGTAGACCACATCTCTTACCGCCAGCCTGTTCCCACAGATTTTCTTTTCTTTTCCTTTTTTTTTTTTTTTGAACAGAGTTCCCACAGATTTTCTTGAGGAAGCTTTCCAACTTAAACTTAAATTAATAATTAAGTTGAAGATAGCAGCGTTCATGGCCCCCAGAGCTGTTTTCTGACCCATTATAAACTATAAAGGTTGTAGCTTTTTACTTAATAAGATGGATTCCTTTAGTAACTGCGATGTGAGGTACCCTAAAAGCATGTCTCAAGCACGTACGTAAAAGTAGCATTTTTAGGAAAAAAAAGTAACTTAAGAGTTCATACATAAGGTAGAAGTAAATTGATACTAACTAGTTATGTTTCGCAAAGGATCTAATTTTTTAAGTTTTTTTTTTTTTTGATTTTAAGTGTTATTTTTACATGTGATTCTTTAACAAACTTAACAAAGCATAACATTTCTAAAACTATCAACTCATGTTCTGCAGAATGGATAACAATAACTGAATTTATCCAAGACGATTGAGATAATATAGATATTTTATATACTATTTGGATATGAAACAAAATTCGATTATTGATGTTAATTAAGAACATCAGCCTCTTAATTTGTTAGCAGATTTGAATAAATAAACAACAAAACATGGGCTACGACTTTTGCTATTCATTACCCCCAAGATTAAGAATCTGATTTTATAAATGCAAGTGAGGATGAAACTTGATGAGTGCAGAGAGGGGGCAGGAATCTTTCAAAAAATTTTCTTTGTGGAATGAAAGACGCTCTGTGTGAGGGATTTTATTTTAAGAAAAAAGTTCGTTTCTCTGCTGACTCCCACGATCCCATCCTGACCAGCACTGAGAGGATCCGGATTCTATTGTTAATGGAGTTTAAGGTCACCTCGTGTCTAGAAGAAGAGCTATAATTCTTGGTAGTATCATCGAAGATGGGAGGATATACGCCACATCTCATCTTCCTTAATACGAATCATAACTCTAGGAGTCCGGTTCTTCTTAGTGTAAAAGTGGACTAAACTCTATCAATAACTAATGCAAGGATGACACATAGAAAGTAGTATCGGCAAATGAGATGTATCACAATGCATCAAACGAGATGTGTCATGTTGCAACTTGCAGCTTTTTCTATGTTACCTATTTTTTAAATTTCCCGATCAACGCAAAGCATTTAAATACAACCAAAAACATAATAGTACAACCACAATTTAAAATACAACCCAATGCATCCGAAACTACTCCACAAATATACATCCAATGCATATAAATGCAACTCAGTTTGGGTGTATTTTATATTATGATTGTAATACTATGCTCTTGGTTGTATTTAAGTGGTCTGCATTGTATCCGAAACTAGGAAAACTGGGAACCAAGAAAAAGTAACGGGCTTTTACGGGACACGCCTCAATTGATGAGTTTACTTTACATGTCAATCCAAGACTGGTTATAGTGAAGTCTAGTCCACCTTTGCATTGAAAGGATCCGGTTCCTAACTCTAGATGCAATTAGGGCTGTTCACTTTTCAATTGTCCGGTTTGATTTTGGGCAAAAGAAATTACAAATCAAATCAAATTGAACTTATATATAAATCCAAACCAAATTGAAGTGAAATATTTTAGTTTTATTCGGTTCAAACCAAAAGTTTTCAACATGTTTCATATTTAATGTATATATATGGTTTTATAATTAAAATTAAAATGAATTATGTGTACATAAAATATAAATATGACACATATTAGCATATAAATATATACATATGATACTAAAGTATTAATATATTACATAAATAATATTAAGATAAAATATATATTTCATTAAATTTGACTTATTCAATTTTTCGATTTAACTTGATTTCACATGTTTGTGAAACTGAACTTGATGCTGCCGAAGCACTCGTAGGTTGCATTGGATGGGCAATATCCAATTCAGACGACGAGCTAAGCCGGGAAAAGATCGGTGAATCCTATACATGGAGCAACCATGTTAGTTGGGTCCTACGATGTGTTCCCAAGGAGGCTCCTCCGACGCTCAACTTAGCAGAGGGCAGAGGAAAATAAGTTACGGATTGGAAGAAGAATATTCCACTTACCCTTATTAGACATAACTGGCCTTCCTTAATAGAAAGTAGGAGAAAGCCTCATGAATTCTCTAATGTAAGACTATTCTATAGTGGCTGTGAGACTATTCCCGTTATAGCAGCACTCTAATAATTTAATAGTTGAGTTGCCGGTCCAATCCCGCCAAATGGGCCAACCCTTATTAATAAGTTATTAGGCAGCCTCGACTGATAGGCCGAGCCTACCTTGGCATCGTTGGCCCCCTACTCTTGTGGCGCTCGGCCCTTGATGCCTCGGGAGTAGAACTCTGAATGGTGCAGCCACCCCTAGGTTAGTCCCAAATGCACATGGGTGCCCCTTGGGGCAAGCTTAGAAGCCGAGGCAAGTGTGTGGAAAAGCGCAGAGGGTGCGAAGGGGGGTCAAATTTTCAAAAATCTCACCGCTTGGGCTCGGGAGTCACAGTAAGCGTCATGCATCATCATCAAGTGGCTGCTACTCAAACGAGCACCGAATTCTGGACCGTCCTCTTCTCTGGACGCCAAGGGTCCTCCTTATAAATAGGCAAGTAAGGGCCCCAGGAGCCTCATTTGCGTTGGTTGATGTGGGTGAGTCTGGAGGAGAATGGAGAGAAGGTGACCCAAGTGAATCCTTTCAATTGCCGCAGACTGAATAAGACAAGAGGGTAAGCCTTTGATTCAATCTTGTCATGTTCTTTCATGTCCCTCTCTTGTTCATACAGGTCAAGTAGCTCATCTTGTTCTATCTCTCGCCGTAAAGGCGCCGACTCGTCCTTGGTATCAACCGTGTTCCACTTCCCTTCCACATCCTCCGTTCTCTGCCTATTCGAATCGAGTTGACTTGGGCAAAGCCTGTGGAATAGAGTCGACAGTTGGCCGAACATGTCGCTGATGTCCCATTTAACTTCTCCAGAGCGCCCATCTAGGAGTTGTGGGAGTGCTTCGACCCCTTGAAGTTGGTCCAGCTCCTAAATCCTTGGGACGAGGATCTAGCCGATACGACTCGCCCGACGTACTTCTCTATTTATGAATAAAGCCTTCTAGTTGGGTTATGCCTCCCTCTTCATGCTCTCATACTCAATCTTCTTGATTTCTATGGTATTGCTCCCTCTTAACTTTTTCTGAACTCATGGCAAATAGTCTATTATGTCATTGTTCTCTGCAGTCGGTAGGCATAGCACCCGACCTTGTCTCTTTTCGTTATATATTTTTAATAAAACAAAGCAGTGGTCCTAGTACTACTTTGTCGCCGATCTAGGTGTAGCATTTTCTCTAGGAACTCTCGTCCATCCATAGCTGGAAGGAAGGGTTCACATACAATGGCCTAGAAGAGGAGGATAAGGTGGTGTAGCCTTTCCTAATCACCTGAGGGCTTCTGGCATAGGACTCGAGGGACTCTCCAACACTGAGTGCCAAGAAGTAGGCGACACTGCTCTAGATGGACGGTCGGCATCGCGGAACTTCTGGGGGATGCTGCAAAGCTAGACTGATGGTGCCCTCCCTCCCCTAATTTATGTGCCTCTACATAGTCCCATGAGAAGGAAAGCTAGTGCTTATGGCTGGTGTTCCTATAGACAGTGCCAATGTTAAGGGAAGGAACCTTTGAATCTCTCCGACAAGATATTGTCTACTTTGGGCCACTGACCTCCTAGTTTTGTCTTTTTAGGAAAATGGTTCTTATTGGGAGGAAGGTGGAGGACCTTTTTTATAAACATTAGGTTTCTTTCTCAACAACTAATGTTGGGCAAAAACATTCTATTTCTGTACCTCTATAGAGCCTCCTGAGAAGGAAAGGTTGTGCTTATGACTGGCGTTCCCAAGACGACGGTAATGTCAAGGGAACGAATGTTTTACTCTCTCCAACAAGATATTGTCTACTTTGGTCCATCGGCCTCATGGTTTTGTCTTTTCGAAACAATGGCCCTTGTTAGGAGGAACGTGGGGAGACCTTCTTTATAAGTATTAGATTTCTTCTAAACGGCCGATGTTGGACTAAAGCCACTCATTTCTATACCTCTACACAGTCCCGTGAGAGGGAAAGATTGTGCTTGTAGTTGACATTTGCACGAACGGCTCCAATTGATGCTGTTGAAGAGCTCTTGAGTCAAATTACATGTGCAATATTCAGTGCCAACCCTCCCTCCCTCCCCCCCCTCCAAATGGGCCAACCCTTATTACTGGGCCGTTGAGCGGTGAGTCCACCCCAGCAGCAAACCTCTTCATTGGTAGTGAACTTCGAGCATAACCTAACCGAACCAAAATCAATCGATCGGTTCAGTTTGATTTTTTTATTTAAAGTGAATTATGAATAATCCTAGATACACTTGTTGAGTCCGAATTAAACGCACACGATACCTTAATTAGCATACCTATCCCCAGAAGAATGGATTATGAAAAATCTCATAATCTCCCTCTTGTGAAAAAAAGTACATATTTTAATTAGAAAATCTCATAATCTCACTTGGCAAATTGGGTGTTTGTAGATAATTACTTTTGGAGACAGTTATTTTATTGCCCTTGATTTTGTTGATAAACAGGAAGAAAGATTAACCATTATTATCTTTTTCCTATTTTCTCTTTGAAAGCCGTGCAAAAGTTTGGATTCTTTGACTTTTGGAGATTTTTGAGCATGTGTCTTTCTCTCTCCTTCTCCCCAAAATCTCTTCTTCATGCAAGCCAATATCTTTTGGCTCGTCTGGTTGAAATTGTGTCTTTTCAATGAGTTCCAATCATTGAAAAATTATATTTATTCTATCGCAAGGGGTGCAATCTTTTTTTATTTTTATATTTTTATGATAGTCCTTATCATGCCCAACATTTCATATAAATTAATTCTTGATTGGACGATCTAAAATTTAAAAATTCAAAAATCAAGTAAATAAATAATAATATTTTTTTATTTTTTGAATCATCTGTTCAAAGAACGGATTATACCGATGGGTCCAGCACTATATGGCCGACCTTAAAAAAGGTCGACTGGCCACGTGCGGTGTGGTGCCTACACCGCATGCTTTGCCGCAAGTTCTACTCATCATCGAAAAGCCCATAATCCTTAAGCCATCTCAACTTCAATCGATGCCCGCTGCGAACATTAAATGCACATGCTTAACCATTTTTTTGCTGAATCATATTAAAAAAATGACGAACATTAAACACTATGATGTCAGATTCACCTACTATTCTTCTTTTTTAAGATGCCACGAGAATTCAAATATCTCAAGTCTCACAACTTTTTTAGAAAAACATGCGTACTCAAAATCAGTTTAAAGTATTCTAAAAAAGAAACCCAACTTGTCAGCATATCGACGGGGAGAGATGTAATTAATTGGTGTCCAGAATCCGATGATCTATCTTCCTTGGGAACTCAAAAGAAACATACAGATACTAAAAGTTTTGGATTTAAATAATTGATTATCTATTCTTAATCTAAAGAAGTATATATTTATTTACTAATATATCATAATTTTAATTACACCTTTGTAAAATAATATTGATGAAATCGGCCAACAGCAAATGTAGTGTTCCACGTCATCATGACAGGTTTCAACAGAAATGCATCATATCTGTCATCCATAATAATAGTTTTTGACGCGTTGTAATAAGAGTACCATGTCGATAACTTGCATTCTGCTGCAACCGAGGCAATAGCAGAAGATTCTCGGATGCCAGATCTGAGGGCTTGAAGAAGATCCAAGACCGAATGGAAGACTCTAGGGCCGAGAGAGATCCAAAGGACGCGAGGATGCCTGCAGGGAGTAAAAGTTTTGTCAGTAAAAACTTTGGATGTGGTCCCGGAAGAGCTCACTTCGACGATCAAATTAGTTATCCGAAAAGACTAGGGATAGTGTATTAAAAAGGAAGATGAAACTTATGTCACTTATCTCTTTTCTGATGCAAACAATATTCCATTTGTAGAGAATAGATGAAAAAACTTTCTTTATGACATACGATATGAGAGTATTCATAAAAATGATAACACAAATCCCTAAAACGTTAGGGCCTCTTCCTCACTCATTGGGCCGAAGACCACCCATATCTCGACTGGCTTCCTAATTGGGCCGAGTCTGAGAGGGCCTCAGATCTTTCGGCTCAATTGACCCCTGGGCCACCTATCCTATCTGGCCGTCTCTCGACCCAAGTCTCGGCCCATCACTTGGGCCCCTTCGGCTTACCCCTTCGCATTCTATTCATTTTCTTCGGCCAACATCTTTAAGAACAAAAGATAGCAAGGCGTTTGGTGTGATATATATGATAGGGAATCTTATATCTTTCTTCAGTCAGATGGCAAGCTAACTTATAGAACTAGTCTTCTCAAAGGATTAAACTAGAGCTTACTCAATATTTTCCTGCCAGTGTAATTCCCATTTTTTTACATAAGTTGTGACATTCTTAACGATGGATTATCGTTTCGATATTTCCAAGGGAGTAATTCTAAGAGATCGTACAGGGGGGGACACATCGATCGGAGGGGAAAGGACATCCTGATATCTGCCGAGCAATTACTTCGTTCGCTGCCAGCAACCACCAACCTCACCATACCGACCCACGAGGGTTGTCTTTCTCTGCATTAAAGAGTTGATTAATGGAGAGGAACGATCCTAGCTTAAAGGAGTAATATTTACTGCATCGGACATTAGGGAATCGTTACACCATCTTAAAGTTTTGCGTCGCAACTACATTACTGTAGGACATTGCTGCAATAAGCTAGTATCATTCGTTGGAAAGTGACAATGAAATATAGGAATGCAAATGGCAACTTTTTAAAACTAGGGATATAACAGTGGCTAAGATGAACCTTCTTAAATCGGTAATATAACGGATACGATTGTAGATCTAGCTTGGATGTAGATCTAATCCAACCCCTTTGCATATCTAATAAGAAGACCAAGGTGGAGGAATTGGGAGGAGGGGAGAAGTGGCAGGAGCTGGAGAGATGGGGCTGTGGAGGTGGTTGTGGGGTCGCGGGCCGTCGGGCTTCGGCTCTTCTTCCACGGCGGAGCAGGCCACCGACGGCATCGACGCTAGCCGCCTCACAGCCATCGTCACAGGTTCTCTCTCTCTCTCTCGCTACGTCCGTTCTAACCTGCTAATCCTCATCGTTCATGCTAGTGGTGACCTTCCTATCATTTCTTTGTTACTTCATCTGGCCAGCGGTAATATTTTATTGAAGGATGTGAAGAATATTCTGAGCCGCAGAGAGGATAAGATCAGCCATCGGGGAGGGAGTGGGATGGCCACAATGCACTCTGCACCCACGCTGGAAACAAAACTCCATTCCTGTTTAAAAATACTGGGAAACGAATACGTGGGGAGTACGTCTAAGAGATCACGAGATTTCGTCAAATTAACCATAAGAAAGCTCCACATGCTCCGGTTTCTTTAACGATCGAACAGATTGTCCCAATTGCTGATGCATTACTATGGTGTACTATAAGTTGTGATCTTTATTTTTTTGGGGTATAGTAGGAGCAGTAACCGTGACTATGAAGTGTAAGAAATAATACGTGTGGCTTTGTAGAATACAAGAACATTACAAACTGTAAGCTAGCTAATTTGGCAGGCGCAACCAGCGGCATCGGGCTGGAGACGGCGAGGGTGCTGGCCCTGCGCGGGGCCAGGGTCGTCATCCCCGCCCGCACGCCCGAAGCCGGCGCCAAGGTGAAGGAGAGCCTGCTGGAGGGCAACCCCGCCGCCAAGATCGACGTCATGCAGATGGACCTCGCCTCCCTCGCCTCCGTGGAGTCCTTCGCCCGCTCCTTCCTCTCCTCCAACCTCCCCCTCAACGTGCTCATGTAAGTACCCTAAAGATCGCAGCCACAAGGTCTCCTCTCCTTCACCAGCATATGTATATCCCCCCCATCCTCACAAACTTCTTTCTCGTTCCTTCACTTGTTGAGAAAACAGCAACAACGCAGGCGTCATGTGTTGTCCATTCCAGCTGTCCAGTGATGGAGTGGAGCTGCACTTCGCCACCAATCACCTTGGTAATTAATCGGTTGCACATCATGATCACTTGAACTCTCAGTTCCGATCTACTTAATTCCAGTTTCTTTTCCTCTCTTGAGACTAGTACTGTTGGAAGGGAGAAAAAAAAAGAACAACTTGGATTACATCTGGGTAGCTATATATATACTGTTTTTACTTTCCGGTGATTTTAAGTATGATACTGCATTAATTTACCAGCTGAGAAAATAAAAATAAAAAATAAAAAACAGGGCCCTTCTTGTTGACGAATCTGCTCCTGGACAAGATGAAGGCCACGGCCACGGAGACGGGCATACAGGGGAGGATCATCAACGTTGCATCCGAGGCTCACAAGAGGGTCGACGGTTCATGGATGGACTTGGATACGATAAACGAGCAATCCAGGTAATCCAACACACTGCTCTCTCTCTGTTTGTTCCTTTTGTAATGTTACTTGGTTTATATAGTTTTTGATGCATGGCGTCTCCGTTCTGACGAGACGAGCTAGTGAGCTCTCCTTGTTTTGCCAGGTACTGGGCTCTCCGCTGTTACTGTCGATCCAAGCTCGCAAATATACTGCATGCTAACGAGCTATCCAGGCGTTTGAAGGTGATTATATGGTAAACAAGTTAATTAATCAACCTAGGCCAGACGTACGGATCGATGCATGTAAATGCATGGGTAACTAATGGGTTTTTTGTGAAACGGCATCCTGAATTAGGCCTCATGGTTAAAAAGCCGAGTAAAGAAGGGGTGGATTTTACAGGATAAAAAAGCGAGGTGGATTTTTGTCATGTTTCATCTCCGTCCCCACTCTGTACTAATCGAGTCTTGTTTACGGAGGGATGTAAACGATCTGCTCACTTTAAGATTGGATGGTTTAACTCAGATTTGACTTCTATATATACTAGTTAATCACCTATTTTCCGATTATATATATATATATATAACAGATTATATTCCTGTATAATCTGACAGCTCAGATTTCGTTTGATTGAACAGTACTTCGCGGGGCAGGATCGATACAGTAATCTAATTAATGTCCTGTCCATCTCACACACATTGAAAAGGTGAGAGTATGTATCTAGACGTAATAAATTCGATGCATAGGATAATATAAAATCCACTGCTAGATTACAGTACTAAATTATATATCAAAAGTCGTTGAGTGAAGATCCCAATTCAAGGCAGTGGAAATTTTTTTAAAAAAATTGTGAACACAGGCACGGCCTCACCGTGCCATGCATCCTCATTCCGACATTGGCATTTGACATGGAGCACAGGCACCCTTGAAGTCGAGCTCTTGAGAAAACCACACAGGAAATGGAAAAACCTTCACATGAAGATTTTTTTTTTAAAAACCTCTCCTCTCTGCACTCATCAAATCCCATCTTCACCTACACTTAGGGGATTCAGATTTGGCACCCTGCCTGGCCGACGGAGTGCTGTTACATTGTGCATTTTTTAAAAATAGACTTCCTTTAACGGCCACCCAGTTTTATCTGTGAATTTTTGGATGTCAGAGACATTCAACATAGAAATTCTATCATACACTGCAAGCGAACATAAATAGGGAAGCATAGTACGTATATCACAACTCTGTAGACAAAATATCATATTTTATATCTGATTGTTAAAATGTGATATTTTCCAGAGTTTTATCATATTTTACATCAAAGCAAGCAGCACTAACCTAAGATTTCCGTTTGGTTATGAAAAAAAGTGATCAAGAGGAAAATGTTTTTCAAGGAAATATTTTCATTTGTTTGTTGTTTGTAAAAACCATTTCTCATATGAGTGGGACGTGCTGCACCGCATGTGGTTCAGTGCAGTCCGCACCGCAAGTGGGCATTGGATCGGGCAGCTGTAGCAACATTTAACTTTTATTATTTTTTTAATTTTTGAAAATTTATTAAGTTCGGCTTTATTGTGATCGACATATCCGTACAATTGAATCTCCGATCGGACGTATCTAAAATAAATTTAAAAATAAAAAAACTCGCTATTCATCAACTCGATTTTTTATTCTTTTATTTTTTATTTTATCATCTAATCGAAGATCAATTTGTGTGAACATGTCAAGTATGATGGCAGCCATCATATAGAAAAAAAAAGAAGGAAGAATTAAGGGGACTACATGCACCCACACCCGGTGCAACAAATATAACTGTCAAATTTTCTGCACCAGGAAGAGGGAGACAATGTGACGGTCAATTCACTGCACCCAGGACTGGTGCTTACCAACATCGTACGCCATATGGAACTCGGGAGTAAGTAAACAGTGTTAGAACCCTATTACACTTGATCTGCTCTCTTCAGCAAATTAACCCCTGATGTAGTAGACTTAAAAGAGCCACTCATCTGCAGGTTTCGTCCTCGCACTAGTAGCTTGGCTGGTGAAGCCGATATTTAGAGCTGTACCGCAGGTATGTAACTCCACAGATTCTATCGACACACTGACCCCTCCACTTGAGGAGAGAGTACTCCAATTAAGGTCTGGTTTGGAACACTTCTTTTCACTATAAATTTTGGAGGAATTTAAAATTTGACAAGTGTTTATTTAGATTTGAAGAAAATTTCTTAGTTACTTTTAAAAAATCTTATTTGGAATGAATAAGAAACTTAGATTTCGAGACTACATCAACAGATTAATTATCCTTCATTTTTTCTTATGAATAACTTTTTTGAGGATAAAAGTAAGAAGTAGTGAGGGGGAAAGCATGTGAATTTATAGATTTTTTTTTCTCATCCTGTTTTCATTGGGATACGTGAAAGTTTTTTAAAATATGTCTTTTTCAATGTGAATCCAATTTCATATTTTTCTTAAATTGACTTCCCTTGTCTTCATTTTAAAAAATTTATCACTACTTAAATTCCCGTCAAATCGAAGCATGCTGAATCTGAACTTCAATCTTTATCAAACAAAATTTAAGTCTCACTTATGTGTGCTCCCATTATAAGACGTGCTCCAAGAAGTTTTTACCTTTAGCGGTAGATTTGATTTAAAATTGTGATCTTATAGATAAGGTAATCATGTTATGTGCAAAAATATCTTTTATTGATGGATTCTGGAAAGATTTGAACCTCGGTCTATGGGAGAGATTCTAAAAATATCTTCATTAGGTTGAATGACTTGTTTCTGGTTTACCACCCGAACGTGCCTGCTGCACCAGATGGGGTGCCGCCTGAATAAAAAGTTAATTTTTTTAAGGTTGGCGCTCATGCCTACAGATATGTATAACTTCATCCTCGATCAGATCATTTAAAAAATTCTAAAGTATCAACTTGATCTTTTATTTTCTAAAATTTTCAAGTCATCTGATAAGTTTTATTGAGCGTAAGTTACTTGAATATGATAAAGTTTGAATTCTGTTGTATTCAAGATCGGCTCATTTAGTAACTGGTTCTAGTTCGAATTCTTTAATATTAAACTGTTTTACCTTTAATATTGAACAACTTGTTTGAACGACAAAATGAATAAGGAGCTTTTGCCTCTTAAGTAGCTAGGACATAAATCAGTTGTATGAAAGTTGTTAAGTAAACATGATGATTCTTATTAAAAAAAAATCAAGTGTTAATCAAATCTATTCACGAACATAAATGATCAGCCAAATATACCTACATTCAAGTGTTCCTTGTTTATTAGTCAACCCAAAATTTTCATTTAAACTTAATTCATTTATAGAATGAGTCGAATATTAAACTTTTATTGTCCCCAATCACGATTTTTTTTCTAGAACACCTATCCAGTTACCACCGTACCCTTAATTAAACTTCAAGGATTGACAGATGCAATTGAACTGAGACTAACTGCTTAATGACGGATCAAAATCATTTCTATGTTGAAAATGAAAAGTAATTTTGAATATAAAAGGCTTTTTCCAAGAGTTTGTTAGGGCACATTTGATGAACTTGTTAATGACAAGTCATTTTTAACTTTTAATATAAAAATTGAGTGAACATAGACTAACAATAACTAACAAATTAAAAAAAAAACCTTCATTAATAGCTTCACTAATTAACTTTGCATCTTCTGTTCAAAATAACTAAATTAAGATCCATAAAAATTGACAGATATTTTTAACTAAAAGCCATATCAAGCACAACCTTACTACAGCCCTCCTTTTGATTGATTGGTAGATGAAGAACTAATTAAACAGGTTTGGTTGCAGGGTGCAGCAACTACATGCTACGTAGCACTTCACCCTGACGTTAAAGATGTCTCCGGGAAGTATTTTGCCGACTGCAACGAAGAGACACCCACGAGCCATGCAAGAGATGGGGAGCTAGCCAAGAAGCTCTGGTACTTAAGCGAAGAGCTTCTTGAGAAGCTCAAGAGACCCACCTGACCACATCATATTTGCATATGGGAGTCAGATCACCATTTTATTAAGAACCATATTAATAAGAGTTTGTAAAGAATGAGCTCCATCCCATTGGAGGATGTTGATGATGATGATGACTAGATTGGTAACTTAACACATTTTATGGGGATGTAGACGTTTCTACCACTGCTTGATGAACCATTTGAATTAAGGTGAGTAACGAACCACATTAATTCTCTCTGCATCGAGACCTTCAAGTTAGAAATGATCGTTCATATATATATATATATGTGTTAAATTGTGCACTCTAATAAGAAAGTTAAATAAATACTTTTAAACAAAAAAAAAGAAAAGAAAAGTATTGATAGCTACAATTATACGGCGGCGCCTGTGTTCCTTCTCATCACTTATTCCAATGCTTCCAAGAGGTAGCTAATTTCTATTTATCCGACCTATGTATTTTTTACTCGAAAGATGAATACAAAATTTTGATATGCATCCAACAAATTATTACAAATGTAAATTAGACCTTCTATAATTATCTCAATCAAAAGTAGAAACATGCATAATTTTTGTATCCAGCTATCCATTTTCCCTTTTGATACATATATAATAAATTCATAACTCGTGGATCCATTAGATCCATAGTAAGCGTCAGTGGAATGACGAGCAATAAGTGAATAAATGAGACCCAAAAAAAAAAAAACATTCTTAGCTTCATGGTTTATGCTGTTCGTTTCTTCTCGTAATCATTATTGTCAAGGCATAACAAATGCATAATTTATGAATCATTGGATGGGATGATCCATGTCCAAGAGTAGTAGGCAATGAACAAATAAATGGGATACTATGAAATCTCATTCTTAGCATGCTGAGCTATGCTCTTCGTACTTTTTCTCAATCCGACACTTCGTCTCTCCCATCCCCATCTATCAGAAATAAATAAAAAGAAAATATAAAATAACTAATTAGTATAATGGAAATGGAAACATTTTTTTATTCTTGTTTTCATTTTTTTATTTTCAACTGATTTCTTTTACAGTCTCCCTTAAATATAACATAAAATGAAAGTAGGAATTTTTACTTTGATGTTCATTTCCAACTCATTTACACTCATAACTAAAACAAATACTGACCATTTCAAGAACAGAAAACATAGACACCTTGCTACCGGATTGCTTTGTGGACCAACAGATTAAAGGATGTGACGAAGTCCCAAAATCAATAAAATATTAGATTTCATACTGTTTCAATCAGGGCTGGGCCGGGCCTTTTTACAGTCTGGTCCATTGTCATCGTGTTGCGACTAGGATTCAGAGACGACAACGCACACACTCAGACAAAAGAGAACGATCGGAGAAAGCCAAGTTTTATTATAGAATATAAAACTCTACATCCTTTCTCCCCGAAAATGGAGGTAAGCTGCCCTTCTAGGATTAGACTTAATTAATAGGGGAAGGAATCCCAACAAGTCCCTCTCAACCCGAGTTCGATTCCTAACTGGAACTCCAAGTCCCTCATGAACTCCTACTATAGCCATCCGAGTCTATTTCGGATTCCACATGTGGCCATCCGAATCCCCGTCGGATTCAAAGCCGTGCTGCACAACATTCTCCACCTTGGTTTAAATCCGCAAGCCGTCTTAGAGAACAATCCGATGCCGAATCCGCAACATGTCCATCTGCCAACTCCACCAGCATGACCCTCATCTTGTACCCGAATGCCTGCACCCCATCCAGGTGCCCCGCATAGCTCAGCACCACTGCACGGCCCGATGTGACTCCACCTCTCTCAATCAACATAAGAGACGTCTCCATCATCAATATCCGAAGCAAAAGTGACACACTTCCTCTGTGCTCCACCATTGGCAAGCTGAACTCGATGTTGATCCATATTGCTCGCATGGGAGATGCTTGCTCGAGCCACGCCTGTGTCTACTTCCCTACGAACTTGTACACGCCATTCATCATCAGTCCCCACAGTACAATCCATACTCTTCTGTAAACTCTGAGAGCTCCACCTTAAAGACTACATTGGCAACCTTTTGTACACAATACTCCCAGTGAGATTAGGTTTCTCTTTAGATCTAGCATATGTTAGACTTATGTCAAAGTTCGCACCACCCCATCGAATATGTGAAGCCGCACTGATTGCACCACAGCAACTCTACAAACCGCACCGGATTGAGCTACCATCACATGCCATACCTGGTAAACTTCTTCATGTCTACACACGTGAGCTGAACAACTAGAATCTAAAGTCAAACATAAATCTCCATCACCTGCAGATATCGCGCACAAGACCTCTGCGTATTCTTCATCACTGTCTCATCACTACCTCAATTGATAACGCTTCCACCTACTCTTTTTCTTTTTCCTTCCCTAGCCTCTCATCCTCCTTGCGCCTTGGATAGTCTCTCTTTATATAGCCTTCCTGGTCACAATAGTAACACGTCCGAGGAACCCGTGACTAGAGCGACCCTTGCTTCCTCTAAAACCTTGCTCTCATTAGATCTCCCCTGACCTCGACCTATAACGAAAACATCACTCCTACCTGATGCCCCTTTGTCGTTACTCTTCCGTCGCGACTAATTCATAAGCAATGAAGTGACCGCATCATCTAGGCTGAGAGTAACCTTCCTGAACAACAATGTGGTTACTATGTGAGTATATAACACATGCAATAATGCCAACAGGAGAAATGCTTTGTCTTTATCGATCTTCACGTCCAAGACAAGTACTTTCTTCAGGATCCCGTTAAACTCACTCAGATGGTCTTCCAATCATGTTCCCTCCGACATCCTCAAGCCATATAACTTCTTCTTAAGAAACAACATATTCGTCAACAACTTGGACTTATATAGTAAGGACTAAGACTTCAGATAGGTTTTTCAGGTCGGATTTAGTTTTGCAGTATCCAGTGTGGGGTTTCTTGAAGTTTGGGGTGGGCTTTGATTCACGTCCACTATGTTGGACGCCTTTTATGAAAGGCGTCCTCCTGTACAGACGCAATTTAGAGACGTGCATGCGCGCCCTGTGGTGTTGCATGGTTGACCCCTATTTAGGCAATTGAAATACGTCTACCGGTTTAGATTTAATTTAGCCAACTTTTGCATGACTATAACCCACCCCGTGCCACCCCTAGCCCAAGTTGAGGACACCTGGGGGGCGGGCCTAGGTGGGCTTTGCTACGAACTCTACTCCCACTCTTCTCATTTCTCTTCTCTCTTTCTCTCTTCTCTTTTCTCCTCTTTCCCTCCACCCCTCCATTCTTCCGAGCTCTTCCTCCACCATTCCACCTCTCCAAGCCCCTTCTCCACGTCACCACCACCTCCACCTCCACCATGATCTCATTCTCCTCGAGTGGCAACCGATGTATTGGTGGGGATTTGGTATTGACAACAGTTTCAATGGCGGTTTGGTGGTGTGGTGAGTAGAATGTATGGCAACTTGGCGGTGGTGCTTCTATGGTATGGGGACTCTGCGTGAGTCGGAGGGAGTTCGAGTTAACTAGTAAGATGATGATCCTCATGTGAGTTTTGATCAGCTAAATGCATGATTTGATCATTTCATGTAGAAAATCATGGTTAGGATCTTTTCTTCTATCCTCCTTCATGTTAAGCTTGGACTTAAACCTATGCATATTGTGATTTTCATGTTAGTTATGATGGTTTCATGCTAAGTGGATTATTCATGTTTTTATGAGGCTTTGTGAGGATTATGAGCATTCTTGTGAGGGGTTTCTCCTTGTGATAATCATGGTTGTTATGAATTTGAGATTATCATGTTTGGTGGATAATTCTCTTATTAATGATGGTAATTGTGTATATATTGCTTATGGGATTGTGAAATCACATTTTACTTGGGTTTATAGGAGCCATTTCTTTACTATAATCTTTGTAAACTCGTGGTGATTCTTGTGGACGAGTTGTTATTCGGGTTGAGCAGGGAGAGGTTCTCCATGACCTAGTCTCGGGCATTGAAACACGCCCAGCCAGGTGGACACGATTTGCAAAAGGCGTCCACATGAGTGGACGCGATTCAAGCCCAGTTCTAATAATTTAAGGCGAGGGTCACCGTGTGGATGCCAGGATAATATAGAGTGCCGGTGTGGGAGTGGCACACTGTGGAGCTTTGTCACTCCTATGACTGGGCAGAGGCAGAACCACTTAGGGCCAGGTAGGTCAGAGTAGTCTGAGGCTACCCGAGGGGTTGCTACTCTGTTTCAGCAGGTCAACGGTTACTATTTGCAGTTTCATTGTTACTCTTGTGTATTTACTTCCGAGCTATGTGATTTATTTATTTCTTTATTGTGCACATTTCTTGCCTATATCTTCACGTGTTGTGGTCATGTGTGGGGTGTAGAGATCGGGGATCCCTACAGAGCCCATTTCCATGTGTGACTCCTGCCCTACGTTTTCAGGTGAGGGTTCTCAGTTGGCTTAGGAGTTTTGAAAGTCTTTGAAGTTGTACGACAACAACCTTTCGTTCTAAGATATGTCTCGATGTAATTATGCTATTTTTATTTCGATCTATACACACTTTTTTTTTTTAAAGTTGTGGACAATATATTTATTTACTGAGTTGAATCAGACTGTAATAACTTTTACTTTCAACACTTTCTACTTTATAGTTCAATATTTAGTTATTATTTAGCTTAGTTTATCACTTATTGCTCGGACTTTTTTTGTGATCCTAGTTTGATCCAAAAATAACAATATGAAACTCATTTAGTAATCGGATCTCTGATTATAGGATGACAGGTCATTACATATACATGCTCTTCAACTTCTCCTAGACGTCATCGGATCATCCAAGTAGATCACCTCACAAAGCATGTTGTTTGACAGGGACAGTGGTATCGTATTGTTCGCTATGTCCTGCATATCCTGCGATGCCTTCACCGTCAACTTCTTTGACTTCTGAGACTTCTTGTTAAGAGCTTTCACTAATCTCTCTCACGGCTA
The DNA here is from genome assembly GCA_030544215.1 of Zantedeschia hybrid cultivar. Classification (NCBI taxonomy): domain Eukaryota; kingdom Viridiplantae; phylum Streptophyta; class Magnoliopsida; order Alismatales; family Araceae; genus Zantedeschia; species Zantedeschia hybrid cultivar. The sequence continues at coordinate 22,950,415 of JARZZO010000014.1, forward strand.
GAAATTCTTCATATAATGCAGCCACAAAGTGAAGTCGTTGTAGCCGTTGAAGGGTTCTATGGAGAAGCTCATGACCCTTCCTTCTATCTTTTCATTTGTGACCTCTTTGTCCACTATCGACGCTTCCCAATCAGGCGCCATCACCATCAATCGCCTCGATCTTTATTGATCACCTGATCAACCCACACAAATTAGTCAAAAATAGTAGCATTCACCCGATCCACACTGTCTAATGAATCCAGAGTGTCCAAAAATTTAGGGATGAACTCCTTGATTACTCAATTCTGCCACTGATTGCCTCCGGTCAAGCCCTTTGGTCGTCAGATCACTGCACCTCTAACACCGGTGAGCTTCTGCCATGTTAATGGGTACGGACAAGCCAGTAACCTGGATCCACTTTAGATGCCTCGTGGATCCTCCACCCGGACCTGAACCAGACCTAAAATCGGATCCAATTGACCAACAAGACAAAAGATCCACTAAAAGAAAGAAAAAGAAAGTTCTTTTCCAGCTGACCCATTTTCCCTCTTTGTTGGACACGTGACCCCTCTCTTCTTTTTTTGTCTTTTCTTCCCTCTCTTCTTACCCTCCCTTCTTTTTCCTCACGAACGCAAGAAAGGGAAACATGGAGGAACCAGGGGCAGCCCCTCTGCCGCTGCTACCGCCGTTGCTTGCTACCGACGCCCTCGCCGCCAGTCGGCCGAGTCGCCAGCTGCTCCGGCTGCTGCCGCCATTGACCACCAGCAATCGGACCCCGTCCGGTGCTGCCTCCGCCAGTGCCTTCTTCTCCTTATTCCCTCTCCTCCCTCCTCACGAAGCCAAGATGGGGGAACGGGGAAGCCTCACCGCAGTCCCGTTTGGGCTGCCGCTGCAAGCACTAGCCACCGCCGGCTGACTCCCACCGCCAACTACTTTCAACCGCGGGCCTCGGTGTCACCGCCGCCGCGTCCTACTGTTGCCGCCGCTCGAGTTGCTAGTGCACAGCCCCCAGCCACCGTTGCTGGTTGCCCACCGATCTGTCCATGCCACCTGGCCGAAGCCGCCGAGCACTGCCACAAACACAGCAGCAGTATCGTCGTGGTGCTGTCACTGTTGCTGGACTACCTGCCCTCTGCAGTGGCACCACTGCAGCGGGCGTTGCCCCAGCACCACCAGCCACTACTGGCAGCTTCACCGGTACAGTAGCAGAACCGCCACCAGCCTCCTGTCTTCATTGTCTCCGCAGCAGCAGCAGCACCGCCACCGCGCCACCAGCTCCCCCCGCACACACGACGCCGCGGTTGCAAGTCGCCCTCGTGAGATTACACTTATATTTACAGAAAAAAGAACCCCAGCAAATCTCCCTCAATTTGAGTTCGATTCTTAATCGGAACTCCACGTCCCTCACGAACTCCTACTATAGTCATCCGAGTCTACTTCGGATTCTACTTGTGGCCATCCGAACCCCGTCGGATTCAAAGCCACGCTGCACAACAATCTGACATATACAATAGTTTGTTTCAATTTGTGAAAGTAATTCCCCGCTCCACTTTGTTTGTAGAATGGTGAAAGAATAAGGTCATGTATGCTTAATAAATAATCTAGAATACCTAATCCCATCGAAATTCATTTTGTTATCCAAGTGGAGACATGATGCAATGCATTCTTTGGTGATGGATGCAACAAGTATTTCCTGTCATGAGTTCAGCGGAGTCTTGATGTTGGAACTCGTAAGCTGTTGACCCGACGGCCTGCTGCCACCGCTGGACCATTTGGATGGACTTCGAACAGCCCCTTGTGACTTCACGATTAAGAATAGAACATGGGGAATGATTTTTGACAAAGATGTAAACCGTAACCCAATAATTTGACAACCCATTCGACAATTAATTTTTTGTGGGTTTTTAGACATCGACTTTCAAAAGTGACATGACATGTAGTGTCTTGAAATTTATTGTTAGAATAATTTCACATTAAAAAGGAATAAAAAATAATACTTAATATATATGGTCCCTACTTCCCTCAATATCTTAAGATTTTGAGTTGGATGCCTTAATAACAATAACTTCAATATGGTGTCCATGGTCACGAATCGGACCGCACACCCATCTTTGCGGTCCACGTACCTGATAGAGTCTAAAATCTGTTTGCACATGAGAGGGTATGTTAGAATAATCTCACGTCGAAAAAGAAGTAAAAGAAACAATACTTAGTATACATGGTGTCTATCCCACACAATAAGGTTATAGTTGGATGGCCGAATAATTTCAACACATAATCAGATTGTAATTCATACACCAATTTTTTAAACATGACAACTGAAAACTAATTGAGTATTATTAAGATTAGAACATATATTCTACATTGAATATGTACTCTTATTCTAATTTTTTTATTCCATTACTAAACTTAGGCCAAGTTTGTAAACTAATGCATGGGAATAAGATGCTTCATCTTAGTCTATTTCTGAATCCACTATCCGATAGTGACTGTTATGATTCTTTCTACAATTAATATCAGCCCTTGAATTTTAATCCAAAAGCTAATTTCAAATGGCACTTATGGTAAAATTAATCTCAATTATAGGTCAGTTTTTGTGCCGCATTCTGGAGTTCATCAGTTTAGTTCGATCATTATTTTTTTTACATTTTTACATGATAAGAAAAGTTTACATTTAAGCTTTTTATTTCTTAAATAATGATTAATTTTTATTCAAATTTAATTTTAAATATATATTTTAATCATTAATTATCTGATAAATATACCAATAATCACTATATTACAAAGCTATTTGCAAATATAGTACTTTCCTATAGTTAACAAACAGTAAGTGAGTACACTAGCTGCTTAAGGGATATGGTAAAGTCTACTATTCATTAGGATAAGGGAAGGAGAGAAGTCAAAGAACATAACAATAAAAGTGAACGAAAAATATCTAAAGGCCAACATACATGTTGGAGAATATGTCAATAATATTTTATTATTTTTAAAATTATATCATAATATACAGATCCAAGTGTAGATAGACAAATATTTGTTTAGTTTATATAATTTACTAAAGGGTGACTCATTAGGCTGCAATTAATATGCAATACAAAGGGGGAAGTGATCGCGCGTGGGTGGTGGATCTGTACCTTTTTTATTTTTTATTTTATTTTTTGCTGGGGGAGGGAGGGGGTGTGTTTGGATATTCACCTTTGGAATCTTGGAAGAGGTACTTCCTTTGGAAACTTAGAAGGGAAGAGAGAATAATAATGGAATGCTTAATGAGTAAGTATTCACATTTAGAAACTTGGAGGAGAGATTTCCAGAGAAGGGGGACAGGATATTAATGAAATGTATTCCGTGTGAAGAGAATTTCCTTTAATAACATTTAATTAGCTTTTTTAATTATGTCATAGTAAATTATATGAAAAGAATGGATGGTTGAGATCTAAAATATTAATCTAAAGGATTACATTCTTTGGATATCGTTTATTCCAAAATCATATATATAGCTGTACAAATGATATAATTACTTTATTACCTTGTAGCGATCGAATTAAATTTAAATTTAAATGACAAATTTTCTTAACAAAGTGATAATTGTATGTTATGAAACTATTAATTACCTCGGATAAGACAAGGCGTTATGCAGATCCTTTTCACTTTGATTGGAGAATAGGAGAAGAATAAGGAAGAATAAAAAGAGAATAAGTTTAATTTAACTTTGACAAGTGGAATGACTTATATCGGTGCAGAATAGTCTATTCGGAGAATAAGGAGAATAAGCAATTCGACTTTAGACCTAAAAATTGCTTATCCTTCTTATTATGCCAGTGGGTCTCACAGAATTATCAAAGCGAAGCACCCCTTATTTTAATATACGTTATTCCGGATAAATAATTCCGGATTAACTTATTCTGCAATCAAATTCCGGATTAACTTATGATGATCATACATTTTTTTTCGTTACGTTTCAAGTACATCCTGCGCACCTCAATTTGATTGCAGAATAGGTTACTCTGGAATTATTTATCCGGAATAACGTATACTAGAATAAGGGATACTTAGTTTTGATAATTCTGTGGGACCTACTGGCGGAATAAGAAGGATAAGTAATTCTTGGGTCTAGAGTCGAATTTATTCTCCGAATAAGCTATTCTGCACCGGTATAAGTCATTCCGCTTGTCAAAGTTAAATTAAGCTTATTCTCCCTTTATTCTTTCTTATTCTTCTCTTATTCTCCAATCAAACAATAAAAATTATTATTTATTCTAATTAAAATAAGTATTAATATTCTAATTAAAATAAGTATTAATGATAATATATTGCATTTATAGTTTATTTTTCTTGTTTTAAGCAGAACAGTAATTTCCTTTACAGTAATTTATTTATTTATTCTAATTTCCGGACGTACGCAACTCAAACCGGTCCCGAGGAATAAGGAGTGGGAGAGGGTTGAAGAAAGGAAGAACATAAGGAAAGAAGAAGGGCAGGGAAGGGGAGGAGAAGTGGAAGGAGGTTGAGATGGGGCAGTGGAACTGGTTCTGGAGACCCAGCCCGTCGGGTTTCGGCTCTTCTTCCACGGCGGAGCAAGTCACCGACGGCATCGACGCCAGCCACCTCACGGCCATCGTTACAGGTTCTCTCTCTCTCTCTCCCTCTCTCTCTCCAATGACCATCTCCATCTGCGCCACTTCAGAAGTTCTCTCTAGGTTCGAGAGCCAAGTCCTCACCGTTCGGTTCTTGCTGCTTATGGTAGTTCTCTGATGATTCCTTTACTTCAGCTGGTAGTAACCTTTGAGGGGAAGGGGCTGAGGTCTGAGCTGCACAGAGCCTAAGATCAGACATCAGAGGGGAACGCGAGGGCCACAACCTCCCGTTGGAGGCCATCGTGACGCACTCCGTTTTGTTGCTTCTTGTGTTCTCCATCCTCCCGAGTCCAGAGCCACCACTTCTTTATCCTCCCTTATCTTCGGGTAAACGGACGTTGGAAACGGATACGTGGGAATCTGACGTCCTAGAGACCGAGGTCTGTCCTCTAGGTTGTTTTAAGTCTGAGCCATTCAGAGGGCTCCACACCCTCCTTTTCCTTCTTAAGAACGAAATCTCCGCTTCCGTGATGCTTGAAATAGCTTTCCATTAGTAAATAGTTTAAGGTTACGCGTGCATCTAACTTATCTGATTTTGAATAATAATATTTAATCTAAAATATAAATTTGTAAATCAAAATAATCTCCAGGCCAAGACCTAATATCAAAAGCGCAGTCTGAGTCGCTCTGAAGGGGTACAAAGTTACCAAGGTTATTTTTGTATGAGGGGTTTTTTAATTTTTAAATATACATATCAAAATAAGTTAATTTTTTTCATAGACTTCTTTTCTAGGTAGAATGCATTTTTTTAAAAATTGAGGGCTAGAAAAACTTCCAAAAACTTGGGGGGGGCACAAAGCATTTGGCCGTGTAAAATATAGTAGACTGGGTCTAGAAGGAAAAGAGGGGTGGGAATTTGGAGAAGGCGTGAAGGAGACAATTGTCCCCCTTGCTCCCCCCGTCTACTACCTGCATATTTCATGTGGATTAGTTAACAAATTACCCTAAAATATACCTTAATCCATTTTTCTAGATTAACAAATTGATACGGTTTAATTTGTTTTCAGGTTTCTAAACCCATTTTGATCTGTAGATGCCTGATCTCATCTGATGTTAATTAATTAGTTAATTGGAGGGAATCTATCTTTGTTATTCTAAGCATCGTAAAAAATCCTAAATGTACTTTGAGTTTGTTTTACATTAAGCAATTGGGTTTAAATTTATACGTGCATAGTTTTTGCTTGTTGAGTTGGACTTCTGTATTACATCTTGCAATTTGAATGTGATATAATAATTTTTTTATTTTAAATTTTTAGGCTCAATTATGAATCGCATCTAAAAATTGTGTTATGCTTAGTTAACAAGCTCATCGTGCGTGATCTTATTTGTTCTCTAAATAACTATGTAAAAAAGTGACATGCGAATAATATGTTGTCTAAATCTTACTTACAGGTTTGTAAGTAACTTTATGTCCAATTGAATCCAATTCGTATCTATAGTAATATTTAGTCAAGCTTTTAATTCTTCATTCATATAAATCAACATAAATCAAACTCTCTCAACCAGGTTCGACACATTTATGATCCGAATATTAGCTAAGTAGATGTGACCCGTAGCTACGGGTCAGACCCCGGTTTGCGCAAGCCATTGTGATCAGGTAGAGCAGGCCATGATAAGAATTTAGAAACCCATTTATTCGGATTTAAGATCTCTTGTATCCAAAAATTTTAGATCCCAGGAGCTTTCAATTTTTATTTTTTTCATCTTAGTTTTCCTTCTCTCTACCTGCTTGATTAATCTGCCAGTCAATGATGTTAAAGGATTCATGAAGCCCTGAAAATTTAAGTAAATCTCATTCTGTGTCAAATTGGAATTGGGATTTTTTGGACTCAAAACTCTAATGAGATTGAAGTGGCCAAGCTGACGGTACTTAGCGATGCAAATGGGCTGAATTTGGAGCATTTTTTAAGGTGAAGGTTATGCTGTCAGTTTTTTAAAAAATTGTTAGCTAGCTAACTTATAAGTTGAAAACTTAGCCACATGCTTAAATTTTCAATAACGTATGCATTTGATTTAGAAGAGATTTGTCTTTATGACTTATTCATTATGTCGATTTTTAAAAAAATAGTACTTCTAAACTAGTAATACGATGAATAACCGGCTCACCGGTTAAACTGCATTTGGTTTTTTGCATATATACTCTAAAAAGTAGTATGTTTATATATACCTCCAACTCACATGTATTGTATGAAACACGCTTGAAAACCTCATAAACACTGCAGCTATACCCCTCCGTCAATTAAATATTGTTAACTCTAACCAAATATGTTAAAAAGATTCTATGAATTATGATAAGACTAAGGGCATATATGCAAAATCTTAGTAAATTTAGGTGTATGTGTATAAGTATCTGTAATTATGTAAAAGTATCTGTAAACTTTTTAACATATTTCGTTAGCATCAATGATATTTTGACTGAGGGACATAGTTGCAACATATCCGATATTTTCAGAGATATTACGTACAATATATGGTAGTCGGAGGAATAATATAAATACTCTTAATTTTCAAGAGTATATTTGTAAAAAAATTCCAACCGCATTTGATCTGGGCAGGCGCAACCAGCGGCATCGGGAAGGAGACGGCGCGGGTGCTGGCCCTGCGAGGCGCCAGGGTCGTCATCCCCGCCCGCACGCTCGAAGCCGGCGCCAAGGCGAAGGAGAGCCTGCTGGAGGGCAACCCCGCCGCCAAGATCGACGTCATGCAGATGGACCTCGCCTCCCTCGCCTCCGTGGAGTCCTTCGCCCGCTCCTTCCTCTCCTCCAACCTCCCCCTCAACATCCTCATGTGAGTAGAAAGAACCACATGCCGAAGTACTGTTCAGCTAGCTAGCCATGTTTATGCATTCCTCACCCTTCATTTCTGGAGAAAACTGAAATGGCTCGTCATCTTCTTTCTTGTTCCTTCTTCCTCTACGCGTTGAGAAAACAGCAATAATGCAGGCATCATGTGGTGTCCATTCCAGTTGTCCAGGGATGGAGTGGAGCTGCAGTTCGCCACCAATCACCTTGGTAATTAGTTGCCCATCAGTAGTTGAAACTTCAAAATAATATCAGCTCCTCAGCTCCGGCCGCACCAGCTGTTGTTTTGTTCCTTTTCTGGGGGAGGAGAGTAGAAATAAGAAAAAGGGCAAAGGAGAGACTTGGATCACATTTGGGTTCTGGGTTACCATATTTTATAAGTCTTTTCAGTAGCTACATATGTGACTGGATTTACGTGCAAACTAAACACAGGGCACTTCTTGCTGACGAAGCTGCTGCTGGAGAAGATGAAAGCCACGTCCAAGAAGACGGGGATACAGGGCAGGATCATCAACGTTTCATCCACTGCCCACAGGGGGAGCGATGCTTCCTGGCTTGATTTGGATACCATTAACGACCAGTCCAAGTAAATTAACGAACAAACATGGTTTCTAGATCACTTCTTTTGAAGTAGGCTCCCATACGTCTTCTCACATGATGTGCAGGTATAGTCTCACTACATCATGTGATGCATGATGTGAGAAGGCGCATGAAAAGGTCTATCTCAAAAGATGATCACCAAAACATTTCATCTAGATCGGGTTCGATATTGCCTCTCCTTGTCTTGGCAGGTACCGGGGTCACCGTGCTTACGCTAGGTCCAAGCTGGCAAATATACTGCATGCTAATGAGCTATCCAGGCGTTTGCAGGTTGGTAAACCAATCTGTATACCTGCATCAGTCGGAAGGATATAAGAACAGAGCCAAGGGGCTTTTACACGAAACAAGATCATCTGTTCGAAGTTGAAGTGCGTCGGGCCATTTGTAGGGACTGGATCCACCTATACACATGCAATTAACTCAACACTACCCAATGGTATTGGTAAAAACCATCATAGAAATTGTCCTTTTATTTTACATAGAGGGATCAATTCCAGTCCATCTCAAAGCAACCTATCAAGGATGTGATTTAGAAGTGGTCAAAAGGATATTTCGATCAAGAAAAACAAACATGTGGGCGGAGGACAGGTGCATCTATCAACTAAGGCGAAAATTAGAACACCTGTCAGCGTCGGATTTTCCTTCATCAAACCTAACTTCATACAGTACTAGCATATGGTTTGTGAGTTAAGAGGACCTGCATCTGTGTAACCATCTCAAAATTTATACGAAGTGCAAGTTTCGTCCTCTTGTTTTGTTTAATTTGCTGACGAACCTTTAAATCTGCATCAGGAGGAGGGGGCCAACGTGACGGCCAATTCATTACATCCGGGAGTAATACTTACCAACATCGCACGCTACCTAGAACTCAATTGTAAGTGAGACCCGCTATATATTTGATCTCTTCTTTTTTGCAACTCCACTTAAAAGGCACTGTGATTTTTGGCAAAAAAAAAAAAAAGAAACTAAGAGGCATTGCATCCGCCATGTGCAGCTTTTGTCCTCTCACTAGCTACTTTGGCAAAGCCTTTTTTTAAGAGTGTACCGCAGGTATGTAGCTCTTCTTATCCTTTGCGTCGCTGCAAATCTTTGTCAATTCTCTTATTAGAAGATTGAAAGATCCTTCCGAGTGCACCACATCCACATACCTTGACGTTTACTATAATTTAGGAGCTATTTGGCACCCTTTTCAACTTGAAACACTTGTTGACTTCTCCTAAAATAAGGTGAACGTACGGCATCCCTTGATATTTGATAGAGATTTTACTTTTCAGTCCGTACAGTCTTTCAATATTCTCTATAAGTTCTTACAATTTTTATATTCCTTATTAATTCTTACAATTATTTAAAACGACCATATATAAAAGCCTTCAAGCCTCTCTTAAAGGCCTTTCTAAAGAGACTTTTTGAAGATGATTCAAAGATTGTAAAGAGTTTTAAGGAAATATGAAAATTGCATGAGTTTATAAGAAATATTGAAAGATTATAGAGACTGAAAGATAAAAATCCCTACATAATATGATTTAGGTGTTGTTCCGCATCCCTTTTAATTAAATACTTTTGAGGAATATCTAGTTTATACACTCTCGACTCCCATCTATTGATATAAGAGTAATGCTTGCTGCACGACTATAAGTGCAAACGAGGTGAAGTGGATTGAACCATTCACATGGAGTTTGTCTCTCCCATTAAATGTGCGTCGACATGATATGTGCATCATGGAAAGTCAGATTCAAAAAATAAATAAATAATTTAAAAAAATTGCCCACCAAACTTAATCTTTCAAAGCATAAACTGTGCTCTCGAGAATATGATCGAGCTCTCTAGAGCATAATGACGCCCTCAAGAGCATGATGCTCTAGAGAGTATCAATGCTTTCTAGAGCATCATGCTCTCGAGACCATCATCCACAACCAGGATCATGCTCCGAAGAGTATGATACTTTGGAGAAACTTTTAGAGCATCATGCTCTCGAAAGCATAATTATGCTATCGAGAGTCCAATCATGTTCTCAAGAGCACAATCCAGACTCTGGAAAAAAAAGTCTAACGGGTAAATTTATTTATTTATTTTTTAATATGACCCATTATGTGTCCGACGAGTTGATGATGGCGACGTGCATCTAATAAGGGAGATCGCTCTCATGTAGGCTTTCCTAGTGGCAGAACGGGGTTGAGGGGCTCAAGCCACATCACCTCATTTTGCACCTGCGATAGTGCAGCAAGCATTACTCTAAATATTATTGATATCCTTCAAAAGGTTTTGCAATTATTCCTTTCATATCAAAATGTCATAAAGGAGTATGCCAAAAAGGTTTAGATAATGTTAAGGATAATTGCATATATAATCTTGTTAAAAGTATAGTTACGCTTTTATTTATCTTATTTCTGCACTATTTTTAATAATCTTATTGCATATCAATTATTATAAAAATGCCCCTACCATTGTCATCCATTAGCTAATTAGCATTGTGTTAGATATCTCTCTTTTTTTCCCTCTTTTGGTCAGTAGCCCAGTGGTCTGAGACATAGTCCCCAACCTCAGAGAGTTAGGATCGAGCCGGCCCGTAGCCTTTTTATTTTCTGTAAAGGAATATTTTCCATACTCAAAGTGTTGTTGTCCACCAAACAAGCAATGGGCCACTCCGCCCAAAGTGGAGGGGGTGGACCATTCACGTCACTTTGCGGTTCATGTGTTAGATATCTCTTGTATAACCCTCATTAACCTTTAACCAAAATTAAAAGTATCTAAAATATCTTCATTCTTTCCTCAACTCTCGTTTTCTTTCTATTTATTTATCTTTCTCTCTCTTCATCACAATATGCTAATCAAAGTAATATCTTTAGTAGGGATATTCTTGTCCAAACATTGAATTTAATAGTTGAAAAGGGAATATTTGTTGTATCTTTGACGGAAGTTAACCAGAGGGGTATTTTTGCATGCATTGCGGTGCAGTGAAGGTACTTACAGCAATATGAAAGTAAGATAGACAAACATGCAATCTCCTTATATATATATATATATATATATATGACTTCACTAGAATTTATGGAATCTTTATGGCATATTCTAACAGGAATATTTTACAATAATGTATAGAAATCAAGGGTTTGGGTATAATATATACACACAGCGGTATATATACAAAAAACTCTTCAAGTTTTCTTTGGGATGGTAGGCGGAAATGGGGAAAGAAATGCCTGTGAAAGTGAAATTGATCCTAAAACAGGCAAACACTGCTTCTAAAGGCTTTCACATGTTTTAACTTGACCTATCTGAGAGAAAATATTCAGACTTTGGGAGTTATTCTGTTCACAGACAGTCTTTTGAGCTTTCAATGATAAGTCTAAACTAAACTTCCGAAATCGAAAAGCCAATATTGTGAGGAAGGGATTAACTAGTATGACTTGTCAAATTATTTCTACCTAAGAATAGAAGTCAAAAGTAACTTTTTAAAAGTTTAGTCAAAGAAAGGAAGTCTTTAGTATTGTTCCTCTCTCAGCCGCATTGGTAGGTAGATGAAGGGTTGACTCTTCTTTCTTCTTTGTATGGATTTGAATTGGACTCGGTCAGTACAAAGAGGAAAAGGAGAGAGTCTTTCATAAAAACTCTTCCTCGGTAATTAAAAAAAAAATCATACAAAGGTTTTTTTTTAAATCTTTTTCTCTCTTTATTGACTGAGTTCAGTTCAACACTGAATCTAGAGGATCTCTATTTAACTTAAAAGGGTTTTGGTTTTAGGGTGCAGCAACTACATGCTATTTAGCACTACACCCCAGCGTTAAGGATGTCTCCGGCAAGTATTTCGTTGACTGCAACGAAGCAACACCCACTCCGTATGCGAGAGACGGGGAGCTGGCAAAGAAGCTTTGGAACTTGAGCGAAGAGCTTGTGGAGAAGCTCAGAAGGCCTATTTGAAGCTGAGGAGTCATATCACCATCTTATTAAGAACCACAAACGTTACTAAAGAATGAGCTCAGTGGTAATATATGATGATGACAAGATCCCTCCTATTAAACTGGACGAATGTGTATGTGTCTAGCACGGCCGGAGAAGAAGTCCTTATAGATGATCCCTTAAATAGTTCTAAACCATGCACACAGAGCAATTCACGTCCTGTGGGAAGAATATTGTTTATTAAAGGATTGTTTGTTTCAGCGTAAAAAACTGTATAATTTAAAACAATTGTTTTGTTTTACGGATCTTTTAGATATTTCAAATGACGTAAAACACTATTAATATAGAATCATGTTTCGACTTGTCCGTCCACTTGGCAGCTCAATTCTTTTATTTGATTTACAGGACAAATTCTTTATAAATAAAAATAAGCAGATTGAAGCATTCTCTTAATTTATTTTATAAACAATTAAACAAAAAAATTCTGATTTTAAAATCATATAACTTTGCTGATTTTAAAATAGGTGATTTTGAAACAAGTGATTTACAAAGTTTTACATTGAAATAAATAACCCCAAAATCAGTATTCAATATCCTTTCTATCCACAAAACGTCAACAACCTTACTTCTTGGAGGAACGGTCAAATTGGTGCATCGTAAAACAGCTATAAAAACGGTGTTCTCCTTTTACTTGAAAAATTATAAATTATTTCATGGTACTTTTTCATATATTTAGCTTATTATAAATTACCATATTTTAAAATTGGTTGACCTCTAAAATCCTTCTTTTAGTTGATTTAAGTTTATAGTCTAAAATCAAAACCAGTAATTCAAACTTGAAATTGTACAACATTTTAGCGACGCACTAAATAACACCAATCGAAGTAAGAGGAACTTCTGGTGACTGGCGAGGGAAGAGGAACGGTGAGCATGACCAGTGGGACAAAGATAAAGCAGAGCAGGAAAGAAGAAGGAAGTGGAATACGACATCTACCACTGTTACAAGGGAGCAGCTAAATTGCGGGGAGGAACCTTTTATTTTTTTTAAGAGTTGCCCGTATCCCCAAAACCGAAAAAAAAAAGAAAAAAATAGCACTCCCATGTGCAACAAGTATAATTGGGCTTGAGCAAAGAGCCTTTTCAGAGAAGCATAAAAGAGAAGAGAAGCACTTGCTGGACCAGTGCTTTTAATTTTGAAATTTTTTTAGTATTCATTAAGGGTCAAATTTTTATTTTTCATTCTTTTTTAGGTCATCAAATCAGTGGTCAGATTATACACTCATATAAGTCGGATTGTGGTTCACCTAAAAAAAATTAAAAAAATATTTTTTAAAAAATAAAACATGGGCCGCACATATGTAATTTGACAAGCATGTAAATAACCAATAAATTTGACAACCCATTCGATAATTAATTTTTTTTTCCGATTTTATACATTGACTTCCAAAAATGAGTAGCATATAGAATTGTTAAATTTTTAACAATATGGTATTTCATACACCAATTTTTGCCACACGATAGTTGAAAACTAATTTAGTATTGTAATGATTAAACATATGTTCTATATTGAATATCTACTCTTATCTAATTTTTCTTATTCCATTATCAAACCTAGCTAGGCTAATTAGTATAATCTAAGGATGGAAATAAAATAATTCATCTTAGATTTTGCATCCATTCTACACAGATAAAATGATTTGAAAATATTTTATTATTTTAGGCTTGTTTATATATTAAATATCGGTACCCTCATTTTTTCTCTTTCATTCTCCTTCACTCTTTTATGTTGGTAGAGATTATAGAAGGTAATGACATTTTACCTAGGATGAGGTAGGGAAGTCATTGATTATTATATTTTATTATTGATTATTAAGACGTCAATAATAATCATTGACTTAATAATCAATGACTAAATTGTCCGACCGTTCGTTAACTTAACAAATGTTTTCAAGTAGTGGTTTTATCACTGATAGATTAGCGGATGTGTATTAAATAAACCCAATTTCTTAATGAATATGGAGATGGATAGTCCCATTTTTGAACCCTCAATCCAATGCTGACTGTTAAGATGTGTTTTATAATTGATATTAGTTCTTGAATTTCAATCCAATGGCTGATATCAAGTGACACCTTTGGTGGAACTTTACCTCAATTATAAGTCTAATTTTGTGTCGATATAGAATTTAATTAGTTTAGTCTGATTTAGATAGACTGTTTTTTTTTTTAATTCTATACTTTTACACGATAAGACAAGTTTAAATTTAAGTGTATTCTTCTCTCTATTAAATATTAGTTACATTGTGCTTAAAAATTAAGTATCATAATGTCTCATTTTGACTATTAATTATCTGATAACTGTACTAATAGCCACTTCTTTTACAAGAGAGAGTTCACCATCCACCATATTAGACTCACTGACATCTCTAAGATGAGAGGAGAGAAGTTTAAGAACATCTATTAGTAGAAATTGAATCGAAATATCTAACAGCCAACATTCGCCCTGGAGAACATGTCAAGAATCTCTCTCTCTCTCTCTCTCTCTCTCTCATACAGAGAAAGAGACTCACACGTTGTCACATAAGATTTTGGCCCTCTTTATCTGTAATTTTCAAATATTTCTAACTAATGTTTTATTTGTTCTTGTTGTTGTCAATTTGTCAGTTATATGACGTCTTATTTGTTCACGTACATTAATTCGGCCCTCTTATTTGTTCAAGTTCATTATCTATGGGTAGATGAATTTCTTTCAATTTTAACATTTATCATGATTAATTTATTCCTATGCCTTTATGTTAATTATCTCATAGTATATTAATTTATTTCAATTTTAATATTAAGTCGGTTTTCATTGCTCTTATTTATTTATATTGAAGAATCTACAATTAATACTAACATGCTTAATATATATTTTAAGAAAGCGCTTAAATCATCATCTAGGCACCTCTTAAGTGGCCTCCTTAATGCCTATGTGCTTAGGCTCCCTGGAACGCCTTGGATCACTTTGGAATAGGGCTATAAGTAGATCAGATTAATCTGCAATTCAATGTCTCGTCCGAAAAAATTCAATTTAATTCGTAAAATCATCGATCAAATTAATGTATGCGTTAAAAATCTTCACCCGCACCTTCCATCTATCAGTTTATAAATTAGATTCAAATTAATTCTCTCCGATCCGCTCTGATCCACAAGTCCTTATAAATTGGATTGAATTCTCTAATTATAAATCTACATATATCCTCGACAATCCAGTATGATCCGCATGTTATAAAAAAATTAAATTTAACTTATTTAATATCATAAAAACTACTTGTTCTATATTCCCTCGAGGCATCAAAATAACTTATTTGAGATTAATACGAATTGATTATCTATGTACTATAAAGTACGAATAAGGGAATATTCCCTTAAGATTCCATCTATCAACAGAACATATTAGTCACTGTTTCTTGTGTATTTCGGCATTAATCCCTATTAAACATACGAAGATTACTTATTAGTCCCTCCAGTAAAGAACCATTATATACGTATGCGTATATGCCGATGCCATCTGATGTTACGGAATAGGATGAAAAGACATTTTTACCCTCTTTTTCCTGATTTGAGAGAGCAGATGAAGGGCCCGGGGCTCCTCCTCCGGTCCTGTAGTGGAGAGAGAGAGAGAGATGCTTTTACTGGCAAGGGGTTGGAGGGGGAACATAGATAGAGTGTACATTTACTTGGTTAAGTTGAGTTTAGCTATGCTAAAGTGAACAAAAGCTGACGGAAGTAAACAGTAGGGATTAAAAGTTAAAAATTTCAAGTTTTCAGGGGTTAATATCAAAATACATAAGATATGAAGACCTATTTCAAATATGCAAGTTTATAGGGATTGAAATCCAAAAAATCCTTTTTTTAATTATCTTTTCAAGTCTAATTATTAATTTGAAAAGAACCTGCATAAAGTTCAAATTTAACGAATCTGATAGTTAAAACCTGAAAACTGTTAGCATCTGTTCTTGAATTAGTGAATTGTCGAATGGCAATTTGCTGTGACAAGATAGTAGCATTTCCACTTGTTAAATGAGGGTCTCATTCGAGACATTCCTATCCACATCTGTAACAGGAATAAAAATGTGAAAATTTTCACATAGGGGGACCTTGTTTTGAGGCAAAATCCTGGGAGATAATTTGCATTATGTTGCAACTGCTCATGATTTTTCAAAAAAAATAATAAAATAAAATTTCTATATATCTGTTTATACTTAGCTAAATTCTACTCTCCTGATGTGATTATCCTCCTCTTTAACTTCCACCTGACTCCAAGCCGGGATAAAAAACCATTGTGTTGCTTTTTTTGTCAGACAAGAATATTGTAAAAGTTGTGCGTAGGGGTGCAAAGTAGGGGGGTCCGGTTGGATCCGACCAGATCCATGTGGTCCCCGGATCCATATTTTTGGATCCAGGCCCAGATCCGAATGACAAGTTTTGACATAAGGACCTCCAGATTCGGATTCGCATGTATCTATACATAAGAACCTCCAGATTCGGATTCGCATGTACCTATACGGATCTGGGTCCGGATCTTCCCATATTCCATGTGTATAGTGTGTCACCGGGCGCCTCCTTTGCCGTCGCTGGACGAGCACCTCGGCCCGCCGTTGAGGCACACTAGCACCACCTCCCTCGGCCCCAACCCTGTCGCCGCCGGACGAGAACCTCGGCCCGGCGTTGAGGCACACCAGCACCACCACGCTCGGCCCAGCCCTGCCGCTGCTGGACGAGAACCTCGACCTGCCATTGAGGCACACCAGCACCAGCCCCCTCGGACCCAGCCCTGTCGCCGCCGAATAAGCACCTCAGCCTGCCCTTGAGGCACACCAGCACCACCCACCCGCACCCCCCCCCGCCCCAACCTCGCTACCCGCAGCAATTTTGCCGAGTCATTGTGCCGCCAGTCCACCACCGTGAAGTCCACCCTCGAGATCCTCGCCATCACCTCCTCCGCCTCTCCTACCACCACCTCCATCCCCACCACCCCCTCCCGGACAACCGCATGACCTCAGCCTATGTCGACCGCGCCCGCTCGTCAGGCACCACGCAGACCCCGGTCATGATAGGGGATCACCGCAATGACAGCCCACATCACAAATAGAATCACTGCGCTCAGAGTGTAGACAGGTACCACCTAGCCATTGGGCGGCATGATCTCGTTGCAGCGAGGAGCTGTGAGGTTGTTGCCTATGGCATGGAACTGCCGAGCTACAGATCAGGAGCTGGAGATGCTCCACAAGTGCGACCGCGTGTGCCCCACTATGGCGCGCTGGTGGTGGTTCCATCCCGAAATGTTCGGCCAGCTGAAGGAGCAAGTGCTATGGGTGAGCACAGACCCGACCTCCTTGTCCTCAAGCATAGCGAGAGGTCCGCAAGCTGAGGGTCTTCTTGACGCTGCAGCTGGGCTGCCTGCGCCTCCCTGACGGCCCGCTGGCATGGGTTGAGAGTCGTTAGCACGATCTCCATGTGCTTCCGCCACTGTCGCACCTGCTCGATCCCCGTCGCGAATGGCATTGCAGACCCCCTGTAATCGGCGGAGCTACTCCGAGTGTCCCAGGCGACATCGCGGGAGGATGCGGCACGGTGGAGGAGGATTGTGTGCGGTGGTCGGTGATGTCGAGCAGAGCTACTCTCGAGTCCCGACATCTCGGTGATGGCTAAGTGGAGGCATTGATGCCTGGGTGGAGGCGGCAATGGGGCGGTGAACGACATAGTTTTTTTTTTTTTCCTTAATTTATGTGGGTACCTGTCGGAGCGTCCACTTTCCTAAATCTGGATGTTCCTTCGGATCCATTTCTTTCCATCCGGATACATGGGAGGCTCCACGTCCGCACACTCCTCATATGATCGGGCCTAACATGGGTAGACCCGGCCCAGTTTGCACCCCTAGTTGTGCGTTTCAAACATATTGTTTTGGATTCAGTACTACCTGGAGTATGCCATTTGTGGGTTCTTCCCTTCAAAAACATTTACAAGGATGAAGATGAGAATTTACTAGTACCCCAAATGGGGACTACCTTTCAATTTAAAGAATTCATCTGACCTGACATAAAGAAGAGGACCTTTTAAATATAGTTTTACTTGATGCAATGTCCTCATTGCAATCCTCTTGCAATGCAGCCATTTAGCTGCCGCAGTTAGTGTTTTTTTCTTTTTTTTTCAGTTCCTAAGAGGAAGGGGACAACCTTAATTAAGAGACGTCAGTATTATCTGATCTTTGATCATAGAGTTAAAAATATATCAAAAAATAAAAAAAATGAGACGAAATTCAGGTGATATAGATAGCTCTCTTAATGCTGTCTCCTCTTTTCTGAAATTTAAGAAAAAAAATATTTGCTGCAATTGAAATTCCTTTTTTTATTTATTGGAATACCGGCCAACCAGACCACCCAAGTCCCAGTCGAAGGGCTCCCAGTGGTTGGGTGACGTGCTACCACCAGCTATTCTGCTCATTGGAGTAAAAGCTTAAAATATGGCCATCATGGGACTTGAACTCTCAGTCTTTTTAGAGGAGAAACAAAAATGTTTTACTATTGGATAAAGTGGGTACTCTCTGTGCAAATTTCTCTGGACCAGAATGCGTGTTACAGCTCAGAGACACAGAACTTCGTAAGAAGGCATTCGATTGCCTTCCATTGGTTTTCCACGTCCTGCATTGCTCTGCGGCATGCAGGACAGAGTACAGTGAGTATTTTTTTTTTTTGTTGGACTTTTTAAATTTTCTTAAACCATTCGATCAAAAATTTGAGAGTACATTTAAGGACCTTGGATCTACTCCAACTCGATTGTATATTATATTTAAAAAAAAATCGTTTGAAAAACACTTCGATTTACATGCAAATTTTTTTTTTTCTAAAAATAAAATACGCAGTCGGGTCAAAGATGATTTGAACTCTCCAAATGTACTCTCAAATTTTTGGTCGAACATTCTAAAAAATTTTAAAATATGACAAAAAAAATAAAACGTGCTCATTACACGCCATCAGATTAGCTGAATTGAACAACCCTGCAGGTGTCCTGCACTGCTACGTGCAGTACAATAAGCATTACTGTTTTGTGCATATGTGAGTGGTATAAGGGGTTCGGTGCATCACTACATTGCAAGTGTGAACCTCTCAGATGTTTCGTTCTTTTCAAGCATATTCCGTGTTTCAAATGTCCGCATCTTATTGAACGTTTAGCTTCTGACCTTTGTTCCTTCACATGCTATAATTAGTAAACGTCATATAAGTCGTACCAGCAGTTAATGTTCCATGTTCATCCACTCCATTTTATTCTCTTGTTTGCTGAGCTAGGAAAGAATAATATCAGAATAAAATTAATTGTAATTTGATTAGAAGAATTAATTATTTCGTATTAAAATTGTTTACTTTCGAAATTTCGTGAACAAGCAATTCCATCTTACAGTCAAAAATTTGATATTTTGTCTTAAATTCTATCCTACTATCAAAATGAAATCCTTCTTATTCTAGATAGCCCAAGGATATTCCTACTTCAATTTTGTTCTTTGTTTGGCATCTTAAATTTTACTGGGGATAAGGGGCATTAAGAGGATTAGGGTTAACCCCAAAAATAGTATTAGCAACGAGGATAACTCATTCCACCTTTTTAAGTGGAATAAGTTAACTCACCTCTTAACCCCGTTTCTCACCTTTTAAAAAGATCTTTTCCACTAAGTTATCTCAATTGTTATCCGCATTTTCACCAAATAA
Source organism: Zantedeschia hybrid cultivar (assembly GCA_030544215.1). Classification (NCBI taxonomy): domain Eukaryota; kingdom Viridiplantae; phylum Streptophyta; class Magnoliopsida; order Alismatales; family Araceae; genus Zantedeschia; species Zantedeschia hybrid cultivar. The sequence goes on from JARZZO010000014.1 coordinate 22,970,068, forward strand.
AGAACGGGAGTAACTTTTTTCTTATTCCATTGCATACCAAATGTATCTAAGAATAAAGATAGGAATAAACTATATCAGGATGATTTATGTGTATTCTTACTCATTTTTATCCTGATATCAAATAGGCAAACAACTAATTTTATCCTAACTCATTATGTTATCAAAGTAGACAAATTTAGACCCTTCCCTACTTTGCCTTTGCTGCAAAGAGATTGCCGATTGGGTGCTAAAATAGATCAAATATGGAAAGGCCGCTGGCTTTCGTGCCCCTTAATGAGGCATGCTGGATGTCTCCCGTCCATTCAAATGTGAGGTACAGGTTTAGGCCGGCAGTCAAAAGGCCGATGGTTTTTGAACCTATGCTTCTTGGGGTGTGATTAAAGTTGCTAAAATAAGGAGACATCAGTAAATGTGCAGAATGGTTTCTAATTCGCAAACAGGAAAAAGGAACAGACCAGGCATTGAGAATAAGCAATTCTGACGCAATATAGTCTACTCTGCCTATCAAATTAAAATTAATCTTATTTTAGGAATAAGTCTCCTTTGGAGTTGAGCGCGGCTCTTGTATATATGGGGCAGTTATCTAATCAAAGCTCAAATGCTTCTATGTGTGTGTGTGTGTGAGAGAGAGATAGAGAGAGAGAGAGAGAGAGAGAGAGAGAGAGAGAGAGAGAGAGAGAGAGATATGTTGTAGGTGACACTAGCACAAAACAGGCCCAATTGGGAACGGTTTGCTCATCCATCTTCCAATCTTTTTCTTTCTTTTTTGATCAGGAGTTGGGAGTAGCTCGATGAAGGTTTTTAAGCTTCGGTCAAGTTTTTTTAAGGTTAATAGAAATGTACTAAATGTTGTTATTCTAACAATCATATATAATCCTTCTGACAAAAATAATGTTTCAAAGTCAGGTTTTGAGCAAAAAACATCACCCCCAGGAAATGATCACAAATCGGCAAAAAATTGAAAATTTTGTTAAGAAATTTGTGAAAGAAATGAACTTTGAAGATATGTTATGAATTTTAAAGTATATAATGTAATAGTAACTTAATTTCTTTTACATAAATGAGCTCTTTGAATTTATGAAACCTTTCAATCTTATTTTAACAAATTATGATTTATTCATAGAAAAATACAAAGTTGAGATGTTTCCTCAAAAGATTGCAGAGACAAAATTATCCACATAGATGAAGATCCCATAATAGAATAAAGCAGACAAATTTAGAAAGAATATTTCACTTTTAGACATAAGTCAATGGTAATCTAACTAGAAGGGGCAAAGTTTTGATAGGGGGGCAATAACCATCGGAAGTTTAAAGCAACCAAAACATATCGGTAGGCAAGAAAAATACTTACCGTACCACCTGCAGTAGCAATACATCCTCTATCTGATTGACAGATCAGATGAGTCTACTTAAAAATAAATGATTCTATGAGCTCGATCTTACGGTGAGGTTGAGCTCATTGAATGGCTGTTCGATTGACAGATCAGATGATGCGTAAATTTTTGGTAAGATAATGCACTGATGGCTGCTGCAACGCAGTTCAAAAACATGGCAGCAAGTATTCCACGCACATAACTTACATCTCACCGTAATCGAGTTCGACCACCTTTCCTAAGGCCTTGGTGATCGGGAAAAGCAAAACAGGTGATTCATCTCTGTACCGACTGAACTCAAGAGAAAGAGAGAGAGAGATTCCTGGTTAGGAGTAGAAAAAGTTTCATGTGAGGGTTTTTCTTTGAAAAAACTCCCCTCTACTTAAGGCCGATCATCTTAATACAATTACTGACTAAATTCAATCGAGATAATTTTTCAAAAAGACTACTCATAATTAGAAATGGATAAAGTTTTACGTGAGGGAGTTTTTCTGAAAAACTCTCCTCTCCACACTAATTTAATCTGATCTGTAGCTGTACTGACAGAATCTTAATCCGAAAGCAAATGGTATATGGATAGTTTCCACATAAGCTTGTCGAAGCTCCCTTTGGAGCACCCTTTGCGTATTCTTTTTCCATCTTTCATGAACCTTTTGCTTAAAAAAAAGTTGAATACATTAAAATTGGCCGTTTGAGTGAAACATCTTCTTCTTTTATATATAAGGAAGACTTGAAATGAAAATCAATTTGCTATTCCTTTCTTTCATCACTTTGACGTCAAATATTATCATAGTATCAAATATTTTTTAATATTAATAAATAAAAAAAAGCCTTTAACGCTTGTGTTGTTTTACACTCATTTTGTTACCTCTTAAAAATGAGATAGGATTAGGTGAAATAGATCACCGTCTTAATCACAACGGTCTCTCATTGGCTGGATCTCAAGGAAATTCAGTGGAGTTTAACACCATCAAGTTTTATTTTGTCAATCTTCATTATGTTTAGACCAATGAGGATGGGCATTTTTTGTCTAAACCCACGCTCATATCCATGAAAATTTTGGTGACCAAAAGTAATCCATCAAAATCACCTACTTCTCTTCTCTAAAAAAAAGGCTAATTCCCTTTTCTTTTTCTTTTTTTTTAAACTTTTGTTCAAGTGATACAGAGGCCGGCTATTTACATTTTATATGCAAATGATCCACGTTTGAATTCGGACAAGTCTGATTTTCCTGCCTAAGTAGATGACTCTTCCGCATGGGCTCAACAGTTCCGCCTAATTAGGCGACTGTTCTAGGTTCAAGTCTATCTCTAAAGAAGTAATCCCACGGATGAGACAAATACTCCTCCGTCACAATTAGATAGATGGCATGAAAAATTTTTAAACTCTTGACTGACTTGAAATGAAACCTCCCATAAGGAAGGCCGCTTTTCTTGTTGCCACATACATGACCGACAGACTATACATCGACTGTCCAATCTTGAAATGTATTATTTGAACATCTTAGCATCCATAATGTTCAAATAAAGATTAAACATTTTAAAAAATGAAAAAAATACACAAAGAAGGGGAGGGAAATCAGTTGCTTCCCTTTAGCTCATGTCCACTAAATCTAAAGAACTGGAAACTAGGAAACCTACTCCAACTAGATTGAGGTGATCTGCAACCCATGCAAGTAAGCATAAATAAATATGCAAGCAAGAATAGTAAATACTGTAATAAAAACAATTGAGATCCTTCAACGCACCTACTGAAGGTAGTCATTTAAGTGCAGAGAGGAGGTGAGAGAACCTTTACACAGACTTTCTCTGCAAAATCGAAAGCATTATGTATGAAAGATTTTTTTTTTTCTTAAATGAGTTTCTCAGTACTCGCTAACCATGGTAAATAGATGCACTTAGAGAATCTCAATTCTAATAAAAATCTTGCAATAACATGCATGCGTGATGAGACAAGCCAGTGCCTTTGACAGTGTTGCACAGAATAGTAGACAAATATAAAATCGAACAAAAAATGGAAATACGAGATATTCCTCATTTCTCATTTCCTAAACTTCAATTGTATTTAATAACTGCAGTGAATTTTTTCTTACCATCGTCATAGAACACTCTAACGCACACTGGGAATAGCATCAACCAAAACGAAGCGAGCAGCACACTTTAGAACTTAGCCGTTCACCACCAGCTTATCTCATCTTCCTCCTCGACGCCCGGCTCCTCCGCTGCTGCGGGGGCCGACTCGGGGGGAGCGAGGAGGAGGTCGGCAAAGGCCCTGACGATGTACTTGTGGGCGTGTTTCCGGTTAAGCACCAGGTAGCACAAGAGCAGCTCATGGAGCCACTCGCGCTCGCGGCGGCTGTTCTGGTCCAGCAGCCCCATCAACACCGCCATCTGCTCCATCGACCTCCGGAACTCCCCGTACGGGTCGGTGGAGTACGTGGGCACCGCGATCCCGATCCCGACGGGGATGACGGCCGGGTCGGCGATTGCGTTGGAGAGGCTCGGGGAGGAGGGCGGGAGGAGGCGCCGGGAAGCTATGGCGGAGGACAGGTCCGCGTTGCAGGCTGCGGAGCACGGGGATGGGGTGTCGGTAGTGACAGTGGCCGTGGCCGTGGCCGTCGCTGTTATCGGAAGCGTAGCTGAGGTTTTGGCGACGGAGCCGGTGGAGGTCTCCGAGTCCGACAAGGTGACGACTGTGTGGCCGTAGAGACAGTTGAAGTCCCTAAAGATGACGGAGGAGGGAGAGGAAGGCAACGAGGAGGCACAGTTAGGATTGTCTAGAGGAGCTGACGACGACGACGATGAAGAAGAAGAAGAAGAAGAGGTTTTGAGTCTGGAGAAAAGGTGGTGCAAGCTCCTGGTAATGGCAGTCGGCATTTCTCCAAGTGAGATGTTAGCTCTGAGCGCACATAGCTACACAGAGAGGCCTATGCACAGCATAACCACGTGCGATGAAGAATCACATAGAGAGGGAGGGGGAGAGAGATTAAAGGGGAAGAAGAGAAAGAGAGAGAAGGGAAGAAGAAAGTGCTGAGGGAGAGAGGAGGGAGCCGCGACAGCGTTTGCAAAGGAATAGACAGACGCATAGACTGATGAAGAGAGAGAGAGAGAGCGCATCCACAAAGGAATAAAGAAAGAAGAGGAAGCACGCTTATGTATGTAGATGCATAACTAGACAGATGGAGAGAGAGAGAGAGAGAGGGGGGGGGGCGCAGTGATGCAGCTCGACAGAGAAATGCTGATACCTCGGATCAGCTGACTTTGTCGCTTTCTCATTTTCCAAATGTAGACACATACATATTCGTATTTCGATATAATTGGTAAACACACATATTTAATATTAATTTTTATACATGTATTTTTTTAAGATATCTTTTAGCCTCTGTTTGGCAACGGGATTAATATGGGGTATAGAATAAATACTTTTCCGTTTGGCTTATTCTACCATTCGTCAATCTCAACCTATTGAAAATAAAAATTGGGTTAAAGTTATATAGAGATCCTAAAACAACATTTCTACTTTCGTAGTGCTAAAACTAGCTATTCTAAGATCAACATTTTACAGTGTTGTATGTGGAACGAAACAATCCTAAATTAAAACCATCAGCCTCCAGAATCTGAGTGTTCATTACATGCATAACACAGTACTTAAGTGAAGATGGGTTCGAAGAAAATGATGACCTAATTCAAGGGTGTTTCTGAGAGGGGTTACTGATCTCCATTTATTCTTCTAGCTCCAGTCTCTAGCTAACAAATGTCTTCTCAGAATAAAACCATCCACACCAACAAGAAAAGGCTTAACAACCTGCATCCGTATAGCACTAACCATCCATGACCAGGATTATCAGATTATATGACCTTGCATCTGTAGACCAAATGATGAATTATCTTGGCATGACAGCAATCAAGACCTGTCTTAATTAATTAGCATGTATGAAGGAAAGAGAAGAATCAGTGGGCATGCATGCAACAGTAGATTTCTGGAGAGTCCAGCTCTGCAAGATCCCCCCACTTGGCTCCATTAATATTATCGCCAAGCCATTGCACATGTTTGTGTGCCTGTCGTCCCTAAGAACGAGAGACTAGGCTACTTCCTTCCTCTTTCTTCCCTTTGTCCTTTTTGAAGTGGGAGGGATCAAAGCTGGATCGATCTTTGGCCCATGGCGAGGAGAACAGTAACGGGAAATAAATACAATATGCAAGGATACAAGAAAACCCCCAACAAGGATGGGGGACAGCTAAAGCTGCGTTTCGTCTCCCCCTTCCTGGGGTGATGCCAAAAGCCGATAGCCACAAGACGCTGCTGCGCAGGAGATCGCACTTCTCCACTTCAATGCCTTGATTGGCACTTTCCCTTCACGTAACTAGAGAGCTCCAGAAGGGAACACTGCATGGATGTGAGCCAAACTGTGCGTATCCGAGCAAGAGGACGGCTCTTGTTTCTGTGAAAACTCCAAATCAAGTGACAAGATGCTGAAATAAGATACTCTCAACCATATTTTCCGCTCATGTGTTTATATTTCCACTTACAAATTAAGACTCTAGGTAAATTTGATATTTCATCAATTTTATCTAGTCAAGTGATTGATTTACCCTGACTTTTGTGACTGAGGACATCTCAAAGTGATAGAGGTTCCAAGATGCCTAGGTGCTTGATCTAACATCTATACAAAATTGTACCATGCAAGGATCCATGGATGGGTAAAAATATTGTAGAGATCTATAATAATATATCCTCCCGTCATTAGACACATGAATTTTATGACTGACATTTTTTTTTCTTAATTGGACATTTGGGGTGCAGGTGGCCTTTTGGTGAAAATAGAGTTAATGCACTTTGAGGGTGGGTTAGGGGTTTGGACAAATGGAAAGAAAACGTCCACTTGGAAAGACTAGTTTTCTTTGAACCAGAAGTTTTTGAAAATAAATGGTTTTGAAAAACTTCTTATTCCTTGGGTTGAAAAAAAAATCTCAAAAAAATTCCTACCTCTAGATCTCAAAAAAAAAAAAAATGTCCAGAAAACCTAAGCTTCTCTGCCATTCTCCGTGGATCACTCTCTCTCTCTTTCCAAACAACGGTTGAGATTTAGTATTAACCTATATGAGATTTGACTTTAACAATCTTAAGTAAGGAAAACTAATGTTTTCTTGAAATAGAAGAGTCCCATTAACTCCTAGAGAGAAATAATGATCTAACTATGGGATCTTAGTTATTACCGCTTATAATCTACACCCCATTTAGAGATTACCATTCAGTCTTGATATTTATATTTAACTCCTTGTGATCTCATCTTTCTTTAGTGAACATTTTAAAAAGAATTAGGAACAAATATCAAATAAATGTAAATGTTTAGTTATAAACAAATATCAAGTTCGGAGGGGTTTAACCCCCTAAATATCATAGATTGTTGGTGTAACAACTAATGTTGCATTTGGGAACTCGAGAGAAGTCCTTCTAAATGACTTCTCCTCCTCAAAAAATTAATTTCGTAAAAAATGGATGTGTTTGTTGAGTTGGCTATTTTTACTTCTGTTCCATAACGAAGGAGAAAATCCACTCCCTGTAAAAAAAAATAAGAAAATTTCTCCTTCTATATGGAGTGATTCCGTGCAGAGTAATTTTTCATCCATGAGAGAGAAAAAAAAGAAAAGAATATATCTCTCTCTTTCTCTCTCTCTCTCTCTCTCTCTCTCTCTCCACATCTCTATCCACCGATTTTCTCTATGGCACCCATTAATGACCAAGAATATTCTAATTCTGTTTTTAACTATATAATGTTATCATGTATTGTTATGCACAAGTTATATTAATTATTTAGTTTGATGATTATTGTAACATCGTATTCTTTATTAATCTATTTTATTTATGTAAAATATATATATATATATATATATATATATATATATATATATATATATTATTATTTTATGATTTAATTTATGATATATTTATCATTAACTAATTTTTTTGAAGTAAAATAATTTGAATGTTTAGGATGAAGATACTTTAATTAAAATCTATCAAGAAATCCTTCAAAAGATTGGGTTCACTTTGTGTTCCCAAACTACTTTCACTTAAAGTCACTTATGCACAAAGTGCTTCCAAAAAATATTCAAGCGCAGCCTAAAAATCCCTTAACACACTCCTATACATACGAATGTAAATTGTACCCGAAAATTAATTTATCCATCTATTTTCTATTTTCAAAGCTTAAAGGTCATAAAAGGATACATGTGAAAGGATAAAGATAAGGATAGTATATGTATCCAAATGATTTAGGATAGGATAAGGATACACCTTTTTTCTGAGTCAGATTATATGAGTATCCATCTTTTTTCTTTTGCTCATCTTATCTATTGATCACATCTTATTTAAAACTCTCATCTCTAAATGAAATCTCCAATCATGTACTTACATAAATACATATCTTATTATCCACACTATTATTTTAACCTCTTGTCTCCCTCATTCACTAGTTTGCACGATTTATTCTGACACATGTCACGTGATTCATAATTAACTTTATAAGAACTAATTAGAAAGATACACATATATTTTGAAAGGAAAATTCTTTCGTCCCTATAGATACATATATATTCAGTGACTTTTTATAAAAGTCACCAAATTAATATAAATCTCACTTAAAGACCATCAACCGACAATCTTTGTGCGTGTGACTCTCTAGGCTTAAGTATCAGTTTAGTTTTTGGCCCAACAAGCCCAGCAACACCTTATTAGCTTAAATTAATTATTTAATATCACATATTAAATAATTAATTCGTCGAATTAATATCACTCATATTAATCAGTCGGAATTCCGATCAAGTTCGATGCCAAGAAAAATCACATAATCTCGAAAGGTAATGAGTTCAGCCAAGGTTCGCCGTATCGCTGATCCGTATCGGATCATATCTTCCCAGATATGGTACGACACCGATCCGACTCGATCTAACTCGTACGAGTTGCACGAGTCCAGTTAATAAGTTGTTTGTTAAAATTAATGAGTTTAAGTCACATTTTAGAGAAATATACCATATTAATTGATATAAGAATATAATTCTATTTTTAAATAGGAGAAACTCAATTTAAAACATTCCATTAAGCATGTATGAGTCGGCTCGATCCGGTCCGACTCGGTGCGTATCAAAGGATTGGGTCGGCCCATATACGAGTCGACTCGTACGAGTCGGTCCGATCCGATCCGATACGGTAAACCTTGAGTTCAACAACCTATTCAAAGAACTTTTCTGTCATCAGTTACCACGTGGTTATAAGGTTTTATTTATGCAATGCTTTCGAGGCAACTTAAAATATGGTCAACTATCAAATCTTAATCAGTCAACTTACTTAGATTAAATGCCGTTATACGATATCAGGAAACCTCTTTTCTGATCAAGTGTCTACCATGGTCAGGGACTTCTCTGCATCATTTTCATAGCATTCTCTTTCTTACTATCAAGAACGAATAATCACATATTGAACACACAATCATCTTCGAAGGTATTCTATTGAATCCAATCACTTGATTTATTAACACTTCATGGTTAATGATCTATAACTCAAGGTCAAAGTCCAAAAGTCTATCGGCAATGTGTCTTTGGTATCTCAGATCTAAAGATTAACCACGCAACTGTGACATTGAACCAAGCTAGCTGACAGTCATGTTAATTACCATCCAGTAATTCAAGTCAGTTTAGTTCAATGAACTCGTTCACTAATGAACACCTACAAATTCTCCTTAATGTCTTCACACTAGTGACTATGAAACCAATCACTCTCATCAAATGAACATGAGTAATATGTAGTAGTCTCACTGAATATTTGATGTATTTATCAAATATCTTCCAACTAGGAACAATTAAAAATGTGCATTTATAAGTTGTCAATCTCATTATTATGATCTCATCATAATTTGATAACTATTGCACACATTAGACTTCACCATGAAATAGATAATAAACACGATTTATACATAATCAATAAATTGCCATTATTATAAAAATAATTGAACAACATTATACGATATACGTGATTGACTTGACGGACACATACAATATATTAGAATAGCTCACTCCTTTATTCGTGTTAGAATAGTTTCACATCAAAAAAAGGACAAAATAAACAATACTTAAATACATGGTGTCTATCCACTCAATCATTTAAGATTGTGAGTTGGATGACCTAATAATTTTAACATGATATATGAGCCCCATGGTTGTGGATCGAGCCACGGATCCCACCTTTGTGACCCATGTGTTAGAACTTAAAATCGATCTACACTTGAGGAGGCGTGTTAGAATAATCTCACATCAGAAAAGAGACAAAATAAATAATACACGGTGCCAACTCCATTCAAGTCCTAAGGTTTGGAGTAGGAGGACCCAACAACTTCAACAATTTGAAACTGTTCACGTCTGCAGCTCCATGGTGGTAGAGGATCATGATTCGATTACTGCCAAGTCACGAGGATCTTTCATTTATTTCTTCCACGCCAGAAGATCTCTTTCAACAACGTTGCTTCTCGTTCAAAACATACTACAGATTCATCCAAGTCTATGTAGCAAAAACTCCATGCGGGTCGCAGTCGAAGTAGAAAACAAGTGTTTCTGTGATCCCACTCAAAAACGTCGCTTCTTGTTCTAAGCATACTAAATCATGCCCGCAGAGGAATCCAACCCCATGAAGTACAACTGCAAACGGGTTGTAGTCGAAGTCGAGACTCGAAAATAAGAAGTGTTTCTGAGTTTGATCCCAGCAAATTTACTGGAGTTGGGATCAAAATCGAAAGCATTTGTTTTGCATTTGTATTCGGTTTACGAATTCTTTTGAAATAGAACAGTATAGAATTTATTCTAGGGAAAATTAATTAGCGTCCTCTGTTAAAAAGTTGGCACTTTCTCACTCCGTATCAGCTTTTCACTGACCGTTCGTCCTCTACTTTATCAGCAACTTATTTGTTCACCTCGTTATGGCTGAACTTTTTACACAAATTTTGATTTACCTGTCTTTTTATTCATCCGATAATTGTGGTACGTTAATAATTAACACATTAATATTTGTAGATATGAATGTATCAACATGTTAATGTGTTAACAATTTTTATTGTACCTCTATCTTCATATTGGAGTCTCGTAAATTACCGTACTTCCCCAGAATCGTATCTTTAACTGTATTTCAATTTTCAATCTAAAGTCACCACAAATCAAGGCCAGCAGTTCCAAAATTGGTATTTTAAAATCAAGATTTTATTTTCACTGATTTCAAATTAACGATTTCAAAACAGAAACTTTACGTCATTTTACTACGCACCCAATTACTAGTTTATGCAGACAGATGGTTTTCCACGAGGGGCACAACCACCACGAATGGATGGATATTATCTAAAAAAGAAGATAACCGGCTGCAAAATTGCCTTGGGGAAGGTAAAATAAGCGATTACTCTTTAGCTGCCGATAAGTGGGATTCACACCATTAATAAAGTGTGCTCCCCTGCCTACTTACACATATGAGCACCCCTCTGGCAATAAAATTAAAAAGGAACAAAAAAGAATATAAAACAATAGCCTTTAGGCTGTCGATCAATTGTACAACTTCCTTCCGAAGATTAAATGATGCTGTGTAAAACTCAATGGGTTGCACTGGCGTAAATGTTCGATCCGCACGCTGGTATAAATTTGGCTGGGCTGTGTATACGAGCTTCTAATCTCCTTCCATATATATACATTGTTTGGTGAGCCAAACTTATTGCAATCGAATTGTGTGGGAATAGTCCTTAACACTGTTTTTCCCTCTCGATACGCATTGAATCCAGTGGCTGAACGATCCACACTGCCCTGTGGACTCCTGAAGGCGAATAAGCATGCCCTGACTGGCTGTGTTATTGCTGACAAAAAGGCATCGCCGCTCTCGATGTCATCCAAGCTGGTGTCCTCATATTGTGGTCTGCTGGAGCAGGCAAAGGATGCACAGGAATATGATCATGAAACAGAATTCAGTGTGCTGCTAGCCGACTGAATGATTGATCGAGTTTAGCTCCCATTTGCCCTCGCCGTCGATCAGTCGTAACTCCATAGAATGAAATGGTATCAAGGCAGGCCTCTTCAAAAGAAAATAAGTAAAATGAAAAAAAAGGATTGACGTCAGAAGAAATTAGAAATACCAAACATTGAACAGACGATCAAACTGGTTAAAGATGAATTCAAGAAGGGGCACATGGCCATTTACCTGGGAAGATGTGACTACTGTGATACCTAACTCATTTGCAAGTCTGTACAGATGTTCTTCGATATCCACACTAGTAGCACTGTAACAAAAGCATTAGACAGCCTTGTCTCAGATTTGTAAAAATTTTCTTAGTTCTTACAAAATTTCCTTGCAACATAAAAAAAAGGAGAAACGATGAAAGAAAAGAAGGAAACGAGAGAATTCACGTTAGTTTGTCAAACACTTATTTGCCAAATCACTTACTTCGTGCACTCATCTAGAATGCCAAATTTGGGATGGTGAAAGAACAAGCGAGCCTGGCCAAAGAAATCATAGGATTAAAGATCTCCGATACATTCAATGGACAAAATGTTGAGACTTAAGTTCTGTCAACTGACCATGCCGAGTCTCTGCTGTTCACCCAAAGATAACATGTCTTCCCAGCTTGGACTAGCATCCCAGCCCTTTTGCTCCCTTTCAAGAAGATAAACTAGTCTAACATTTTCAAGAATTGTCCGGAGGTGTCCATCTAACAGGTGCGAAGCAACAGATTCATTACCTGGAGATGAACATAAAAATCATTAGTTACCACAAACAATATGCAAGACAAATAAAAGAAATTAGAGAAAAAGGACAATCATGGAGGAGAAAAAAGGAGTATCTGCATCAGTTTCCTTGTCGGTCCTTCCATGTGTCCCCCATGCAGTTTTCAGACTTCGAAGGTATGAGGGATAACTAGTGATAGGCGGGATAGCACTATCAAGTCAGTGAGACAGTGAGGTCTGGCTTTTGAATAAGACCAGGAAAAGGGAAGATATTTGTATCTTTCATGCATTCATGGACATTGTATGCCCAAATACTGGCATACGCTATCATGACCGACATTAAAGCAGCAGCACGCAAGAGATGGTTGAGAAAATTGTCACCGTGCACGTGCCCGTGTGCGCGCACGCACGAGAGAGAGAGAGAGAGAGAGAGAGGGGGGGGGTTAAGAAGCTTACTTCTTCCTGATCGATGAAGGACTCTCATCTCTGCTTCATCACGTGAGAGAGGGTAAATTATTTGATCCCGCAAAGTCCCAAGACTTGTGTATGGCCGTTGAGGAATGTAAAAAATACCACATTCTGGTGCAATGTTCTGGCCAGGTTTAATGAGCCTCCCACTTGGAATGGGCCACAGACCTCGAAGAATTCTGAAAATGGAACTTTTACCACTTCCATTTGGCCCTTCAAGACATTAACAGAAATTGTTGGAAACCATATTCTCGACATTTCTTAACCAAGTCACAGAAAGAATGAAAGATATTCCCTTACCAGTAACAAGCAGACTATTGCCCTGTACAATCTCACAAGTCAACTCTCTAGCCAACAGCTTCTGAGTGGGGGTAATAATATCAACTTTAGAAAATGAAATAATATTATTAGCAGCAACAAAGTTCCCTTGGGAGGATGATTCTGGTTCACTGGAGAGAAGGATTTCTGTGTAGCACAATTATAAGTAACATTATTCAGCATAAGTGTTTTGGTGCTATCTTCATTCAGATCAATGAAACAAAAGATGTTTCGGCATGGAGAACACAGGCTTGATTGCACATAAAAATACAGTAAAACTAAGAATCAGCTTTCAGACATACATTTACTGGAAGTATTAGATAGGAGTGAAGCAGGCATTACAAAGCTCCGAAGGGAACAATCATAAACTAAAGTAAAAGTTTGTCCATTGTAGGCCCACTACGAACTTAAGAGCATCGTAGTAACTGTGATTGCCATTTTCAGATAATCATGCTGAAGCTGACATGTAATGCAGTAACGACCCAATCGCAAGAAAACAATTTTGGCGATCAAATGACATGCATTAACAAAATCATTATAGAAACCAGAGTTAGTATATTTTTACCACTTTGGGCAGCATCAAGAAGTTCCTCAAGTTCAAAAATGCGATTGATGCCACCAGTAAGCTCTAGATACTTCCGATGCAACTCAAGAATGTCTCCAAAAGCTAGAAAACTTTGTGACACTACAGAGGCTAAGAAACGCAATGCATGTGCCAATTGCCCTGAAAACAAATCAGAAGATCGAGAGTTAGAGAATATTTGAGTATTTTGATGCATAACACACCTAATAGCTTCCTCATGTACCTTGTGTGGCAGTCAGCGCACGATCTCCTTGGTGCTCCATAGCATATAACAAACTAAGTCCCCAGGTTACATTGTGAGGGAGTTGCTTTGTGATGAAGTCGTCCAATACACCATAGAGCCACTTCTTCTGCAATAGCATCTTAGAGTGGCCAAGCAATTCTCTGAATCTTGAATCAACCATCTGTTGATTATTGAAGCATGTGAGAGGACCAATCACTCCATAAGTGCAAAGTTTGAAGGACAATTGTTCTTACTAGCTGATTAAATTACAGGAATCATAACCACCAAAGAGAGCCCTCTCTGTTCTTCGCTTCTCTTGGTTTGTTTTGTGTGTGTGCGTGTACATGCACATGTGTGTTGTCGTTGTGTGTTTGTGTGTGTGTGTGTGTGTGTGTGGGGGGGGGGGGGGGGGGGGGGGGTGTGATTTGATGAGACGATGAAGGCTGAGTGATGAAGAGAAAATGAAATAATAGTAAACAATTTCTCAAAGTTGAATTCTAGCTCCAAAAGCCAATATTATTACATATGTGATCCACTGCTAAGTGGCTATTCCAAGTATCTTACAGCTTTTTCACGGGCGCCGCCGCCAAAGAAAGCAACTGATTCAGCATGAGTACGGAGCCTATTATGCATAAACCTGGATAAACGCATGGGAAATGGAATTAATTAACAGCAACAAGTAAACCTGAGGCTAAATTGAAGACTGGGAAAGATACAAAAATACTCAATTTGTAAAATAGGGAAAGATACAAAAATACTCAATTTGTAAAATAGGGAATGATTATCCAACCTAAAGTTTCCTTCGAGCTGTTGTTCTTTACTTGATAGATCACCGAATTCTGGTGTAACACTCCTCAAAAAGCCCAAGCCTAGGAGCATGTAAGCATATAATATTGCAACTCCCCTCTGACCAGTTAACAGTTTCATTCTCCATGTAAACCTGAAATTTTCAACAATGATTTAGATCATGAGCTGAACACAATAATATGATTCAAGAAATTATATAGACCAAGAAATTTACCAAAGAATGTCAACCGAAGGTTTAACCATTCCAGTTACTAAGCTTGATAGATCAGTTGTCAGTTTTTCCACATCATGTGTTATTCTCTGGTCCGCATCAATATTTCTACCTGACATGTGAAATACCTGCAGAAGGAAATATAGATGGATTTTGCATGAAAATGAAGCTAGCACTAACAAATCACTTTATGTAATGCATAGAATTCAATGTCATCAGATGACTCAGAAAAAAGTATTAAAAGTGATTCAGTATGTGGAGCCAACAAATCCTGGTTATTTCATTATATGGTTCCCAATTCCCTATTATTTTTCCAATTACAAGGTTTTAGGAAAAGATGAATTATTATGTCATCATAAGCCTTTTCCCATTAACCTGAGTACTGCTTAAATCTGATGAAGGATACAAAGGATATATCAGATAACTGTTAGACAGCTTCTTCCATCAATATAAAATAAAGTAACATATACCTTGTAAAAAGCATTCCGTTTCAAATAAGTTCTCAGAAGGTGCTGGGTCAGACGGATTCGCCATCGAAGGGCCAGTCTGGCTGTGAGATATCTGATGAAGATAATAAATAATTTTAAACTCTGAACTACATAGGCTACAAATATTCAAATAAGAACTATTATGAATAATGAATATGGCATTCAAATACATGCTATTTGTCAAATCAAACATTAGTAACATATGGTCTGCTGTCGCATGCGCATGATGATTAAAAAAAACAGAAAAAAGGTACCTTGATGTAATATATACATTTATTAAAGATTCGATCTGAAAAATACCCTTATAAGAGGTGTACTTGCATGTTGTGATCTATTTAAGGTCACATTTGCCTAAACATATTGTGGCACTAAATCTAACCACACAAGAGAACCACAGTTTGAAATAACCCTAGGACGTGAACAGCATTTTCCCTCTTAGCAAAGAGGAAGAAACAACCGATCATACATGTACATTGTACAGTTTGCTGATGACAGTGATGTTACACCAATATTTTCAGCAAAGGAGTTAGGATAATTTCAAACAATAAATTCTTTCAAGGATTCTAGGGAGTTAAAGGTGTGAAGATCAAATTCTTCGAATAAGAGTTGGCAGGCTTCCGCACTGAGGGAGGAAGAAGTGGGATAAGAAAAATATTGGGATGCCAGTGGTCAAACTTTCCCATCAAATAGCTGAGATCACTGTTATGACCAATCAGATGTGAAGATAGGGATTTATAGAAAAGAAGTTTGATAAAAAGTTTGGCTCCTGGTAAGCCAAACACTGTCACCTAGAGGAAGATGGATTTTATTTGACCAAATAAGTTCCTAGTTTATCTATTGTTTTCATTCATGGTTGAGATCCTAAAATCATGGAAAAGAAAACGGAGCCAATAACAAGAGCACTCTTTTGGACAAGAAGGGGGTCCTGAGGAAATGTGTTTCCGACTTGTTAACAGGAAAAGTGTATGCAGAAGGAAGAATTGAGAGTGGGGACTGGTTAATGCTGACAAATATACAAAGTTTTATTATCAAATGGCTATGGCAATTAACCTAGGAAACAACGAGAGCATTGGCCCATGAGGGAGTATCCTAAACACAAATAAGTATTGATAAAATAATTGCAACGTGTGTACAACCTTTTTTCAATCCTTCCTTACAACCTTTTTCGATAACTAATAATGACTAGGGCAGTAAAATGGGTTGGGTATATCCAGATTCAACCCGATTGCATTCTAACTTTTGGATGTGGAGGCTCTCATATACCCAGATGTCACGGAAACAGATGCGTCCATTCCCATTTTTTGAGGCAGACCTCTGTCGGACATCCATACCTCCTGCTGTATGTAGCAGAGGCAGCCCATAGTTGTCCCTGAAATCTGAGTAGTTCTCTTGACCTAGAGCTCCACACCACTGCCGCCGACGTGATCTCGCTCATCAGCTCCATCAACCACCGGTCAAACAGCTCTCTGTCGGATGTGTTTTGGAGGTTCTAGCCAATGATCTTTAAGGCGTTCTTCGTGGCATCAAGGACCGCCGGGTCGGAGTAGCAGACAAGGCAGTCCAGCAGATGGCGCCCACCTGGAAGAGCGAGCCGGGGGGAAGGGGGGTGTAACTTCGAGGCAGTGCGGTTGAGGCAGGCGGCACAATGGGTGATAAGGATGTTTCCCCGGCACTGCACAAGGCCATAGGCGGTGATAGGGATGCTGCCGGCGGAGGCACTGTGGAAGTGGCCAAGAGAGGTGGTGGTGGGTGTGGTGCTGAGGATGGCAAGGAGGTGGTCAAGGTTGCGCTTAAGCTGGCCGGTGGTGGTGTAGTTGGTGTCATTGGAGCACGAAAGGAAGGTGGGGTTATTCTGGGCTACGTCAGTGCCGAGAACACCACCAACTCTACAGAGTACAGAAGGTCAATAACTGTGGGAAGCATCATAAAACTAGAGCCAATTGGGGGTAGCAGGGAGGCGGTGGATTCGCCATGGCAGGGCTGGGGCCTGGGGGAGGTATGCAAGAAAGAAGCATCTCACCAGAGACAGAGGAGGAAGGAGATCCCTAATGTTGTGTAGAAGACAACTCAAGTGTGTACGATCACACTTGAATTAGATAATTTAGATCATTGTAGAGTACTTTTCAGCTTCCGTGCCCCATCCTCCTCTACCAGAGCACCAGAGTTCAGGCAACTACATCAGTTGAGGGTGCTCAACCTTTCATCAAACCAGCTGGGAGGGGACATCCCAGGTGAATTGGGTGGACTGCTCTCTCTGTTTGAGCTGAGATTGAGCAGCAATCAGTTCTCCGGAGAGCTACTTCCAGAGATTGGAAGGCTATCTAATCTGGAGATTCTAGACTTGTCCAAGAACAAGTTCACCGGACCCACACCAGCTCCAGCTGCGACCCTTCCTCCCCCTTCTCCTCTATTCCTTCTGTGCTCGGCATAGCTCTGATGCAGCAGCAACAAGGAACAGTTCTGGCTGCCACTGGGTGACGAAGTGGATACTGGGAGCAGCTACAGATGGCGGGGCTGGCTGGCTGCGGACAAGACGAGGAAGGGATTGGCGCAAGCTTGCTGGCAATCTAGGCACAGCAGAGGATGCTGTGGGGTGGTGAGGAAGAAAGCACATGACTTCTCTTCATCAGGTCTATCCAGATCTAACCGGATTTGAAGTAGAAGATCTGTTTCAATCTGGACCAGGCTCTGTACACGGGAAATCGGATCCGGGTCTTGACGGATGCAGACTTGGATCCAATTGGATCCTCCCGATTTGCAGGGCTAATTATGACCTATTTGCGAGTATTAATGGAAATTGTGGTACAACCCATTCAGGGAAAAACAAGATAATGGCAACTTATAAAGGAAATGATCCAACACAGCCAAAAAAAAAAGTGGAAAGTAGGACATCCTAAGGATCACGTTTTAAGTGAAGAACATAATATATGAACCATAAGTGTGTCCCAATCAAGTGAAGCAATTTTTTTCGAGAAAGTAAATACATTGGAAGAAAGCATACAACTAACCTTACAATTCAAACTTGCTAGAACCTAAAAAAAAAACAATTCTAAATGTAATGGACTTGGTTTTGTAAAACACAAGAATAGTCTGGTGTTTAGGAAAGTATGACCTAAGGTTATCAATCAGTTCATTTTAATATACCACACAGTACTTGTACCATATTTAACAACGAGAGACTATTCTTCGAATAAGAACCACAGTGAGAGAGCGGCCTCACTGTAAAAGAAGACAACTGTAAGGAAAAAAACTATAAAACTTACAAATACTACTTTCAAAGATGGAGAAATGATTTAAACAGAAAGTAGACAATGAAATAAACACCTTAAAAGCTACCAACTTCTAGCAGAGAATGATGTATGCAATCCGCAGCCAGTCACATCATAGGAGCCAGGAATCAATTTCAGGGTTTTGGATCGAATTGAAGAGACTGGCAGAGCCAGAAAGTTCTTCTGGAGGATCTAGATGGCTTTTGGTTTGGGCCAAATTCGAAAATAAAACTTGTGTACACAATGACTTTTTTTACACGAAGTGAAGAAAGTCCAAGCCCTGCAAAAGTTAGGGTTCCACCCCCAGCCACCAAAAATGGTCTGTTCGTATGCACTAAGTAGAACATTGGTAACATGGAATGCATGTTGTAGAAGATATGTACCAACAGGCAAGAAGATCAAAGGGTTCCCAATCTGGCATAATATAGGAGAACAATTATTGGTTTTACATTTGACAAATTTTGCAAAAGAAAACAACATTCTCTCAAGTGGCCAACATTCAATATAATTTTGCAAACCAATAAAATTCGTTTGACTTCATTTTAAGAACTTAAGCCTCAGAAGAGCTGCAACCATCCTTAAACATGGAATGCAAAATCGGGCAATCCAGATTGGAATCGGTTGATCCGGATTGGGATCGGCACTAGCTGATCCGATTCTAGGGGTAAAATACCCAAAAAAAAAAAACATTAAAACAAAATTGGCTGGAATTGGCCAGGATCGCCCTGATGGACCGGAATCAGCTGAATCGCCTAATCTGGATCAGAATTGGAATCGGCCGATTCTAGAACTGGTCATCTTTTTCTGATTTTTCTATTTTTAACTATTTTTTAGTTTCTTAATTCTTCCCTTGGATCGGTCAAGCTCAGCCGATCTGAATCAGATTGGATCAGGATCAGGACCAGCAGATCCTGGGAGCCGATCCGATTCAGAATTCCATGTCCTTAAAGCAACCCTTGAAGAAATAATAATAGGTCATTTTAAGGTTTTGGTCCATGTTGGTCTTTCGCTGCTGACCCACTGTTTATGAAATGAATTCGGATAACCATAAAATCCTCTGACTGTAAAGGAATAGTATGGTAACATTATCACATTGTGGAAAATGTTGGTGCATAAGGGACAACCGGCCAATCCAGCATCTCATTTAATGCATGCCATATACAAAAGCAGCAATTTCCAAATAAATGGACTACAAGCCTTCCTAAAAAAGGAATACCTTAATGAAGGTGCAACAATAGAAGATGCAGCACTCTGGAGGACACTAATCCCAGTTAGCCGGATAAAGGCTGCTCTATCCTGCTCCAGAACATACTTCACACTTGTTCCTGTAAATATAGAAAGTCAAAGCAATGCCAGATGGTTCCAACAAAATTAGAAATTATGTAGGTTTACCATTCAGTGAAGCAATGCGATCTGAAATCCATGTCCTAGACACAACAAGCAATGCTACAGCAAGCAACTGTGCACCTTGTTTATCAAGAAGCGTGGGTACCTGTTTATGAAGTAACCAAAGAACTCAACTCAGCTGATGACTGAAAGTAGGAGAAAAAACCTTAACCTCTACGAGAGCATAAGATCAATCAGCATACATACTATATGCAGATAATCAGGCCAGCCACATATTACAAAAGAAGAAAATCTTTCAAAAGGATGCATAACGGAAAACATTGATGACAAAAGGAATATGATGAACTTTGAAACAATCTGGAGTAAACAACAAAATTAACCTTGAAACAAAACTCAGGTAATCAGGAACCGCAGATTTCCAAGAAGTATGTCATTATTTAACAAAATACACAGAATTCATTGTAAAATCAATCTCACAATCACATGAAACTGCTCATTTTGAGAAGATGGAGCAGAATGCATCACCCCATGGATTGCGGAATCGGCGGGTTCCGAGCCGAGTTGGGGGGGAAATTATTGTTCCCCCCACCGATTTTTTTAAAAAAAAAAAAAACGGCAGAAATCGGCCCGAACCGGACAAAATCGGGTCCGGACCGGCCAGATCGGCCGGTCCGGACCCGATCTGGTCCGGTTCGGGCCTGTCCCGATCTCCCCCTTAAGGGGGGATCGGGAACCAGACGCCAGCAGCGTTTCTGCTGCTGGCGCCCGGCCCTTCCCCAGCCCCCAGCCCCTCCCCGGCTCGCCGCCGCTCGCCGCCGCTCGCCGCCGGCCCCCCCGCCGCCGCCGGCCTTCCGCCGCCGGCCTACCGCCGCCGGCCTACCGCCGCCGGCCCTCTCTCTCTCTCTCTCTCTCTCTCTTTTTCTCTCTCTTTTCTATTTTTTTTTGAGATATCGAGCAAAAGGAGGGGATTTTCATCCCGTCATCGTCGGCCGGCCGTCCGGGAGCCGCCGCCGCCGCTGTGGTCGCCGTCACCGCCGCCCTCGACGTCGGATTTTTTGTTCGCATTCCGATCCGAGTTTAGGTATATTTCGAATTAATTTTTTAAAATTCTAAAAAAATTAGAAATGATGTATGATTGTGTTTATTGTGTAGATCTCTTAATATTTAGGTTGAAAAAAATTTTAACATGTTGATTAGACAAATTCTCAAAATTAGCCCTAATTAGGGGTTAAAAATTGGGGCTTTTGTATGATTAGTGTGATTAAGGTTCAATTGAGTGTGCCAACCACTCAATTGAACTTGTTAGGACATAAATGTGTATTTTTTTATATTAATTGCATGTTATTAGCGTTAATTAGTTAAAATTAGCCCTAATTAGAGGTTAAAAATTTGGGCTTTTGTATGATTAGTGTGATTAAGGTTCAATTGAGTGTGCCAACCACTCAATTGAACTTGTTAGGACATAAATGTGTATTTTTTTTCATTAATTGTATGTTATTAGCGTTAATTAGTTAAAATTAACCCTAATTAGGGGTTAAAAATTGGGGCTTTTATATGATTAGCGTGATTAAGGTTCAATTGAGTGTGGCAACCACTCAATTGAACTTGTTAGGACATAAATGTGCATTTTTTTGTATTAATTGTATGTTATTAGCGTTAATTAGTTAAAATTAACCCTAATTAGGGGTTAAAAATTGAGGCTTTTATATGATTAGCGTGATTAAGGTTCAATTGAGTATGGCAAACACTCAATTGAACTTGTTAGGACATAAATGTGTATTTTTTTGTATTAATTGCCTGTTATTAGCGTTAATTAGTTAAAATTAACCTTAATTAAGTGTTAAAAATTGGGACTTTTGTATGATTAGTGTGATTAAGGTTCAATTGAGTCTGCCAACCACTCAATTGAACTTGTTAGAACCTGATTGCATTTTTGTGTTTTTATGTTATGCAGGAATATGGCAGAACAGGATGTGGAGCAACATGGTGCTGATCCTGGTTGGCAGCATTGCACACTAGTGGACAGTGTTAGGAGGAGGGTCAAATGCAACTGGTGTGGGAAAGAGATGGGTGGTGGCATCTATCGCCTAAAAAATCATCTTGCTGGCATATCAGGAGATGTCAGTAGATGTGAGTCAGTCCCGCTGGCCTTGAAGAAGGAAATGAGGGCTTATATGATGGATAAAAAGGCACACAAAGATTTATCATCTCAACAACACATGGATTTGCAAGATGAGATATCAGGGCACCAAAGACTTACAGTCTACCTGTTCAGCGCCCGATCAATTTAGATGATGATGATGAGGAGGAGGAGGATGAGGAGGATCCAGATGACCCTGATGCAGAGTACACCAGAGCTGTTCGTGCCAGTTTGCGGACAAATAGAGAAGATGAGGACCGGCGAAGAGACATAGGATCATCAGGTGGATCAATGCCTGCTGTTTCTCAGCCTGGGATATTCGTTCCTAGGGGTTCTTCTGGTCGCAGGACTGCTAGTTCTATACTGAGTTGTGGACGGACATCAGATGTGGCACGCGGTCCTATGGACCAATTTTTGTACAGATCAAGGTCTGCCAGACAGCCTTGAATCAAGCAAGCATTAAAAGGAGTCAAGTCATCAGCAAAAAATGCCTTGAAAGGAATTGTGAAATGATTTTTACATGCAGGTGTGCCAGCACATGCCACATCTAGTCCATATTTTCAGACGATGGTGGATACAATTGCAGATGCTGGACCTGGTGTAAAGGCCCCCACAGCTCGCTACATTTATGATGTTGGGCTTGAAGAAGAGTATAATGACTTGAAGGTATGGGTCGACAACTTCAAAAATGTGTGGAGGGAGCGTGGTTGTACCATCATGTGTGATGGTTGGATAGGGACCACAAGAAGATCCATGATTAATTTTCTTGTGTATTGCAGCGAGGGCACCATTTTTTTGAAGTCTGTGGATGCCTCAAACAGAATAAAGAATGCTAATTATTTGTACAGGCTAATAGATGACGTGGTAGAGGAAATTGATGAAGAAAATGTTGTGCAGATAGTCACTGACAACGAAGCAAGCTATAAAGCAGCCGGTAAATTGTTGATGCAGAAGAGACACCATTTGTACTGGATGCCTTGTGCAGCACATTCTATTGACTTGATGATGGAGGACATAGGTAGAGATCCTTTTGTTGCTGAGGTGGTACAACAAGCTCGATGATCACGGGATTTATTTATAGTCACAACAGGATCTTACATATGATGAGAGAACATACAGGTGGACGGG
This sequence comes from Zantedeschia hybrid cultivar, assembly GCA_030544215.1. NCBI lineage: Eukaryota > Viridiplantae > Streptophyta > Magnoliopsida > Alismatales > Araceae > Zantedeschia > Zantedeschia hybrid cultivar. Next base: position 22,993,171 of record JARZZO010000014.1, read on the forward strand.
ATCTTCTTCGTGCTGGCCCTACTAGATTTGCATCCAACTTCATTTCTTTAGAGAGCCTGAGTAAATACAAGCATCAGTTGGCCCAGTTAGTCCACTCTGACGAGTTTCTGGCACATATAGGGATACTGAGAGCCGATGCTAGAGAAGTTGCCTTGGCAGTGCAATCGCTAGTTGGGGAGAGAAGTTTTTGGGATAAGGTTTCTCGCTATCTGAAAGTGGTTGAGCCTCTGGTACGTGTTCTGAGGTTAGTTGATGGAGATGACAAAAATGACATGGGATATTTGTATAAGGCCATGGATAGAGCAAAGGAGCAATTGAGCGAAAGCCTTCCTACTTCTCATGACAAATGGTGGAGGATCATCGATAATAGATGGGAGTCGACTCTTCATCATGATCTTCATGCTGCTGGTTAATTCTTCATCTATTTAAGTTGATTTTATGTTATTAGTTTTTTTCACATTTAATTTTATAACTAATTAAAATTCAATTTATATGCAGGATATTTTTTCAACCCAAGGTATCAGTATAGTGAGAGCGTGCATAATGACGGAGAGGTCCTTCGAGGCACAACTAATGTGATTACTATAATATCAAGTAATACGAACGAAAGGATAGATGCCTTAGCAGAGGTACCGTACAAAGTAGGAGTTTATGAAAATGCATGCGTCTATCATTAACTTATGTTATTTATATTTATTTTGTATATTGAGAGATTTAAATTGAATATTGGCATTTATGGAGATGATGACGTCAGGACTGCAGTAACGAGGACAACTCCAGGTGAATTACATAATAAATAGTCAAATATTAAATTTAATGATTGGCATTTATGATTATTGATATCGTCGTCTTCTTTTTTTTTGAACAGCTGAATGGTGGATCCAGATTAATTACAGACAAGCTGCCACAAATCCTTTGGCGTATGTTACAGTGCGAGTACTCAGTCAAACCACTTCTTCCAGTCAATGTGAAAGAAACTGGAGTACATTTAGTCTCATTCACACGAAGGTTCGTAACATATTGGGGGTTTCTAGGCTGGAGAAGTTGGTGTACTGTCACTACAACATGCGTCTAAAAATCAGGCAGATTCAGGAAAGACAGAGGCTTGAAAGACAGAGATTCATGGAGTTTGCTGGCAGACCAGTTGATGAGCATGTACATCAGATTGATATTGATGAACTGTTAGATGAAGAACACCCACTGCATTCTTGGGTGGAGAGCAGAGCAGCCAGAGATGCACAACCTGAGTTTGATCCTCAGGATCGGAGTTGGGCAGAAGGTGAATTAGATGCAGTAGTTGCTCGAGATCCTGAATTTCAGACAACACAAGAAAGAGGTGCACTACTTCTGCAGAGGCGCCGAAAGTCAGCCACACTAGAAGACACTGCTAGAACTTCTGCCTCTCAGCCAGCACTCAGGAGATCAGCTACTCAGGTGGATCCACAAAGAAAAAAGGAGAAAGAGCCAGCGAGACCTTCATTGCAGTCATCGAGCAGCAAGAAGAGAAAACAATCAAAAGGAAAGTCTAAAGAACGAGTGGACCCATCAAAAGGAGAAGGGACAGTTCAACAGACTGGAGAGACACCTGAGGACACCCCAGCTTTACCACCTCACTTGGCCAGCATGTACGAGGCAGAAAGACAAACCTACAGGCGTAGAAGAAGGCGATTGAGGAAAACAAGCCAAGTGCGGAGTGATGACTCCACTGATGATGATGATGATGATGATGATGGAGATAGTGATGGTGATGGCGCTGCTGTTGCTGGACTATCAGGAGGTTCTGCACTTGGGAGCAGTTACACAGGATACGATGATTACTCCGCACCTCCGAGTCATTCTGAAGGAACTCAAGGTCAGAGACAAGGACAAGAAAGGGGATTTGAAGGCCAACAGAGACAGGCAGGATGTGATTGGCGACCATGGGAAGATGCACCTTCTTATCCGCCCATTTTTCATCCCCCTACACTGCCATATTCAGACATCAACAGCACTACTGAAGGGTACTCTGGAGCTCCACCTATACAGTACGGCATTTTTGTCCCTCCAATACAATCAGGAGAAAGTTCAAGCCAACAAGCTTACACACCTAGAGGTATTCAAAGAGGATTCGAAGACCTCGCTAGTTCCTTGTTTGGCTATGGATATGCACCGGCAGATTATGGCCTGCCTGCTCAAACTTATGAACCGGATGATGAAGGATCACAAATGTGATCTTTCTAAGGTATTTTTCAACAACAATATCTTTTTTAATTAATGCACAACAAAAATTATTAGTTAGTTAGTTGTCTTTAATGTTTATTTTTTATCGATGTACATGAATTGCATTCGTTCTTATTGTACATCAATTGAATAATATGTATGTAATTTTTTCTGATTTTTTTTTTTAAAAAAAAATTCCGACCGAGTCGGACCGGCCGGACTTATCCTGGATCGGCCGACCCGGCCGATCCAGATCGGCTCGGGTCGGGATCGCCGGGTCCCGATTCCCGGTCCCGACCCGAGCCGGAATTCCTTGCATCACCCAGACAGGTGCATGCAATAAACAGCACTGAATTAAGCTTTGATGAAGTACTTCATGCTTTCTTTCTTTTTTGTGAAAGTGAATAGTACCACATATTCATTAAATAAAAGGAAATTGTACAAATATGAGGAAAGAAGTATGCCCCCCGTACCCAAAAAACCCAAGAGAAATCGGCCACTAAATATATAAATCTCTCCCCTAGAAAAGAAACCCCAATGCACTCACTAGAAAAGGAAAAGCACACCATAGATATGTGGACTGGTTATGAACAAAGAAGGCCCAAAAGAGAGAAAAGATTACAATTTGCACCATTCAAACAAGCTGCCCACTCCCTAACTTGACCCCAAATAAACTTATAATGAACTATAAGCACTTTAAAGGAAAGGAGTGCCTCGATGGCCAAGGTGGAGTGAGGAAGCAGATCATGTTCCCAAGCTAAGTTATCAAAGCCAATGGAGGCGATCACCTAGGCGACGAGGCAACGCAAGGCGCCCAAAAGCCACCTTGCTGCAGCCTCTGTCACCTAGGTGATCGCCACAATTGCCACAATCGGCGAGGCAGTCGCCTAGGTGCACTTTTCCCACCTTTATTGCCTTTGGTTAGCCTTACCCAGCCAATTAGGCTATCAGGCAGCTAACCCGGCCCATAAACCCCTTCTTTATAAGTCTGAGTCCTCGATCCAAACCCTATTATATCTCTGTCACCCCGAGCCAGCCCTAATGCCCCTCCGCATCCTTAGCACAGCAGCAACAGGAAGGCGACGGCAACTCCGGCAGTCACCTCCAACTGTGGAACGTCTTCCTGCAACTCCGTCGGTCGTCTTCCTCCATAAGGTAGGCATCTCTCTCTCTCTCTCTCTCTCTCTCTCTCTCTCTCTCTATATATATATATATATATATATATATATATATATATATATATATATATATATATATATATATATATATCACACGGAGGGTGCATTTGTTAATGCTATGCCCTTTTGCTTTTTGGAGAAAGTCAGCAGCTTGTCCTAAAATCCAACTTTTTTTAGATAGCGGGAATCTGGATAAAAGTGTGAGTTAGTGAGAGGGCACCACCTCTCATCCCCCATTGTATGTGTATGAAGTTACAGGGTTCCCCCTGAACCCCTGTAACTTCAATATGCAGAGGACTCCAACACAACACCCCCCCCCCAGCCTGTTCTCCTTTCTCTCTTGACTGCAATATATACAGATTTGCTTTTTGGAGAAAATCAGTAGCTTCTCCTGAAATCCAATTTTTATAGATAGTGGGGGAATCTGGATAAAGCTGTAAAAGTTAATGAGAGGGGCCACCTGTCCCACACTTTAGCCAATGTACTAAAAGGTGCAATGATTACCTCAAAATCTAATTTGTTTGCACCAAGCCTTATTCCTATTTTTCTACCTTTATTCCACCCTTATCCCTAGAATCAAAGGGGTGTAGCGGTAACAAACGCAGTCTTAGTGACACATGGACAGGGCCAAAGCCCTCTCCCCTCCCTCTCTCTACTGCAATGTATGGATCTCTCTCTCTCTCTCTCTCTCTCTCTCTCGCGCGCGCACACACGCAAAGTGACATGCGCACACACACACGCAAAGCATGCACAGGGCCAAAGCCCTCCTCCTCATTAAATTTTGTTGGATTTTTATGTGTTTTAGACATACTTAATATAATCCAGAATTAACTAAAACAGGCCATCCAGGACGATTCTGACAACTCCAGAAGTCCATACCGGGATCAACCCACAGGCTGATTCCAATCGAATCCACACATTAGGAACCTTTGCTGCAGAAAACTAACTGCCCCAGGGGGCAGCTTAGTTTCAAGGTGATATCCACTTTTTTTAAGCATTTTCTCATTGCAGATATGATGATAATTGTAAGAACCTACATCTAAAACCAGGATGATTTTCTTTGATCTGATAATGAATGACTGAAACTTTAGGCTTATTTAAAAATTTCCTTAAAGGAATGGATTCTTGGTAGGTGGGTCTCAAATGAGCCTTTAGTAAATTTGAAAACCAGTCATAAAGAGGACTGCCCTTGGGCTAGGACAGGCCCTTAATGGGTTGTTAAACCAGACTCTAATTGTGCCAGCTTTTAGGCTCTTAAGAAGGAGGCGGCGGCAATGGTGGGGCAATGGCAGGGACAGCGTGGTGGCAGTCCAATGATGGCTCGGGCTTCTGTGGTGCTTCTTCAAGTAGAGAGAGATTCCCTATTGTTTAATTTTGGGTTTACTTAGTAAACTTTAGGGGTTAGGAATTATAGTTATGGGGGAAACTCTGCCAAAATAATTTCAGAATCTAGATTCGTTGTTAAATTGGATTCATAGATATTGAATTACAAACTGTCGAAATAATTTCAGAATTTGGACTCTTGTTGTTAAATTGGATTCCTAAATATTGAATTACAATCCCTGAATGATGTATCCAGCCTCTAGAGAACTTCATGCTAAGATAGATAAATTACTTATAAGGATTCTGAGTTAATGGGTTACTAACATGCATGATTAATAAAATAAATGCTACTTATATGAGTATATGCATCTTGCTGATGTCATGTATTGTGATTTATAGATGAAGTTAGCATAATGAACTTGATTATAGTTGAGAACTGAGCTGAAGATTAATGTCATAAATAAGGTTTGACAACTTGTTGATCCAGACCAGATCAGGATATGGCAGATACAAGTTGGATCTGATCCGACTCGGGCGATCATCAAACTTATAGTTGCACGGAACAGTCATGGGAGAGATAATGGGAACGAGATGGGAGCAAGGTGATTTCTAGTACCACTCAAATTTCCCTTGGGAGTAGAAGTGGGAACAGGGAACAAGAGTGCTTTTGAGAACAAGAACGACGGCAAAATGAGTGAATCCTGGAACTAAGATCCGACTCGCAAGTGTCACACAAGTCGGACTGATTCAGGCTACTTTTTTGTTTTTCTTTCAGATCCTTTTATGAGTAATTATAATATAATTACACTTTTATGTCATTAATTCATACAAGTCAAGCCAATTCACGCCTATTTCTGTTTTTTTTCATATTCTTTAATTTTATGAATAACTATGACATAAATAAACTTTTAACTCTAGTGGTTTATTATGATACTAACTTTAAGCCAAATTTAGGAGAAATCTACCCAATTAATAAATAAAAATATATAAATTACCTATTAAATTGGAGAAAAAGTCTAATTGTTTATCAATTAGAGAAAAATTCTAATTACTTATCAAATTAGAAAAAGAAAGTCTACTCAATAAGATATAATTCATGTCAAGTTGCATCTAGTAGGCTCGAGTCAGATCACAGTGACCTATACCAGATCGCAACATATCGCACAAGTCGGCACGAGTCACATCAAGTCGGCACAAGTTAGCCCGAGTTGGAACAAGTCGGCTCAAGTCGGATGCATACCAATGAGTCCATGTGTCCCAACGTATTGGGCTTGCTAGATATGAGTTAACTTGTACGAGGCGGCACGATTCGGTACGATACAACGAACCATGGCCATAAATTGGAATGAATGCTCACCATGAAAGTAAGAGTTAGATAGCATACCACATTACTACATTCCTCAATGTGATTAAAAAATGTTCATGACAATGAGTAAGATTATGATTAAGATGAAATAATGATATGAGAAAGTGATAAAGAATATGAAAGAAATGACATGCTCTATGATGATTATGATTAAGAAAACCACTGATAACTGAGGGTCTGAAATTATAATGATAAATACATTGCTAAAGATTAAGAATATTGATTTATGATATCATTACATACACCGTGATCCCATAATCATAATTAGAATATTATGATGGTGTGTCTTGATTTATGATATCATTGCATAGATCCAAAGATGGCAGTACCGGTACCGGTACCGGTACCGGTATCGATGGGTACCGGTACCGGTACGTACCGATCCAGTACCGGCCGGTATCGGCCCGGTACCGGTCGGTACCGGCCCAATACCAGTCCGGTACCGGCCCGGTACCAGTCGGGACCCAAGGTACCGGTGCCGGCCGATACTGGTACGTACCGGCCGGTACGTACCGGTATCGGCCGGTACTGCCAACCATGCATAGATCCCATAATCATGATTACAATGCTATGATTGTGTGCCTTCAATATGATGATATGATAAATATGTCCTTAAGCTTGCGACTACTATGACTATAGAATACCCTTAATGAGAGTACACTATCATGATTGAGACTATGACAATCTCTGATTAAAGATTAAGATGCATATGATTATGAATAGATATCACTATTATGATTTGGGTTTCTCAAGGTACTTTGCTATATATTAGTAAAGTGAGGTGACATGGTCAAGAGATAGGGAGGCACCAGATCACCCCCTTAAGACTGGTGCCATGGTCGAGGCACACCGCATCCTTTTGTTTAATGGGGTTTGCAATAGAGACTTGGGACATGACCAACTTAGGTAGTGGATGAATACCCACTTAAATGCACTCAAGACCAGGACCAAGACTACGTAGTATGGTGGTGAGGACACCCGCGCTCATGCCCGATTCGACCCGACCCGCGTCTACAGACGGAGGAGGACGTCCACGGCGATTCCAGCCTCGTTATGGCTCGATGACGGTGCATTTGAAGGCTGATGTGTTTTATATGGTTATGGAGCATTAGACACTGTTGTAAGGCCCATTATGAGGCCCAGTTATCCATCTTTTATTTACTCTGCATTTTCTGTTCGAATTTTGAGTATTTTGTAGTGGGAGGGTCAGTTTTGTCATTGATGTTATTAGGGCTTCATTAGGGCTAACGTTTTCTATTTATATTCTTGTAAACCTCGTTTTGAGGTAACGAGGATTGAATAGAGAAAGAGTTTTCGCAGCTGCCATGTGTGCGTGTGCAGGGGTTTGGGCATGAAGACCCCATAGCCTTCTTCTCCTTGTCTTCTTCCTCTTCTTCTCCTGCGCCTCTCTCCTCTCTCTCTCTGTGCGTGAGCCGTTTCTTCCCTGCTCCACGTTCGCTACCCCGGGAAGGAGCCACCGTCCACGAGTTGTCGGCACCGCTGGTCGGTTCCTCGCGAGCCCCCATCGCTCGCAGCTCCCCTCCCGCCACCCTGCGAGCCCGACGAGGCCTGCCCGAGGACTCCCTTCGCCAGCTCCGCCGCACACAGCGGCATCCCCGCTCGAGCCCGCCTGCTCGCACGCCGTTGTGCCGCAGCACCCACGCCGAACCGGCCTCTCCGCGTGCTCCTCCCCTGCCACATGCGGGCCTGAGTCGGGCCATCTCGGCAAGGAACCGCCGGCCACGACCCCTTCCACGCCACCTGGTCGGGTCTCCGGTGAGCCCGTGCACCGCCCCTCTTCCTCCCTCCCCTGTTCGTGCAAAGCAAGTTCCGGACGGACCCCTGTCCACGAGCTCCACAGCCCCGCCGCCGTCTGCCCCGAATGGCCTCTCTGCGGGTCCGACCGCCGTCGGCCCCGAATAGCCTCTCTGCGGGTCTCCTTCCCGTGCCAACCTCGCCCTACGCGACTAGTCGGGCCATCCCGCCTGCAACAGGTCCGCCCGGTTCAGTCCGCGGCAACCCCGCCCAGGGCGACCTCCCGCGAGCACCTCCGCCCCTCCCGCGGCCCCAGTGCTCGCCCCCTCTCCGCGAGCCTCTGTCCCGCAGCATGCAGGTTCCTGGCGGGTTTATTCACCCCTCCCCCCCCCCCCCCCCCCGTGAAGGCCTCCGCCTTGTTGCACGCAGGCTCCAAAAGGTCCCATCCCGTGGGTTTTACTCTCGCCGCATGCAGGCATCGGACGGGCAATTCCTGCGATCCCCTCCTTTCACACGAACCAACGCGGCACTGTTTGTTTGAACGACACCGAAGAGCATTCGCATGGTTACGAGGTAGTTGCAGATCTGCGGCTTTTAAGTTCATAGCCCCACTCTACAGTGGGTCGGTTAGTGCTGTCTTGGCCTTATTCTGCCCCAATTTATCGTCTTTTATATGATCATGCATGTTCCCGTGCCAGTGAGTTAGGATACCTAGCTATTTATTTGATATTTGCTGCCGGATTGTGAGTGAGAGATCCATCCCTCGTCATTAAATTGAGCATATTGCCTGCGTTGATGCTGTCCTAGCTTGTGGTAGTTCTTACTACACCGGTCCTGTTATTCTTATCACTGAGAGCGGACGATACTCGAGTTGCGTGCGACTTACATTGCGTAATTACCTTCATGAAAAAAACATGGAAATTCGATGAGTATTTGCCGTGCACGTACACTACACTTGCTGATTTCGGATTGTGACACTAGTTCGGACTCATTTCGGTAGTCGTCCCGCGTCATATGGACTACGGAGAATGTTCCCAGGTTAGTCTACAACACACCTTTCCTGCTAGGGAAGTCGGACACTCTCTTGAAAGGGACAAGTGGAAATTGAAAGACTGAACCAAGAAGAGATCTACTCACTTATCTTCTGACTGCTACGGGGCGATTATCCATATTACTTAAAGAAATTAGAATGGCCCAGTATTATCCCTCTTCTCACTATCTTTCACTACCTTCACCCCTCTCTCACCGCATACTCAGAAATTCGTTAGCGGCAATCCAATTGGCCACTTCAAACGTGCAACTGCAACTGTGATTTTTTCACACTCACACACTTTCTCTTGATAATCCCAAGAGTTTCTCAAGTTCTCTGCCCCTTTGTCCTTTACTAATCTCCTTTTACTATATCGGGGCTTACAACTCTTCCACCCTGTTTGGCATATTGTCACTGCCTGAATAGAGTCATCAGCTGCCGCTGTTTGCAGCAATGGCATACAAGCACCATTAGGAGTTATCAACCAGCTTCCCTAGTGACCTAGAATGGACTCACTGCACTTTGCAGACATGCAGCAATTAGGAGTAAACTAGTAAAGTATCAATACTACGAGAAGCTTCTTTCTCATGATGCCTTCTACTTTAAGTAACATCTAGCAGTCATCAAAGGAATGCATCTTCCGCTTGAAATGTAATTCTACATGCATACATGGTTTGCCATCTCTTTCGACATCTCTGAGATCTCCCGAGAATCTCTATCTCCCCAAGGGACCCAAAACGAAGCTTGACTGACATCAAGAATAAGAGGGTTATAGAGGAAAAACAATGGAAAGGAGGCGGAGAAGAGGGGGAGGAGGAGATGAGAAGGCCGACAGAGAAGAGAAAATGATGATTGATGAGAAGTTTTCTCATCATCATCAAAGACTTATCCCATCTATTTGGATTCGGCTACATGAATCATGTCTCGCCATCTTAATCTATCAAATGCCAAACTTGAGATAACACGTAACAATGTCATGTCATTTCTAACTACATCTAACCATCTCATCTTATGTCTCCTTCGATATCTTCTATCCTCTCTTAACTGCTAAACTTAGACGACATAGTATATGACCAAACCACCGCAACCTATTCTCCCTAAACTTAACGTCAATAAGAGTTATACCTAAATCCTTACATATATATTCACGCCATTGCGGTGCATCACTTTTAGGGAACACTGATGAGAAGTTTTCTAACATGTCCCAAGATTTCGTCCCGATCTCTCGAGATTTTACCAAGATCTCTTCTCTCCAACCCTCCCCAAGCGAACCCATGATCCGAGATGGCTAACCTTGCATGCATACAATAGGAATTTCATTATCTATTCAAATGTAGTTTTCGTGTTCAATCTTACATGTTTAGTATAATATTTCATTTCTATTTTTAAGATTTTTTTTTTACTTTTTTACATTTTCTTGGGATAGAGTGGGGCCAATCTTACGTACCCTTGGGTCAGGGAAGGATTGGCCCTTAAAGGTTGAATCAGGGGAGCTCCCAGGGCTGCCATTCCTGACCCCAATCTCGACTAATGAACCTTGTTTTACACAACAAGCCAACAGTTGTTGAGCTTGGGTTATAACAATGTCATTAGAGAGGGGACCAAGAGATTGGGTGGTTGCTTTGTCGATGTTTTTTTTTTTCGTGTGCATGTGTGTGTGTGTGTGTGTGTGTGTGTGTGTGTTTTTTTTTTTTTTTTTTTTTTTTTTTTTTGGGGGGGGGGGGGGGGGGGGGGGGTGGTGTGGCACTGTTGTTGGAGTTTTTGAAGGATGGAACTTAGGAGAAAGCAGAAAAGGGGGGAACATCTTGTTGATTAGTTCAAGTAGAAAAAGGGGGCATAGGGATGCTGATTGGCGCCCAAGTTCTTTCGTGAGGTGGATGTAGTGTCTAGAAGCCCATAGGCATTGGCCTCTAGTGGCATCCCCAACTAGAAGAGTTACACTCATTTTTTATGATCCTCGACTAACAATTTTACCCTAGAATCAATAAGAGGTTGACCCCATTTCAAGGACTTCCAAGTTTACTAAGGCCTTCTCTCAATAGTGATAGTACCACAAATTCATTAACTGGTCATTCGGTTGATGTAAACTACTGTAAAATGATGTAGAACACCAAAATTTATGCCTCACAGAAATGTAACTTTTTGCATTCATGGTTGGAAGTATCGGCAGATACCGATACGTATCAGAGAAATGGTAGTTTTACCTAAAATAACACAGCACCTACGTGTAAAACAAGGAGAAGTACAAGGGAAAAGAAAAAGGCATCATCCCTCCCAGAGAATGGCCACCCTTAGGAAACACCATGTAAAAAAATTGCCCCCAAAAGAGACCCCTATACAGGATAAGCATCCCCTAAAAGATGTACCCCCCCCCCCCAAAACCAACCCCTAATTGCCCAAATACACTATGTGAGACGATCGCAAATAAAAGTGAGGAGCCACTATGGGTTTCTTGATTTTCCTTGGAAGATCTGATAGATCCTTTCACCCCAAATAGCGTAAACCATGGTGTGAAGTACCATCCACCATATCCTTTAATCAATCTTGAGCCTCCAATACATGTTCCAAACGCTGGAGCTCAGTCACATGCTCCCTGGAGACCATGTCAGACACAGCAAGTCTTCAACAAGGTTAAGATGGACTCTCCAATAACCCATTCCTTAAAGTGGTTACCATCTCTTCAAGTACATTGTACCTCAGACCTTGGAAACTCCAGTTCCCAAGTAGTGTCAATCTCCTATTGGCCAAATGAAGTTAGAAAAACTATCTAGAATTAAAACTACCAACTCTGGGAAGTCCTTGACATCACTGGATGAAAAATACATTCAAACATGCTCTTTCCTTGTTCAACATAAAGATTCAAAAACTAGTGTCAAAAAGGGTTTTTTTTACTTTTTCAGTCCCTATAATCTTCCAATGTTCTTATAAGTCCCCTGAAATCCACATATTTCCTTAAACCACCCCCCCCCCAAAAAAAAAAAAAAAACTTTGAGTCATCCTTAAGAAGTCCCTCTAGAGGGGCATTTTAGGGAGGGTTGAGAGTCCTTTTAGGGACATTTTAAATAATTGTAGGGACTTATAAGCAATATAAAGATTACAGAGGCTTATAAGGAATATTGGAAGATTATAGGTACCGAAAAAACTGAAAAGTAAGAATCTCTAAGAAAACGGTGTTAACGTTAAGAAAATGTGTACAAAGAATGAACAGATCACACAGATAGGAGGGTTATAATTTTCAACTGCAAGAGGTTAACAAACTAGATTAAAGGAAGCCAAAGACAAGAAGGACAAATCAATGTGATATACTTTTTGTCGCAAAGTCAACTGTACAAACAGGTTCATGCACAAGGAATTCCAAATTGCATTCACACCTGGATCGGGTATGTCCAATCCAGTGTTTCCAATTTGACCCGGATCAGACAAGCCAACCAGTTTATTCGGGCAAAAAAGCAAAGAAAAGTATAATTGTCAGTAAAAGGTTTACCTGTGTTTATATAAAGAGTGTATGTATGTATAATGTATAGGGTTGCTTTTACAAACTTACAACCACCCTATCCCCACTTGACTGCCCTAATCCTATCTCCCTTCCCAGCTACCGGAGAAACTAAAGGGGTGCAGAGGGAGGAGTTGGCAAGGATCCAAGGTCCTTACCTGGTAATGGCTGCTGGAACCTTCCATTCTGGTGCAGGGGTAAAGCCCTTCTTCTTTTCCTGAAGAACAACTGGTCCAGAGTGGCCCCGGCTGATTTAAATCAATCATGGATTGGTAGACACACAAAGGATTGGCCGCCAATCTTGGATGATTTTCGTGTCTAGGGCTGCCTCCAGGTTGAGTCGCTAATAATTAAAAAGGGAAAATATTCCTTAAACGATCAGTTTAAGAGGGCCACCAAACTGGTCCCCCAAAAACAAAAAATAATAATTCTGACCCGGATACAGGTCTAGAGGCAAGCCCACATATAGGCGCCTGATAAGAGGAAAAGAATCCCTTTGTTTTGTCAAATGTTCAGCAGAATAGAATAAAATGCAAATAGAGGAATAACATTGAAAACTAATCCAAGCATATTGGATAAGCTGATAAGGCTTGTCCATAACTCCATGGTAGGTCAATTCTAAGTGTATAATTTTATATACATATAAGAAATGAGAAAACCTTGCCGCACCGCCTGGCTGTGTTTTTTATTAAAAAAATTATTTTTTCAAATTTTTTGAACTGTTTTTCACTGTTCTTTGGGGCTCGATTTTTTATTTTTCATCCTTTTTTGGGTCGTCTAATTGGAAATAGGATTGTACGTCCATGTAGGGTGTAATGGGGCCTTCAAAAAAATTGAAAAAATAAAAATAAAAAACACCGCCAGGCAGCATAACAACCCCTGGCAGTGCAGCAAGGTTTTCTCATAAGAAATCAAATGAAACTATATCCACCATATTTGATGATACTGAAATTCATTACGCTACAGCTGGAACACCTCCCTCACGGCATCTCATATTTTCTGAAACCTTAGAAACTAATGTGTTCCAGAATATACATAGAAGAAATTATGTCAAACAAAGTATCTATGCCTGTTCCAACATGGTAATACCGAAAATCCTTGCAGTAGCAAAATATGTATCTATCTAATCAGCATTAGCCCTTCAAGAATTTCTGATCTTGGATAACCCTTCAGATTCAAACCAAAACAAGAGACATACCAGCACTTTAATCATTGCTGCTACTCTCAATGGCAAAGCCCTTGGTGTACTCTGTAGCTGTGGAACAATGGCTAATTGAGCAGTTTCATCCGTTTCTGGAGATGAAGCTATAACCTCCATTGTGTGAGAGTTCATGTTGGAATTAGAGAATGACTTCTCCTGATCATCAAGATACAACAATTGATAACCGTATAATTACTAACAGACAAAACAGATAAAAGGGTAACATTGTAGGCATGGAATCTTTGAACCTTTCCAACTGTAGTAAAGGCTTTCTGCACAACAGCTGCGTCATTTTCACAATCTGTTTCTGATCCCAGGAGATACGTCACTGCTCCAGAAGATGCATTATCCCTGCAGTAGAATGATTTTCAAGTATTACATCGGGCAAAAATGGAAATGAGACTAGGAAGAATGATGCAAAAAATGGACCACCTTTTGTACTGAACACTCCATCGTCCTTCTCCATCCAAGGATAAAACCATATCGTGAAATGCAACTAGTGCAGGTCTGTGTGATATAGTAATGCATGATGTTCCCATTGCCCGAACCTTAGTGCAAAATCTTTCCTCCATGTCGGTCGTAACAGCACTTGTACATTCGTCAAGAATAGCAAATTTAGGTTTATGATAGAATAATCGAGCCATCCCTAATCTCTGCTGCTCCCCGAGGGAGAGTTCATCACCCCAATTTATCTCCTTCTCTGGTGGATATCGCTCTAATAGGTACTCAAGATCAACCTGTCAAAAATAGTTTTTATTTACCCTGATATCTCTACTAATGATAGTAGTCTAGATAGCAACCAAACACATGAACAGGGATGGGCAATCCAAGATTAGCCAGATCAAAGTACTGAAAAGTTACATTTCTCAGTAGCTCAACCATTGCACTGTGTGTAAGTGGTTCAGTTTCCTGGTCTGCCGTAAGAGGATAGATTAGCTGATCACGCAATGTTCCAACAGCTGTATAAGGTCGTTGTGGCACATAAAAGATTTCCTTGTTGAGATCAGAACCAATTCCAGGTTTTACAATGTAGCCTGAAACAAGAGGCCAAAGACCACCAAGCACCCGGAAGAGAGAGCTTTTACCACTTCCATTTGGACCTTACACAGGGAACAAGAGAGAGAAGCTCAGCAAATTAGACTCAATTCAAGAATGTTTCATTGTTAGTTTGTTCCACCAGTAGTCGAATAGAACAAATTATGGGAAATGAGCAAGTAAAGAAGCTACATCATGTAATTAAACTAGCTGTGTGGATGGCCTTTCTTTTCCCCAATCTCTTGGGATTAATAGAGCCCTACCAGTCTTCCCTTTCTATTATATTATAGAATCCAAGCTAATGTGCATGAATATACATATATAGTTCAGCCGTTCCTTAGATAGCAGGCACCAAGTTTGCCTGTGTTATGCACCTACTTAAATTCTTGTTTGTGCTTGCAATTTATTGTGCTTTGTTCTTTAAAAAAAAAAAAAAAAAACTAGATAGGACCACGTGTCATAAAACAAAAGAGAGCATGTACAGGAAAGAGGAAGATACAAGAACAAAAAAATCTCCCTATACAAAAGTACCAAGACAGCGTAGCTCCCCTCGATTCTCTCCAAGAAAACAGAAAAAAAAAAAAGAGTTACAATGGTCCACCCTACAAGAGACCCTCACACACTCCCTAAATTATCGTGCTCTATATAACTAAATTAAATTATTATTTGTTCACATGATTTAGAATCTTCTTCTAGTGGCCTTCTTAGTGGTCTTTTAACTGAAAGTAAAAAATGACTCAAATAGAATCTTGCAAATTGATATCAAGATGAAATTTGCAAAGTGGTTTTAACATTATTATTACCCTTACCAAAGAATCTCAATTAAAATCTATGCAAACAAAATTCTAAAGGGAAACAGCTGTCATGCCATATGAATCATTGCGTAATGTGTAAGAGAAGGTATCGAGTAATAAAAAATTCCAAGACTACATAGATTCAAATAACATGTGACTCAAAAATTAATGCTAATATTATTTAGAGACTCAGCCTCCATCCCAACATACATGTGGGTGTTTTTGGAGGTGCTGAAACCACATTCCATTAAAGGTGAAACAGTACAAGATCTATCAAGGCGGCTGAGGGAAACATAAAAGAGAAACCCTAGAATCCAATCATAACACTCAACCAAACATTTTATTTTGAAACGGGTCAGGCCCGGGGGAAATCCCAACAGAGGTAGGGGCCGCCCCTGGGGCAGACACCCAAGTATAGCATGAGAGCGGCAAAGGCTGAGGGCAGCTCCCAAGCCAAAAATCCAATTATATCGGGCAAACCCACAACCTGTGGGAATTTAACCCGCCTAAGGCAGGGGCCTATCCACTGTGCTACTCACTATGAAGCACACATTGGCTTTAATCGCAAACATTGATTGTCTACATAAACAGAGCCATCTCCTCGATATAAAAAGTGAGATAGTTCAGTCATCATCAAAGCCTTATCCCATCTATTTGAGGTTGGCTACCTGAATCATATCCTGCCATCTTAATCTATTTGATGCCGTACTTGTGGTAACACGTAGCAATGTCAAGTCCTTTTAACTCCATCTAACTACCATATCTTAGATCTTCCCCGATGTCTTCTACCCTCTTCTCCACTGTAATTTTATCACCTCTTAACCGGTGCTGAACTTAAGCGACGATGTACATTATCAAATCATTACAATCTATTCTCCATAAGCTTAATGTCAATAGGAGATACACCTCAATCATTATGTATATATCATCCCTAATTTTATCTTTTCTAGTCTTACCACACATCTACCTCAGCATCAGTATCTCAATAACACAATTTTTGCACATGATCTTTTCTTACAGCCTAACACTCAGAACTATATAACATCACAAGTCTTGCAGCCATCCTACAAAACTTACTTTTGAGTTTTAAGGGGACCCATCTATCACAAAAGACACCGTATGCACTTCTCTACTTCAGCCAATCAACCTTGACTCTATGTGTAACACCTTCTTGGATCTATCCATTCTCTTGAAGAATAGATCATAAATATCGAAAATTGCTGCTTTTAGAAATTACTTGACCCTCTATTGTAACTAATTCTACTCGATCAACCTTTATGTTACTGAAGTTACATTTCATACATTCTGACTTAGTTCGACCAATCCTGAAGCTTTTAGATTCCACAATAGATTTCTATTGTTCTATCACTCAAACTCTTAATATTATCATCAACTAGAACAATATCATCTGCAAACAATATACACCAAGGGATGTCACCATGCAAGTGTTTAGTGACCTCATCCATCACTTAACTAAAGTGATAAGGAATTAATGTTGATCTTTGATGTAGTCCAATAGTAACAGGCTAACAGGGAACTCATACGTCTCCCCAACAGTAGTCCTCACACTAGTATAAGCCTTCTTATACATATCTCTAATCACATGGATGTATCCTTTAGATACTCCCTTCTTCTCTAAAGTCCACCAAATTAGCTCCCTAAGCACACGATCATAGGCTTTCTCTAAATCATAAAAACCAATTTAGAGAAAGTATAACTCCCTTAGCATATGAACATCTTCAACTTCTGAAGCTCTAATCTATCAAATGTAATAATAATTAATTTGTCTGCTAGACTCATAAATTCCTTCACAATGATAGCTCTAGATTGATCCCCATTTAATAGTTTCTCAAAATAAATACTCCATCTCTCCTTAATCTCACAATCGTTCACAAGAACTCTTTCATCCTCGCTCTTAATGTATTTAATATGATCTAAATCTTTACTCTTTTGTCCCTTAGTTTAGTAAGTTTAAATGTCTTTTTCACCTTCTCAAGTTCCCAATTTATGATGCAATTCCTCAAAAGTTTTTAACTTAACTTCACTAACTATTTTGTTAGTGTTTGTTTTAATTGATTATTTTCACTCATTTGCCATACTTTAAAATATTCTCACTTATTATTAATAGACTTTTGAATTTCATTATCCCACCACCATGTCTCTTTTTTAAGAACTTTTTTACCTTTAATTTCACTTAAGATTTCTTTTGCTACTCTTTATACAAGTAGCTATTCTATTCCATATTATGTTAATTTCCCCTTCGGAATCCTATATATCTTCTTTTAATAGACACTTCTTAAAGGCATCTACATATATCTTCTTTTAATAGACACTTCTTAAGGTATCTATATTTTCTCCTCTCAAGTTACGCCATTTAATTTTAGGACAGCTATTCACTGCACCATTTCTCTTCCACTTTTGGATGTAAACATCCATCACTAAAATCTTATGTTGAGGGGCTAGACTCTCCTTAAGTATGATTTTACAATCTTTACATAATGATCGATCAACTTTTTTTAATAAGAAAAGTCGATTTGACTTCTATGTGTTTCATTTTTATAAGCTATTAAATGTTCATCTCTCTTTTTAAAATAAGTATTTGCAATTATTAGATCATATGTACTAGTGAAGTCAAGAATGGCATCACCCATGTCATTTCTATCACCAAAAACAAAGCCTCCATGAACCCTCTCGTAGGCACTATTATTCTTTCCTACATGGCCATTTTTGTCTTCCCCAACAAAAGTCCTTTCACCACTAAGGATATCTTGGATTATCTTATCAAAATTCTCCCAGACTTCTTTCTTAACACTCTCTTCTAATCCTACTTGAGGTGCATAGGCACTAATTATATTTAAAACTTCTTCACCTACTACAAGTTTAACTAATATGAGTCTATCCCCCTCCCTTCTATCTTCTACAACTTTGTCTTTTAACTCTTCATCAATGATAATAGTTACACTATTTCTATCATTTGTCTTGCCTACATACCATTGTTTGAAACCTTCAATTTCTTTAGCTTTAGAACCCTTCCACTTAATTTCTTATCAGCAAGCTATGTTGACCCTCCTATCTCTCATTAGTTTTAACTAACTCAGCTTTTACTAGTCAAGGTTCCTATGTTCCATATAGTTAAACAAATTTTGTTTTTTATGGACTGACTTCTTCACTGGCATTCGTCTAGTGCACGAGGACTCTTGCCTATTTGCCACCAAAATAGGATGCCATGCGGCATGTCGCTTCCGGGGAATGCCCTAGCGACCCTTGCTCACTTCCCATTACACTTGGGGGCGATGTAACACGTCCCTTCCAAAGAACACCCTAGCAACCCCTTGCTCACTTCTCATTACATTGAGGGGCGATGTAACGCATCGCTTCTGGAGAATGCCCTAACACTAACATGACAAATTGGATCAGGTTTCATGAATAGGTTTTCTTGGAAGGTGGCGAGGGCCACAGATTTTATATAAATAATCAGCAGGGAACGCAAATACAAATGGAGACTACAAAGCAAGTAGCCAAAACTCCAACAAAACAAAATCAAGAGTTACTCAATAAGAGAGAAGTAGCCACAAGGGCAAAACCGAGCTAACATAAAGCAAAGAAAATCATGGCAGGAAGTCTCTCCACTTGCTGATGGAAGATAGATAGGTGCAGTCTAACTCTGTCTCCAGATTAGCAACAGTTCTCCAATTCTGGATAAGAAAGAATGAATGGTTGATACTGTTAAACGGGGGAGAGAAGGCATGCTTAGAAGGATAAATGGCTCTCTAAAAGTTCCCTTCATTGATCAGGCTCCTAATATATATCAGCTTGTAGATAACAAAAATGCTATAGTGGCCCAGGTTCTCTCCCAAGACAATGATGTTCAATCGAATCTTAGCCTCCAAAGAAACCCAACAGAATCTGAAATAGGGGAGTTATTCAGAATTCTACACCTAACTTCAAACGTTCATCTCATTAGGGATCAGGAAGATAAACGAATTTGGACTTGGAATAGCAAAGGATCCTTTTCATCTAATATTCTTACTAGTATTATCCAAGATGGTGGCATCAAAGTGTGGTGAAAATCCTTAGTGTGGTCCAAGTATATCTCAGTCAAAATCAGAATGTTCCTTTGGAAGGTGGCTTTGAATAGGCTTCGGACATCACGAAAACTGAAGAGTATCTTTAACTTCAACAACTCACTATGTGTTTTCTGCGGGTTGTTTGAAGAAGATCAGAATCATCTTTCCTGTCACTGTGGGATCATCAATTTCCAGTGGAAAGTCTTACCCAAGGCTCAGAGGATTCAGTGGGTGGAACCTCTTGACTCCCTTCATCTCATGCAAGGGTGGTCAGTTATCTGTCCTACTCAAGATGACAGGAAGATGTGGTCCTTGTTCCTTCCAGCTATGTTGTGGTCTATTTGGTTAGAAAGAAATAACAGAAGATTCAATCAGGAATTCAGAAACCCTTCCAAAATTCTTCAAAGAGCTCTTATTTGGGTGAAAGGAATGGGGAAGAGCAGCTGATATCTGGAATGCTTCAGAAGGAGATATCATTTCCAGGGCTTGTAGTTGGAAAAACTCTTTGTTATGATTTTTGTTTCCCTGAGGCACTTCTGTTAGCTTCTATTTTATTTTCTTAATAAAATAGAAGCCTAGGGTCTGCCTCTCGTTTGTTCGCTGTGGGGTTGTGGGGTTGGCTATCAGCCATGATGTTCGGCCTTTGGCCTCCTCTATATCCTCTTTTATCTTTAATGAAATGTGACTTTATGTCACCTTCCAAAAAAAGGCATGCTTGAAACATATGGCATTACGTTCTTTGCAAGTCGTCCAAAGAAAGCACCCAATAACATGAACCAAGTATCCTTATCACCCTCTGAAACAAGGATATCCTTCCATGTAAGAATCAGCTGCTGGATAGAAAGTGGCTGCTGCCAGGAACAGCCAAGACATGGACATAGGATGGTCCAAACCTTGGAGATGATACCACAATGAATAAAAAGATAATCATTGGTTTCTTTGAAGGAACCACAAAAGAGATAGGTATCCCTGATATCAGGTTTAAATTTCTTCAACCGGGCCAAGGTTGGTAGCCTACCTTGAATCAATTTTCACATAAGAATCTTCATTTTGGATCGCCAAACCTTCTTCCATACAAAGCTGGCCCATGGAACTTGGAGACCCTCATAATTGAGAATGGTAGTGACTGACTTGACTGAAAAAAGCCCTTTAGAATTCCATAGCCCATTAGCCAAATCTTCTTATCTTCCTCTTGAATGTTTAGATTGATGGACTGGAGAATGCTACTCAGTTTTAAGAATTCCGACAGTTCCTCATCAGTTAAGTTCCTTCTGAAGTGGAGGTCCCAGATGGTGTGGAACCCTCAATGTAGGAGGAGAAGACTGATGCCTCTTTATCTGTGGAGAAAGAAGATTCTAGAGAAAGAATCTGCAAATGAAGAATCAATAGCCCATGGATCTGTCCAGAATTTAAAGTGCTTCCCATTACCCAAGATAATAGAAGTGTACCCAAGATAATAAAAGTGCCAGCACTAGAATGGCTTTCCAAATTGAAGATAACCCATTCCTAGAAGACAGAGAGATCCCAGTGGTATGAAGAATAAAAGTATTTTGATCTAACAATAGATTTCCAAAGAGATTCAGATCCTTCTCCCAGCATCCATAACCATTTAGAGAGTAAGGTTGTGTTCAAAGTAGCCATAGGAATGAGACCAAACCCTCCACAAGTCGGCCGACAAACTTTAAACTAGGTAATGGGTTATAAATTTTCAAATTTCCCAAGGCCATGGAAAAGAGAATCGAAGGTTTCATGATTAGATTGTGACAAGCTTTATTAAGTGCTGGCTGTTGACCTAACACACACCCTCCTTTCTCTCCCGGGCTTGACTGGCCATGGTGAAGTTGCAAGGGGTGCACCACGAGGACTTCCTAGGAGGTCACCTATCCTAGTACTACTCTCGTCCAAGCATGCTTAACTTCGGAGTTCTAATGGGATCAGTGCATGCATTAGGGAGATAGTGCAGTCAGCTGTACAAATTCAAAAGACTACTGATAGCTGAAATCTACACAAAATGTGATGTTGTCCTTTTATTCTAAATAATTTTTAGATAAAAATTTTGAGTTAAAGATTCAGAAAGCCCCCAAAATGTTATCCAAGTCAGGGATAATTGGATAGCAATCAGGTGATGTCCAAGACCATGAATTGATACTTTATGTTAAATGCATATTACTAACTGAAAAGAGGGATGATACACTGTTTTGCAGACACCATATCCTAATTATGGAATAGCACTATCACTGAAATAGCCACACTTAAACTGTACTAATAGATAATAATTACACAAGGAACAACAGCAGTCTTTATTTACCATCAAATAGACTTCGTTCACCTAATATTTGGCTTCTGCTATTAAAGTATAGCTTAAAAATTAACATTTTTTATTTAGATGACCAGCTAACTTGGTTACCATGCCACAATCGCCTAGGCACCTGATTTTTTTGAATGTGGATGGTACCACAATATATTATAAGAAAAAAGGAGGATATACAAAAGAGGGCAAGACAACAAAAGTCCCTCCTATACAAAACACCAAGATGGTGAAACACTCCCTTAGCCCTCCAACAAATGCAACAAAGCAGAGTAACAAGTATCCAACTTACACAAAAACCTCACCCACCTAGGCAACTGATTAACCACTGCTTAGAATAAAAGAGGAATGTTGAAGTTACCTGTGATCAAAAGATTAGAACCTGATTCTACCTTGAGAGTCAAGTCATCCACCAATACATTGCCTGTTGGCGTGACCACCTAAAATCAATTTTGTTAGGGTACGCTGGAAACCTTTTGTTGTTTCAAAGGACATAGACATCAAAACACAGAAATTGCACAACATGTCCATTTTGATTTGAAGGTACCTTAACATGTGCAAATTCAATATAATTTGCTTCACTAAAGTAATTCTTGTTTGCATTGTTTTGGGCAAGTGATTTATCATTCGTAGCAGATAGTTCTTTTGATATGACCATCAACTCATGAATTCGATCAGCATAGCCACTGTAACATGGAAAATACACAAAATAAGAAGTGCACCGCAAATAACATCTGGAAAAGAAAATAATGCAATAAATTAAAAATTCAGGTTATGCTGCTAGATTAACTGTAAATTTATAACATACAATTTACATGTCTACCGCAAAACAAAAAATCAGGTCAGAAAATGCAGGAATTTTTTAATAGAACGAAATGAAAAAAACACCCATTGAATGCTCAAATTGACAGTGGGGCTTATTTTCAATGCAGGTCAGGTTGCATGCTTGTATAGTACTAACTTCACCAAGGCCTATTCAAATGCAAACTAGCTGACCAGTGTCATAAATTGAGAAATTACCATAATTCATAACCAATATCAATCTTTCAACAAGAAGCAAGTATCAAGATATTATAATAGAACCATATTGATGTTATAGATTAAGGAAGCAGAAAGGTCGCAATCAACTGAGTGGCACGATGTCCAATTGCATGCCATCTTCTCCTCAATCAATTTATTTTTGCACTATTTGCTGGTTTAAAGTTAAGACTTGCACAATGGACATTTTCCTTTTACGTGGACTTACCACTACTCACTATAATTTTACAAGATAAGATCCCAAAAGGTCACTGCCCATACAAATACAGACTATAAACACAAGGCAGGTCCGAGTCTGACACTGGTCTTTATTCCCCATGAGAGCAGTAATATACAAACAAGCTGCAGTAGAACCACTAACCACAACTGCCAATTGGATTACCACCAAAGAGATGTACTTCACTAGCATACCGATGTTTTCAGAACTATCCAGCAAGGTTTGCCATATCATTGGATCGGTGAGACTCGGTTACTCTGAAAACTGAGTCATACTGGTCCGACTCGGTATGACTTGGTACAACTCGTACAAGTCAGGCACAAGTCAGGCCGATTCAGGTTCGATTTAGTAGATCACGTAAACTCAAAAACCCAATATGATTTATACACACTGAGTCTGCAAACTGGGCAATTCAGAAGTACATCACTCTTGCTCCACCCAAAACCAATGCTATGATAGGTAATACCTTGAAAGAATCTTATGACGATAATCCCTTGTCGGTAGAAAACTTTTAACCTATGAGTCTTTGATTAGCCTCAGGCCAATGCCAGCTGTTAACAATAACCCAATGAGGAACCAATCTGGCCTTCCAAATGCAATCCCAAAAAAAAATGAGTGAGACAATCTCCTGATCCCATACATAATCATGTTACTCGTATGTCAGGATCATGATTCAACTTGTTCACATATGGGCAATATCACCTTACATGCCAGGCCTACCATGAAAGAAACTTTACACTGCTCTTCAGTTACCACATTGGCAAAAATGGCATTGCAGGCCCACTTGCAATGAAAGATGAGCAAGCTCCACTATTGATATCTCTCACATTTAAACTCCCTGAATGAAAGATCACAACAGGCCAAGCTGCCCAATCTGAGCACAGCATTGCCTCTCAAAGCCTATTTGAGATTGTCTGCCTGCCACAAGGAGATGACCCCATCCAAAAGAGATGCCTTTGAAAGGAAGATTACTTTCCCACGTTCCATGAGATATGGTAAACTTAACATTCATTCATCCTTCCAACAAAATCTCTGAACTATGGCCAAGCTGCTCAATCTGAGAGCAGCATTGCCTCCAAAAACCGACTTGAGGCAGTCTGCCTGCCACAAGGAGATGACCCCATTTCAAAAAAGATATCTTTGATAGGTAGATTACTTTCCCACATTCCACAAGATATGGTAAACTTAACATTCATTCATCTCCCCAACAAAACTTTTGAACTAAATCTGAAGATGAAGACCCAGAGATTTAAGCATTTGTTTTGACAGCTGTCAGCTCAACACCAACCCATTAGTTCCGCTGAATCTTACCATCTAAATGTGTGCAAGCAGGACAGACTGCCGCTAAAAGATGCAAAAAAAAAAACTCTCTCTCTCTATCTGACAGCAGTGATGTGACCGTGTGACTGGTGTCTACCAGCGTACAGACACAAAAATACACAATAGACAATGATGAACCTAGCTACAGTATGCATG
Source organism: Zantedeschia hybrid cultivar (assembly GCA_030544215.1). Classification (NCBI taxonomy): domain Eukaryota; kingdom Viridiplantae; phylum Streptophyta; class Magnoliopsida; order Alismatales; family Araceae; genus Zantedeschia; species Zantedeschia hybrid cultivar. The sequence goes on from JARZZO010000014.1 coordinate 23,017,651, forward strand.
TACCATCATGCCTATCAAGGCCTGCCTGGATGGGAAAAGGCTAGTGTGAACGGAAAGAGGAAAGAGGAATTTGGGTTAGAAGAGGAGTTAAGGTTGGGTGGGGTAGATCAGGCCTGTACAAAGAGAGAAGTAAGGTTGGGTAAGGACGTAATTTGTGGGAAAAGCGAAAGAGCAAGATAAAGACAATTTGGTGATGGAAACAGTCTCTTAATAAGATTGGGAGGGAGCAATAGGGTGAGAAACGGATGGGACTAATCTTGGAACATGGTGCTAAAGTTCCGGGCAGTGCAGATGATGTAAGTGGCGTCCAAAATCAAGAAAGCAATGGCCATAGAAGGCATGGAATCGAGATGACATGACAGCGATCTTAGTGTGCTGTTGCCATCTAACAATCATGAGCACAGAATCGCACTTGAGCAATCACAGCAATCGCACAAGGGGATTATGAGCATCAGCAACCAGGACAACCCACTTCTGTGGGTTGTACAAAAAGGAACCATTTCCCACTTCCTAGTGCTCTTGAATTTTAACCTAAAAGTTCCTTTGTACACCACTACAAACTTTGGAGGACACAGATGCATCTTCTACTTGCAGGGAGAGAGGGGCCATAGGCAATCTTAATTGAAGGAAGGTTGATGTTGGAGGCATCCGCCACTGAATGCAAGAACCATCCATGGTCATTCCAGGGTCCTAATAATGGTGGCAACTCCATCATTATTACCTTTTTTTGAAAGTGGATGGTACCACAATTGTATTAAAATAAAAAGAGAGATTTACAAGTGTAAAAGGAAGAGGACCACCATTAAAACCCCTCTATACAAAAGACACCAAGATAACAAAAAGTTGGGCTATAATTGGCCCCATTACATAAAGCTGCAAACCATTCCCCCACCTTAACAGAAGTGAATCTAACCACGCTACATCATTATTACTTCGAACAGCTTATTAGGATTCTGCCTCAAGTTGCCACATTTTTTGCATCTCATAACCAGCAAACTTGTAAAAGCATTTTCTGAAGTGGCGATAAACAGCAGCTTATTCTATTGTATGAAGTTAATTTACCTTTCCAATCCACTAACTAACTAAAACTTTAAAAATCAAATTCAAATAAATTCCCTGACTTCCCCTTCTCATCTGCAACAGAATGGTTTTAATAGTGTGAATGGTTCAAAAATAGTGTAATCGGCTTAGGTCATAAAGTTTATAAAGCAAGTGCACCGAGAACGTGGAGCTATCCACCTCCAAAAGGGGGAAAAAGGATAGACAAAAATCAGAAACAGTTATTCCCTGGGAGTCATAATTAGACATGTCAAAGTGAAACCTATGCATGAAGCTACATGTTCCAGCAACTCAAAAAAAAAAAAACACACGCACGCACACACACACACAAAAAAAGAAATCACCTCAGGCGACTAAGGCGTCGTGAACTAATGGAAAGAGTTCCAAGTGACTGAAACAGAGATATAATAACACTTGTGTGATATCGAAGGTTGCTAAGCATTTCTGCCCTTCCCAAGGTTGAGGCATCTGGTCTCAGATTGCCAGCAAAAAAGGGTTCGATTATCAGTATAACTGCTACCGTGGCACCCAAATATTTCAATAAGAAATCTTGAACCATTCCAAACCACCAGTGGTCATGAAGAACATGTTTCATGTGCTCAATAAGTATCTTGAACTGCTGCTTGATGTGGGATGATTCCCGCTTTTCTCCTCCATAAAATGCTACACTTTCAGCATGAGTTCTTAACCGTGAGTGAAGTTGACGATATTCCCCTTCCAGCTGCTGCTCTTTTGACATCAATTTCCCAAATGCAGGAGAGAAGTTTCTAATCATAGTCCCTGCCCCTAACACATACGCCTGTAAAAGAAGAAAAGGAAAGAGAAACAATGCAAAAAAGTCAAGTAGGATGCCAACAACAATCACAATTAAGAAAAAGGCAAAACAGTCAAGTAGGATGTCAACATCAATCACAAGAAAATTACCATGAAGTTATGGTACAGCCAAAAATTACAGTTAACTTATACCCATAAGAGTGATTAAAAAGAAGGACAAGGAGTAGAATCAGAGAGTAGAAAGGGTTGTTCCCAGGGATACCCAGCAAAGGAAAGACAGCACTGTCAACAAAGACAGGCAAAGACATAACCAAAAAAAAAGGTCTAATGGAGTGTTAAGGGAAAGAATGACTAAGCAGGCACTATGTTTTTTCCTCCTATGTCCAAGAAAGGAAGATACTGAAAAAGGCAGGCTTTCTTTTCATTTTATATTAGAAAATACGTGACATGACTACTTTAGCATAAAACAGAGGATTGTTGAACGCTTCAGAAAACATTTCCTGATGATCATCAACATGATGTTATCACAAAAATCATTTTTTATTCACCAAGAGTGCAGTTGGTTGTGTCTAGGTAGGACTGGAAGTCACAAAAGTGATTTACTTGCAGGATTTTCTTTTTCTGGGTGGGAGGGTGGAGGATATAAAATAAGGATGTAAGTTACCCCTAATTTAATCAAAATTCGACTGAAAAGCATCAGAAAATACCTTCGTATGTAATGGAGGTCATCTACACTCCCATCACTTTAGCTCAAAGTGGAGTTGACCAGATAAGGATGAAGGAAAGGGCAAAAAAATAAAATTGCGTCTAGCAGGAAAACATACCAGTATCCAAAGCACATATTTTGGGCTTGCATAAGAACAGAGGCGCCAGGTGTACAATAAGCCATCTGTAACTGCAGTGAGATCATCCTGTACAAGTTCACTCAATTCTGAACAAAATCTTGGTATATCACTAGCAATTCGTTGTTCTGGATTGGTTATTCGGCGGTCAACATATGACATTTTGTAATATACCATATTCTGCGTTGTGAATATCCATTAGAAGAAACCATTATTAGTATTTGCACCATACACAATAAAATATTCTTCTGTTTTTAGATAAGAAATTATCCCAACAAAAAATTGTAGAATGTGAAGAACAACATGCAAGCTATCCAGAATCACCCCATGGAACAATGTGACGGAAAAGAAATAACCAGATAAAATGCAACCATAGAGCACTGCATGGCAGTGTTTCAACTCCTGCAACCAAGAAGAAACCTATTGAACACCAACAAATCTGAACATGAAAAACCATGGGAAAAGCTGCTCCGGCCATCCATTTGCAGGCTACAGGGCATCGTTCAATGTCAACCTCATACTTTATACTGCATTGCTGTGAAAGGATGCACTTGACCATGTGAAGAGCTTTCATATGGCTGCCCATAAACATGAAAGTGCAATTGCACACAGCAAGGTCAACGATCAATACACTTATCATTTTATTAGGCAATTACCTTCCTGATCTGGATGTTAAGCACACTGTTTTCCCACTTCATCATTCAGGTAATGTTCAGATTAAACAACTGTCTTTTAAAAACATGATCCACATTTCAAACATCAGCATTTCACAGACAACGTAACTTCTATTTTTTAAAATTATCTTTAGACTACTATTCTCCAGTATAATTTTCCCATTCCCATACCTCGTGAGTCAGATAGAAATAAGCAACCACTTGCACAGTTTTACGGGATGGCAAAAGGTAATGTTGTAACATCCCAGGTTTTCATACAGGAAAGCCTGCTGAGTCATCCAGCTTACTAAGCAGAATGGTTGCCAAACAGCAGTGAAACATCAGATTATTTATTTAGATGTATCCATTTGCTTAGTGATTTTTGACAATGACTCTTGCAATTTTCTGTGCATCATCATTTCTGCTTTTCCGCAAGATCAATAACAGTGGTTCAGCCATGTGCATAGGCACCACAGTAATCAACATACTGTGTGGACACAAGGAAAGGTTTCCAAACGGCTGTGGATGTAAGGCTGCAAGGGTGTGAACATAAATAGAAAAGTCATGAAACCGAGAGAGCTCAAGGGTCCTAAGTTAATTAAGAAACTATCATGGTTTTCTCCGGTTACTTGAACTGTTTCTTAATCAGTCTTCATTATCCTAAACATATGATTATAAGGTGTTTAGAAATGGATTAGAGGTGTTCAGTGGGTGGATAATGAGTCAGTGGGTGGAGAATGAGTAATGAGTAGCAATGTTGGATTGGATGTATATGTTCGCTTCAAGGAAATATGCCACTAACTGTTGTGCACGCATAACTGGCCTCCGGTGTGGGACCCTTAGGGATGAGTTCCCAAGATCCTAGTGGCATGTTGAGGCATTGCATGAGGATGCCATGTTACGACCAAAAAGTTGGTGCTCCTTGTGCTTGGATGGCAGATCAGTCTCACTAGATGAGTGACACCTCATCACCTCCCCGGGAGGCTTGTAAACAAGCAAGGTAGAATCGGATCAGGACCTGGGATCAGCGGGTCTTGATCCAAACCAGATTGGAATCAGATCAGCCAAATTAGCAATCCAAGGGAAAAAGGCTAATCCCTGGATCGGCTTGAATTGTTTTAAAAATGAGAAAAATCAACCAATCGAGAAAAGAACCAGAAAGTTGAATATCACACACTAGCAATCAAGTTCAATGAAAACATTGATTAAAAAAGCTTAGCTTGCAGGCCACATTGGCCTGAATCAATCCAATGCAGACCACATAGGCCTGGAACAGCCTTTATTGGCCCAATCGGCTGATTCGGTATTCTTTTGTTTTGTTTTTTAATTTTATATTTTTTTACAATTTCACTAGGCATTGATTCCGGTATAAATCGGCCAATCCGGCAACTCATGCTGGTACATGAGCAAAACCTCATCATCTCTTAGTCCCACATCACCCAATCCTCACCTTAGATTTTGTGACATCTCATTCAAGTAGACCACAGTCCATCTACTAAGAAAAAACACCCATCGCGGCGTCTTTTCTCCGCCACCAACCCCACCTCCTCTTCTTACTGCTGCTCCCACCTCCCAAAAGAGGAGCAGACCTCTTCAGCCAATGTTGAAGCTGGCCTTGTGAGAAGAAATAAAGGCAGAGAGAGGGTGGAGGGGAACGAGAGAGAAAGGGTGGTGAAACTAAGGGAGAAACCTAAGAGCTCAGTGTTCCATGCCTCTTTCTCCACCGTGTGAGAGTTCCTTCAGCAAAGCAAAAATTCTAAAAAGCCTAGGAGATGCCCACAGCAATGAGTAGTAGTCTAGAGAGAGCTAAGAGCTCTGCACAAGCTGAAGCTTCTTCAAAGTGTTTGGCTCCACCTGGTAGTTTCAACCTCTCCCAAACCTTTTAGGGAGATGGAACTTTGAGACCAGAATGCCCCAATGTAAGGGTGCAAGGAGTTCAAATGAGAGCTAGGGAAATATTCGACCTGTTCTGGTGTTCTGTGTTGAATTCTGAAGCATTGGCATTAGTTTGATGCATCAATAGCTTGAACAAGTGCATGAAATTCATGCGGGTGGATGCATAGTTGTCAAGGCGATCAAAGGCGTTCTCGGGGAGCCCAAGCACTTAGGCGTTAAGGCAGCCACTTAAGCGGCGACTTAGGCGCCTCCTTAAATATATATTAAATATATTAGTATTAATTATAGATTCTTCAACATAAGTAAAAAAAAAAAAAAAAAAAAAATCAAGATTAATATTAAAATTGAAAGAAATTAATCTACCATTGATAATTGGCTTGAACATGTGGAACAAAGCAATCATGACAAATATTAATATAGAAAGCAAAATTGATCTACCATGAAATAATTCACTTGAATAGTTGAATATATAAGAACAGCTCAATCATGATAAAATTGAAAGAAATTAATTTACAAACATATATACAAAATGAAATATTAATTAACCTATAGATTTACAACAAATAAGATAATTAACAAAATATCCGAAAACTTGCAGATAAAGAGGGCTTCGGCCCTATGTCACAGTATGTGACAGCGTGTGGGTGTGTGGGTGGGTGGGTGGGTGTGTGGGTGTGTGTGTGTGTGTGTGTGTGTGAGAGAGAGAGAGAGAGAGTGCTTAGGGAGGGTTTCAGCCCTGCCCCTATGACAGAGGGAATGTGTGAGACTGTGAGTCTGTGAGAGAGAGATTAGAGAGAGATAGAGTCAGAGAGAGAGATTAGCAAGGAAGATAGAGGGCTTCTGCCCTGTGTGTGGCATAGAGAGAGAGTGAGGGAAAGAGAGAGCTCGAGAGGGCTTCGGCCCTGCCTTTGACAGAGAGAGATAGAGTGTGAGACTGAGAGAGATTAGAGAGGGATACAGTGTGCGAGAGAGAGTGAGGGAGGGAGAAAGCTCAAAGAGGGCTTCAGCCCTGCCTTTGGCTGTGACAGAGTCGGGGAGAGAAAGAGAGAGAGAGATCAAAAAGGGAGAGAGAGGGCTTCAGCCCTCTGTGTGGCACAAAGAGAGAGAGGGCTCTGTGAGAGAAAGAGGAAGAGAAGAAGGGGGGTGGGGGGAGAGACAAAAGAGAGGGCCATGGCCTCACCATACGGCGACGGTGTGAGACAAAGGCAGCAGCGCTGGTGACCTGCGAAGGCTTCAGCAGCGAGGGCTTCAGCGGCAAAGACTCTAAACCTTCCACAGAGTGAATGAGAGAGATTAGAGAGACAGAGTGCGAGTTGCGTAGAGGGGCTTCGACCTCACTGTCCTCGCCGGACGCCACAGAGAAAGAGAGCTTGAGAGAGAGAGAGAGAACTTGAGAGAGAGAGAGAAGGGAGGGAATCGGCCTCACCGGACAGTGACGACGACGGTGCCGGCGACAGCAATGGCAATAATGGTGGCGACCGGTGAAGACCGTGGCAGCGGCAAGTGGCGGTGAGGGCGAGCTCCCCGAACCCTAGCACTGTGAATGGAACAGGTAAAATGGGCTCAGGGTGTCGGGGAGGGGCAACTTAACGCAAAGGAGTTGTGGATCCATTGCGGGTCCAATCGGGCCTGGTGCCCAATATGTGCCCGAAGCGTCGAAGCGGACCACCTGGGCCGCTTAAGTGGCGCCCAGGCTCGCTTTATTCGGCCCATGAAAGGCTTTGGGCTCACCTAGCTCCAAGAACGCGCCTTTGCATGTGCCTAAGCGGCACCTTGAGACTTGAGTACTACAAGTAGACGATTTTCAAGTATGCTGGTAAGTTTTCATGAAACTATGGCTCCATTTGAACAAGGATTGAACATGAAGAGTAATGCTACACCTATATGACTGTCTTTAGGGGCCCTATGGTTGCTCGAAGGAAGGGCTGGAAGTGAGTTACATGTAACTCACCTGCTTCACCCTACTTCCAGTAGTTTGGTTGTTTGAAGATTTTAAAAATGTTTGAACTCACCTACCTAAAATCAAGAGTTTAAAAAGAGTAGGTAGAAGTTATTTCCACAAACAAAAGAAAAAGATTGAATGACACTCCTAAGTAACAAAATTGTCACAATTTGATCTCACTTGCATACAGCTACTTTCATGATCTCACCTCCTGCATAAGTGAGCTACCTAAATCTAACAAAAGGAACCTTTATTATAGCTGAACTATTTGGGAAGACAAGACCAGTAAATTAACTCATGAAAATTTATTGGGAGGATGCTTCATGAGTTCAGGGCATGTTGTAACTTTTTCATGACTCAGGATTTGTCTGTATAGACTTCAAGCTTAAAAATCAGTATCCTGTCTACTTGTCAGTGTTGTGACAATTAGGGATTGCAGACCTTTTTTGACCCATCAAATGGATTTATTTTCAAATAAACTTTTTTATCATAGACAGTTTCTGAATTTAAGAAGCTATAACTTTCATAATTTTTGGGCATCATCTAATAGGGCAACCAGGGACCTGATTGGAACCCTGTTCCAGAGGACCACAGTTAAACGACTACAGAACTAGACATAAAACCTCTATGGGAGGTGAGGTTAAACAGCCACTCAGGTAGCCATCTAACACCTGTTAGCTAGCTACATCTTTATCCATCTAATTCCACCGTGCAGATTCCCCATTTCTCAGTGTTCTGCGTGACAGGGTGCCACATAAGTCCCAGAAACAAATGAAACTTAGATCCTCGAGTCCAATATCCTGTGAATCACCGTGAGATGATGGAAATTAAGTTCTTAAGCCATGTGCCACACTGTAGCATTATGAATACAGCTGGTAGCACAATGTCTGATGTGTATTTTACCACATGGAAGCAACAGCAGAATAACTAGATTACTTGTGAAGTTTAGAATGAACCAGAAGGTTATAGAGGTTAAATAAACCCTAAACCTTAATGCTATGAAATATGCATGCTGGAATTAAAGCTATAAAACCTAAGTTACAGAGTTGGTAGATAAATCCTATTGGCAATCTTGCCGTTTGGTACTTGTGTATCAATGACTGTTATCAGCTTTTAAACCTGACCACATTGCCATATATAATGTGAACCCTCAAAATCAGGAAGGCTCCGGAAGGGCGCCACCTAGGAGTGCTACAAGAGGGAACATGTGAAGGCTTGGACCACCTCTTGAAGGGTCTCTCTGCGACTAGGAGTAGAGCAAAACATCAAGGTAAGATGACACTCCCTACCCAAAAGGAAAAAGAAGAAGAAGAAGAAGAAGAAGGCCTAGCATGGTCCCCTCGGTCCATATGAATTACATGTATCTTCCACTGTGCATGTATCCATTTGTTGATCATTTCTTTTCCATTTCCCAGCAAAATAACATTACAAAAAAAACTTTAAAAAGAAGAGTTAAAGACATCAAAGACATAAAAATTCAACTCGAATCAAAAGAAAGTGGATAACATGTGTGGCACGTGAGAAAGAGAGAGAGAGAAGTTATGCCTACACAAGTGATAAGAGCATCCATAAAGAAATGACTGTAGATACCTCAAAATAGTCAGCATGAATAAGCTCAGTCAATATGTTCCTGAAACGTAAACCTAATGCCCCTGTTAAGTACTTAGATGTCGAAAATAATGTTGACTGAAGAAAACATAATAGGAGATTTTCTGCAATGAGTCGAAAAAAGGTAGGCACGCGTCGCAGAAATGCAGCTCGAAAAAGGAAACCTTGCACTTTGGCCAGTCTATTGCTGACAGCAGTTCGCAACACCTAAAATGGACACAGTTAGCAATGTTAGTGTCTGGCTTACAGTAAGAGCTTCCATATGCACACACATAAACACATTCATATATGAATCTGAAGATATACAACAAATGCGGGATTTGTTTTTAGAAGGCAGCTAAAAGCCACACTTCATTAGTAAATAAAGTGGAAAGTACATAGACAAAAAGAAAGAAAAGAGGAGTAGGGAGGACTCTGCCAACATAGTAAAGACCTTCTACTTCCCAAAACCAACATCCACTAAAACCTTCACCCCAGTTACACCCCAAACACACAAAATTTGTCCCAATGCTGCAATGTAGCAATGACGTGAGACTGTCTGATCAAGTCCCCTGAGATTTGGAAGTTCCATTCCATCAGGAGATAAAGAGCAGTGCCAATGACCTCAGCTGGTCTATCAAACAGGTTCTTGAAAATTATATTATTCATTGCTCTCTATAGCCCAAAGCATAGCTGGTAGAATCATATGCATATTCCACAGTTTTTGTCCATGATAAATCAGGCACAGCCTTGCCCATCCCTCAATAAGGTTATCAACCTTGTAAGACTGCCTGAAATGCATATGTAAAGTTTTAAAGAAGATGTTCCCCACAGGCCCACACACTATGATACCACATTTCATAAAGACAAGCTCCATAGTTTCCTGAAACATCCCACAGAAATACATGTATCTCTGCCTTTGTTTATAATCCATTTAAGTCTGTCACATGCAAAAATTCTTCCCCATGCCAGCTTCCACATAAAAATTCTGATTTTAATTGGCAAATTCTGGTCCCAAACCTGATTTTCCCAAGAAATGCAGATTAAAATGGCAGAGGAGTGCAAAAGCACGTGAACATATAAAGATGATTGGAATCCTGAGAAAATTTAGGCAACTTTTACACAGAAACAATAAAGAACCTTCAAATGTGAAGTCAGTTGAGGAATTTATATGAAAGGATTTCACACCAGGGAAGGTGTTGCTTTGAGTTCATGAATGATATATTAACACGAGGAAATTTATAAAGTTGACCTTCATCACTCTTCATGATGCCAGCTACAGAGGCACCCTTTTTGTTTATTCAACTAGGAAGATGATGAACTACCGGCTCCACCCATGAACCAACAAATAGTATGCAAATAATGTACAATTCAAGGCCCACGCTTATTATTGAGAAAGTATACCCACACCAGTGTCCAATTCGACCACATCCCCTTTTTTGTGAATGTGGATGGTACCACAGGGATTTACCACATCCCTCATTACAGTATGACTATTACAGGATTAGGTTGAAAGAAAGATACCGAACATAATATGTTCTAGAACTCCAGACAAGCCCGTGACCCAGGAGTAAGCACAATCATTTCATTCGCATAATAATAGTCAAACCATTGGGTCCAATCCGCTTACCAACAAACTTCAGCGATTAACATCAAATAAGTTTGATACCTTCTACAACATAATGCGCAGAGTTATTAGATGGATTTTGGAATGGGGTAAAGCTGCAAGGGTTCTGATGGATCCGAATTCATCTCCTATCCTGTCAGATTTGCTGCAGTGGATAACATTGTTTGGCTGATTTTGTAATTTGGTGCTCTTTATGTAATATCTTTATATCCTTGATAAGATTTAGTGTGGAATTCTTCTCAGGAGAGGGTTTTTTCTCTTTATCCTATTTTGTAAGGGGTTTCTGTGTATTCTGAGAGCTATTTTGCTCTCTGGTGTACTCTGTATTTAATTATTTATGAATGTGTGATCTTTTTGATCACCTTCAAAAAAAAAACATCAAATAAGTGAGAATGTAGAATTAGGAAGGACTCTTACTCTGAAGGAGCCATAGCAGGTGAACTGCCATTTCCTTTAAGAAATGTGGTTAGTAGTATAATTCACAACGAACAGAGTGCAGCTAGACAAGAAACACCAAAAAGGCAATGCAAGAAAATCCTACGAACTCAGGAAACATACGCAGTTATTGTAACATGAGAAAAATAAAATAAAATAAAAGGTTATCGACCAGTACCAAAAAACTGTCAAGGGGAAAGTCCAAACATTCCCCAGTTCAATGAAAACAGAAAAAAGGGAAATTCAGTATGTTTCCAACTTTGGACTGTGATATGGAAATGGCTGAAGCAGCGTATAGTGGAACGGAGCTGAGAACATTCTTAATGAGCATGACTCGGCCTGCTTGTCACAGGTATTTAGCTTGCCATGAATCCATTATGGTGGACCAACGTCGACTATAACCCCTAGCCTTCCAAGCTAATGATGCGGTGTTGGGCTCTTTTTTTAAAAGAAGGGAGGGGAGGAGAAGCCCCCCCCACCAATTCCCAAACCGGTGGGGGGGACAACCGGTGGCACCCCCCACCGGTTGGGAACCGGTGGGGGCAGGGATGGCAGTACCGGTACCGGTACCCGTATCGGTGGGTACCGGTACCGGTACGTACCGGCCGGTACCGGCCCAGTATCGGCCGGTATCGGCCGATACCCTTTACCTGTATCGGGTACCGGTACCGGCCGATACCGGTACGTACCGGCCGGTACGTACCGGTATCGGCCGGTACTGCCATCCATGGGTGGGGGTACCCACCGGGCCCCCTCCTCCTCTCTATTCCCTCTCTAATCTCTCTCTCTCTCTCTTACATTGGAGGACCGGTGGGTACCCCCCACCTCAAAAAGTTCTTGTGGCACCCCCCACCTCAGAAATTTCCGGTGGGTACCCCCACCGGTTGAGGCCCCCATGGCCTATAAATACCCCCCAAGGGATAAGAAGAACTCCATGCCCATCTTGGCCCAAAAATTCCTAGAAGAAACTCTGTCCATTTGAAGACCAAACCCGGTGCTCTTGCACGGGTTTGCTGCGTTTGGAGGATATTTTTCGTCCCGGAGGGCTCTCTTCCGAAGATTTATTCCTAAAGGGAAGCTATGCCGAATTTATATTGTAAAATCACCGTTCTATAAGACGGAATTATGCCGAAATGATGAATGAAATACTAATATTGTTCTTTGAGCATATATGTGTACATGTGTGTTCATTAATCTATTACTTAAGTAACACTATGTTATTATATTTTCATATACATAATTAATTAGTTTAATAACTAATTAAAATACATAATTAAATATTCTAAAATATCCTTGGCCTCATCCCATACATAACTAATCCTAAACTCATAATCAAAACTCAATAATGAAACGTTGAGACATAAAATAATATACTTAAGTTAAAAAATGACTTAAATACCCCCCATGCTTAATTAATTAATAAAATCTGTAAAAATTATTTAAAATCAGTAAAATGAATATAAAAATCAGAAAAATTCTGTAAAAAGCAGTAATACTCAGTAAAAATCAGGAAACCAAATCTGAAAATTACATAAACCCAAAAATATGACTTAAATATCCTTCATATATCCAATTAATTAATAAAAATAAGTAAAATTAATAAAAAATAGTAAAAAACAGTAAAAAACAGAGAACCAAATCTGAAAACATATAAAATTTTCGAAATGACCAAAATGCCCCCTAGAACTTAATAAAATTACAAAAATACCCTCACCCATGATAAAAATATGTAAAAATCACAGAAAATTCTTTAAAAATATCAAAATCTCTCATATGCCCAAAATACTCTCCAAACCTTAATAAGATGGGTAAAATTACTAAAATACCCTCAGTATGATAAAAATAAATAAAAATCTCAGAAAAATATAAAAATAGACTCTAAGTCTAATAAACCTGATTTAAGGTAAAATTACCAAAATACCCCTATAACTTAAATATGTCTAAAATGATCTTAAAATACATCCTAAGGGTTTTCAAGTTTCCCTAAAATGCTAAAAAACTTAAAGTGACCATAATACCCCTATACCCTCCAACTTGGCATAATTACAAAGATACCCTTATGGGTCTAAAATACTTGGAATCAATCCAGATAACTCGGAGTCAATCCAAAACCTTTTAAAAAGTCTCCCAATCGATTATAAACCCATCCTAAACTTGGGTGAGGCTAAGGACTTAACCTAAGACATATCTTCATATGCATGTGCCGCCTGTAGTAGTAGTGTTGCATGTTATAAGGGCATCAACGGACGGTTAATCAAGGGTTGTCGAACAGTTGCTTGACGTAATTAACAATGACTGAGGTCAGTGGAGAGAAGTCATATACTCGGATCTTCGCCTGATCCGAAGTCCCGGACTCCCTGAGGGCTAATCACAAGCTCTCATAATCCAAGAAATAAAATAAATAAAACCGACCTATATTTCTCCAGATAAAAACAAAAAGACCCAAAACGACAGGATTTTTAAATAATCCGATAGGAGAAACAGCTAGGTTAGGTTGCAAACATGCGGTTACTAGTAGAATGTGGTGGCAAAGATGGCACCAAGTCTCCAGTAGTCTTTTTCTTAAGAGGCTTTTTCTCTGTGGCAGCGTAGTCTGGAACTGAACCCACTAAAAAGGAACTTTATCTCGAACTAGCAAAATATAGTGGAAACAGCAAATGGTTGGCAACAAATATAAACAGAAAGATGGTTCACCAACAGGGGAAAGTTGGAACAGTTTCAGATTTTCTGGGTCTTCAGCGCATGTTTTAGGACACAATATGAGTCTGCCCCAATCCCAGAACCTTGATGTCTTATAGGAATAGTTACAAGCTGGTCTGAGTCAGACAAGTATGCAGTGGTTTTTCGGAGTCCCACACAGTATCTATGCATGGGAAAAGGCCAACAGCCAACTTCGAACAGATATAGTTTGACAGGAAAGATTGTGTCCCTTTTTTTTGTGCTTAAGTGGGTTGCAGGATGCACGCAAAGTGCAGTGGGCTAATAAAATAGGGATTTTTGTATGTGTACTCCAGTAAACCACCATATTTCTATGTATATCCCTGTCTCCTTCATATTGTTACAAGTACCCCTGACATCTTGCAGTCATATCCTTCCAGTCAAAATGTCGTAGACTCCAAAAGAAGTCAGGGGTATATATATGCAAGAAGTCAACTCCAAAACACCCGAATCTTTTTAGCATGTGTTAGACTTGATGGCATTTTCATTGGAAGGGTATAACCACAAGTTTTTTGAAGATGTAGAGGGTATTTTATAACAATATGCAGGAGACAGGGGTATACATAGAAATATGGCAGTTTATAGGGGTATATATACAAAAATACTAACAAAATAAAGCATGAAAGCCATAAAGAGAAAAAGAGTGGACAATGGGAAGTGATAGAGGGAAATATGACGTGGTAACATAGGAAAAACTAGTAGGAAAGTGGAAGCGGAGCAGTCGGAACAACAATAGATAGCATTTCTGCTGAAATAATGAATAGCTACATGTTTCTACCCTGTTTAATCAACAAAAGTTAAACAAAAAAGAATATGAAATATTCAGAAATATATCAAACAATATGCATATATAGTGCTACATAAGAGTGTGAGAGACTTCCTCCTGAATCAGATGGAGTTGCACAGAGGTGACAGAAATGGAACATATCCTACATACGATAGCATGCAAGTCATGCAATGGGCCAATACCCACATGAGAAGAGGAGGGCTACAGGAGGCAGCAGAAGAATTTGAAAGCAGGTGCACATATCAACCGCAATTGGCCCCATGCAGCACACCCTGTCGAACTAAATGCTGGAGCAAACATCAACCCAAGATAACCCCTTATAGTATGCCCCTACCTAACTGACATACGCTGTTTAAAAAGGCAGATCCTCGAGGGCACTAAGTAATACCCCACAAGGTGAGGGCCGTGAGGCATCAGAAAAATGCCTCGAGGCACGTGCCTTACCCCATTTACTTGAGGCCTATGCCTTTTGTTAATCAAATGTACTAGAAAAACACCTTGAGGCATGCACCTCAGCCAATTTGCTTGAGGTTTACACATTGTGTTAACCAAGGGTGCAAGAGAACACCTTGAAGCATGCACCTCATGCCATTTAATTCAAGCTTATGCCTTTATTAAATGAGGCAGTGAAGCAGTGAGATGTTTTGAGGTGGATCTGTGGCTAATGCCTCATTCATTGTCCTTAAGAGTATGACTCAATGGAACCAACTCTTCACCTTCCAGTGACAAAGGAGAGGACAGCAACTATGGTACTGTTGAACCCAAAAATAATCCTATATGCAGATTTGCACTATGTGGATATACATTCATACATATACGACACATGCTCACGTCGATGTGGGATTTCCATAGGAAAACACATATACACGGGCATGACGACATATTCATAAAAGACTATGCTAGGCAAAAAATATATATGCCTATG
Source organism: Zantedeschia hybrid cultivar (assembly GCA_030544215.1). NCBI lineage: Eukaryota > Viridiplantae > Streptophyta > Magnoliopsida > Alismatales > Araceae > Zantedeschia > Zantedeschia hybrid cultivar. The sequence goes on from JARZZO010000014.1 coordinate 23,032,896, forward strand.
GTATGGATGAACATCAAAATGCATGAAGTCACGGGCTCGCATTACGAGGGCAACGGGGTAAGGAACATACCTAGGCCAAGAAGGCCTTAATCAGATTTTTTTAAGGAGCCTAAGACTGCCCCAAGTCTTTCGCTTCGGCTTCCAACGTCAATTCCCGAACCGCCATTGCAACCTTCGATGACGAGACCCGGAAGGAGACCCTAAGTGCAGCGACAAGTGGGGCACCAAATGCTGCAAAAATAGAGGTCAAAATCAGTCCCTAAGCGGATTAAATTCAGTCCCAAAGTGGGCTGAAATCTGTCCCGAAGTGGGACGTAATTGGTCCTAGAGCTCGCCCAAAATGGCCCCGGAAGGGAGGCCCAATAACAGGAGAGGCAGGCCCATTAAGTGGCCCAATGGGGGAGCCCGAAATGAGGCCCATTAAGCCCCTCGAGTAGGCCCAAATTCAGTCCCAAAGTGGGCTGAAATCTGTCCCGGAGTGAGACGTAATTGGTCCTAGAACTCGCCCAAAATGGCCCCGGAAGGGAGGCCCAATAATGGGAGAGGCAGGCCCATTAAGTGGCCCAATGGGGGAGCTCAAAATGAGGCCCATTAAGCCCCCCGAGTAGGCCCAAATTCAGTCCCAAAGTGGGCTGAAATCTGTCCCGAAATAAGGTAAAACCAGTTTCGGAACTTACCTAAATCAGCCCCGAAACGGAGGCCCAATGTCGGGAGAGATAGGCCCAATAAATGGCCCAATGGGGGAGCCCAAAAGAGGCCCAATAGGCACCCCTAACAGGCCCAAAAAATCAGTCCCACAAGGTTTTTAAACATGCAAACCAGAGGGCAGAAAACCTCCAAAAAAATCCCCAGTAAAGAGCATGTGGACCCCCTCTCTCTTCCCCCCTTATTTAAATAGGAATGGGGGAGGTGGAGGAGAGAGAGGGGGAGCCGGTGGGGGGCCCCCCCACCGGTTGGGGAACCCCCCCACCGGTTCCAAGAGGGAAACCGGTGGGGGGGAGGAGGATCTCCCTCCCTTCTCTTTCTTTTCAGAATTTGAAAATTCAAATGGGGGGAGGATTAATTAAAAGGAGGGGAGTTAATGGAGTCCTTAACCCCATTCACACTTGGTTAAGCACTCAATGCAAAGCCCTCATTAAAACCCCCATCTTAAACCCCTTTCACACTTGGCCCAAGCCTGAAATTAATGGGCAAAAACCCCCTTTCACACTTGGGGAAATCTGAAAGCAAAAGGGCAAAGGCTCATTAAGAGCCAAAAAAAAGTGGGAAAAGCAAAGAATGAGGGGGAGGAGAACCCCCCCCCCCGGTTTCCCAAAACCGGTGGGGAGACCCCTCCACCGGTTCCCAACCGGTGGGGGGCCCAACCGGTGGCACCCCCTCCACCGGTTGGAACCGGTGGGGGTGCCCACTTATCCCCCTCTCTCTCATTTGTTTGTCTTCTCTCCCTCACCCCTTTGCCACCTATTGGCCATTGGGAAATTAAAAAATAAAGAGAAGGGGGAGAGATAGTGGAACCGGTGGCACCCCCCACCTTGGCTCATCCCGGTGGCACCCCCCACCGGATCAAAATTCAGATCTATAAATAAGGCCCCTTGGCCCCAGAAGAAGATAGATACGGGCATATACACATATGCATACAAGGGCATTCACACTTGGCTTCAAGGTCCAAGGGCGAATTTGGGAGAGGGTGCTGTCCATTTCGAAGACCAAATTTGGGTTTTTAGGCCCGAATTTGCTGCGATTTTTGGAGATCTTCTTTCGTCTCGGAGAGCCCTCTCTCCTAAGGTTCAATCCTAAGGGGAAGCTCTGCCGGATTTTCCTTGTAAAAAAATGCCTTATTATAAGGCGAATTTCTGTCGAAATTAAATCTGAATTTGTGTGTTTTTGTGTGTCATTTAAATTATATAATTACCGTCATGTTTTAAAATAATATACATATATGCATCTAATTTCCTAAAGCTAAAAAAAATCTGTGAACACTCTCAACTTAACCTTAACTTCACCCCATAAATAAATAAAATATAAGTTCAGAAATCTTAGTAAAATCATGTTTAAACTTAAAATGATTTATAATCAATTAATTAATAAAAATTCATAAAATTAACCAGAAGAAACCACGAAAAATCAATAAAATCTGTAAGAAAACAGTAAAAATCTGAAATATGGTATGAAAATTATAATAAGTCTAAATAACCTTATAGGCTTAATTAATTAAATTGATCAAATTAATCATAAAAAAATGAATAAAATTAATAAAAAATCAGAGAGTTAAAAATCTGAAAGAACATAAATCATTAACGATATGTTTAAGACTTAACGTAAAATTACGAAAAAAACCCTATGTGTAATATTTACATATATAACCCCGAAAATATTAAAAATCATATCATGAGTGGAATTTCTCCCCATATAGCCTGAATATCAAATCATAAAACTTAATAACCTGGTTTAAGGGAAAATTACTAAAAAACCCTCATACCTTTAAAAATTGATTTTATAAATCCCATAAGGTTTAAAACCTTTTAAAACTCACCCCCATGTACTTATAAGTTGCTATACTTTCATAAAACCCCCATAATTCATAAAAAACCCCCAAAAGATGTATAATTGCAAAAAAAAACATGTGGGATTAGAGATTGGGAATTAATCTATATAATTTGGAATTAATCCGCCTAACTTGGAACCAATCCTAATAACCAGGAATCAATCCTAAACCATATAAAAATTGTCCCCAAATTAGGGGTGAGGCTAAGGATTCAACCTAAAATATGCCTTCATATCTATATGCATGCGCTGCCTGTAGTAGTAGTTTTGCATGATTAAGGGCATCATACGGACGGTTAATCAAAGGTTGCCGAGCAGTTGCTCAGCGTAATTAACACTGACCGAGGTTAGTGGAGAGATGTCATATACTCGAATCTTCGCCTGATTCGAAGTCCCGGATTCCCTGAGGGCTAATCCCAAGCTCTCATAATCCGATAAAATATAAAACCGACCTATAATCCTCTAGATAAACAAAAAAAATGGATTTCCGAATAATCCGACATAAGGAGGAGAGATATGCCTAGGTCAGGTCCCGAACCGAAGGTTTAAAAAAAATCTTCACAAACAGAGATGGCACGCCCGGTGGGACCACTCTTTCCCTTCATCTCTCCGTCCGGTGATGCCATCACCATAACTCTACTACTAACTTTGCCATGTCTTATGCAGGTGGTTAAGTCTTCCACCCGTCGGAACAACAATGGCTGTAAGGGTCACTTATGGCCCCCTCGCCGTGGCAGCCCACATTCAGTGTGGGTATCTCACAGTGCCGACCAGCTTCGGCGATTTCCCCGCAGTTGTGGGGTCACCATACTTCCTGGGAGTAATCCCAATACCTGAGCAAGCTCCTGCGCAGGAGAAGGAACGCGCCTCCCGCGCGAAGGAGGCCAATAAGGGTGGGAAAAGACAAGTCGTCTACACCACCAATACTATCACTGCATCCCACACTTCCTCGTCCAGCAGGAGGCAGAAGAAGAAAAATGCTCCCCCGAGTCCCTCCCGGACCGGGAAAACCATATTGGTTGAGGACTTGCGCATCCGTTTAGATGGCGGGGAACCAATCATTCCGGAAACTCAGCACATCCCGACAGTCCCGGTCCGCAACCGTTTCGGGATTCTGTCAAAGGTATGCCAAGATATGGCAGCATTTAAAAAAAAAAGAGAACGCAAAAAGCCGTAGTTCATCGGCCTGCATATACTACATCCCGACATACCGGGGGCAATATTGCACCCCGAGCACAGGATAACACTACTCCCCAAAATGGGGGCAAACACCAGGAGGGGCAGGCCCCCCGCCTAAAGAAAATGTAGGTGACCAAAAAGGAAGCTCGTAAAATCCGTGAGGCTAGGGCTACCCTAGCGACAGCATCCTAGACCTGCGGAGCCGGTCAGGGAAATAGTTCATCCATCAACCCGGCTTCATCCTAAGCGAGGTCGGGGAAAGAAGGATATCCGCGAAGCGCAAGAGCCTGCCTAAAAGCGGGCTTTGGTCTTCGAAAGACTTGGTGCCCTTGTGCGTCCAGCACAGAGGAAAAGGAGGACCGCCCGAATGACGGATGATGGCATCCGAATATATACCTGCTATACTTCCAGCACAAATCGGCAGCCTTCTCAATCAGAAGAGCCGAGCAATACTTCTAGGATAATGCAAAGAGGTGGGCCAATTACCCGCCAAATGGAGCAAGCCATGCGCCTGCTGGGCCAAGTAGGCCAGGGGGCAGAACCATCCCAAGTCAAGGAAGGTGCGGCCAATGCCCAGGAGCCAGGAGTTCCACAACTGCCGCAGGAACAACCGCAACCTCAGACTCTTGAGAAAATTAGGCAGGAAAATCAGCAATTAAAGGCCTTGATGTATGGCCTGATACAGAAGATGGAGGAACAGCAAAGGGTTGCCCCCGCTCCTCCAATAAATCTGCCTCCACCTAGGGCCATTCCTGCACCAGCAGGACCCCCAGTTGTCGAGGTTAACTTCAGTCCTGAGGAACTTCAGGAAGATAGGGCCGAAGAGCCCAACTATAATGCTCATCAATCACGTGCATCAGCAGAAGATGCAACAGCATCACAAAAGCACTTGATTGAGTAAATTGTTGAGGCCAAGATGGCCGAACAAGACGAGGGAATAAGCACGTTTGACTTATATAAGGTGTCATTCCCGGTTCGTCACATGTTCAAAAAGCTTCCGGCGGAGCATAATAAACGCCCCAAAGTCACAAGATACGACGGGGAGGGCTCAGCCCAAGAGCATATAGCCCATTATATAAGTGATCTGGGAGAATTGGCAACTGAGGAGGCATACCTTTTAAGGTTCTTCTCGACTTCCCTCACCGGCACGGCATTCCAGTGGTACGCCAAGCTGAAGCCCAACTCTATAAGCAACTGGGAAGAAATGCAGAAAAAATTCCTTGATCGCTTCAAAGTATCGGAGCGGAAGGTCATTATTACTGAGTTGGTGACACTCAAACAAGGAAAGAATGAATCCGCCGTGGATTATATTAAGAAATGGCGGAACCTCAGCATGAGGTGCGACAATCCACCCGTCCATGAAGACGCAGTGAGATTATGCAAAAGGGGTTTGAAACCCGAGATAAACGAGAAACTGATCGGAGCCAATGTCAGAAACTTCGATCAAATCAATAATATTGTGACGGAGATCGAGATGTTCTTCGTCAATTACCCCACTATACTTCCAAATAAGGGGAAAGCACCCAGGGAGCGGGGCGCTTCGGCTAAAGAAGTAAATACAGTCGACTTTTCGCCAGCTCCAGAAAGGAGCGAGGCTAGGGGAGGTTCCAGTATCCCAGCAGCCAATAAAAAGGGGGAAGGGAAGGCGCCAGTTTCTTCTCTTGCCGAAAGAATGAAAAAACCATACTCCTTCACCCGCGAGCATACAAGAAAATTGTTCGAAACATGTATGCGGGCAAAACTTCTAGCGCTCCCTGAACCCAAAAAGCCGGTTGAGGCAGGCAGGGTCAATGAGCCAAATTATTGCCCGTATCATCGAATGTTGGGGCATGTCATAAAGGACTGTTATGTCTGCAAAGATGAAATAGAAAAGCTTATCCGTGAAGGCGCAGTGGAGATGGGCAAACATTTGGTAAGCCCTCCCCAGTCTCACCAAAGAAATAAACAGGCATTTGCTGTTAATGTCATCTATATGAGCGAGAGCTCATCCGGGTATCATCCCGAAGAAGAAGCGGTGAGGCCCTCTCCGGAGCGCGAGGCAACACCAATATATACCCTAGCAACTCCTCCCCCCGGGGACTCGGTCATGGCGGCGTTGGAAGGAATCCAGACAAGCCTGACACGACTCTCATGTCAACAGGAGGAGCTTACCCAGATGATGGAGGGACTCTCCAGGCAATTTTCAGAAACGCTGTCATTCAACAAGGTTGACAGATTCTTCTCTTCTGAAGGGATGGAATCGGATCCCGATCGTCCTTCAAGAAAAAGAGGCAAACAGGCTATGTTTCCTAGAGAGGATTTGGAAACATATCGCCAAGAAGAAACCACCTCTTATAGAAGAAGCCATGAAAGCGTAAGAATAGCCAAAAGAGGGCGTCAAGCCAGGCGAATGGTCGATAAAGAGGCTAGAATACGCTTCAGAAACTCATTGACTCTAAGGGAGAGGCGCGCAAAGCCCTACTCATTCCCCAAAGACAAAGTTCGGGAACTTTTCCGACTTTGTATGAAAAAGAAAGTCATCATCCTTCCAAAGCTAAGAAGGGAGGAAGAGATGCATATGACAGATGATCCTAATTTCTGCCACTACCATCGTGCCCTTGGGCACCGAACGGAGCATTGCTTCGTCCTCAAGGATGAGATAGAAAAATTAATCCAAGAAGGACAAATAAATATGGGGAAGTATCTGGTTGATCCCCCACAACCTCATGTGACTAATTATTCTATGAATATGATCCATAAGCTCTCCTCCAATATGAAGGACGTCACAGATAGTACATATAAAGGAATGGCACCCGATGGGCCGCCCACCCTTCGCGCCATTGACACTGTGGCAGCAATAGCCACGAGAATACGAATGTGGGACATGAAATGTCAACAAGAAAATCCGGAGGTGGGTCCCTCCGAAAAGTCCGTAAAGGAAATATGCGGCGAATATCAAATGTTGTCAGATTCGATGGTCGAGCAAGCTGTCAAAGTTACTCTTGACCACAATCAGCCAGAAAGTCCGTGGACTAAGGCAAAGAAGAAAAAGAAGCCTAAAATGGCTAAATCCTTGCAAACACAGACGGTAAAAGGGAAAGTTGTGGTTCGTTTCGACCCACTTCCAGAAATGCCGGCCCAACCTGGCTTCATTCAAGAAGCAGCAAGGAGAAAGAAACAAGAAAAGAATAGGAAAAGGAGTGAGAAGAGAAGGCTAAAGAAGCAGGAAATGCTTACTAATGCCATAAATATGTCTGAGGATAAAAATTCGCCACTTCGGAGGCTGCAGAAAATCATTGATGAATTAGAAGAATATCAGCCAAGTCGGCCCACAGGGGATGTCCCTCTGAATCAATATATTCCATGGGAAGAGTTCGACCGACGAGCTCGCCTCAGAGCATGGCTGTTGGACCTCCAGAGTCGCATGCGGAAGGCTAGTGAGGATGAGCTCTCCATTCCGGACGATGTTAGCTTATTCTGGGATGATGGGTTAACAATGGAAAAAATGGAACAACAATATCGAGCCTGTCATGTAGTGTTGGCTCAACTACAAGATGTCTCAGATGGCGAAGCGAGGCACGCTCCACCAGAAACCGGGACCCCTTTGGCTACTTATCAAAGGAAGGAGAACCGGAGAAATCAGAATAAAGGCCGAGGCCAAGGCCAAGGTCGAGACCGCAATAACGGTCGGGATAAAGGCCAACACAATCAAGACAAAATCATCTATTTCAGGGGAGAAACCCCAGGGCCAATTCCAAGGCCAGAAGTCCGGGGTAATATTCGCTTCTGCCCTTCTTCCGACGAAGAAGAATGTTCTCCGCAAGCAGAAAATGCTCAATCCATCAAGGAACCAGGAGAGATAAACCCTTCGGTCCAGCCAAATCCCACAGAGGGAGTCGAAACCTTGGCGGAATTATTCGCCGAAGAAGCACAAATTGATCCTACAAAAGGGGAAATGCAGACAGAAGAATCCCCGACTTCTGGAGAGCAGTCGAAAGCCTTGAAGGAGACCCTTCGCAGCATGGCGGAAATAATGCCTCCTATCGAACAAGCCCGAGCCAGGGCGGATCGAAAGGTGTTGCAGAATATGAAAAGAATGTCAGCATCCCTCAGTATATGGGAAGCAATAGCCTTGAGCAAGGAATGGAGGGAGGCGTTGATTATTGCCTTACAAAATCCCGAAACATATGAGGTCCATATGGCCGAAATAAAGGCTCAGGCATATGAAACATATGAGGCTACAGTAGCTTTTACCGATGATGATATGATGTTATCATCGCCATACCACAATAGACCGCTATACATGCGGGGTAAAATCAATGGCCGGGAGGTCGACAGGATATTGGTAGACTCAGGCTCTGCCGTAAATATATTGCCCCTCAAAACATTTCAAGCGTTATACCTCACCCCATATATGAAAAAGGTGCAAGGCATAACGATATCGGGATTCAACCAAGAGGCAGAAGAGGCCCTCGGTCGAGTTGATGTGGAGTTGTGTTTGGACGACTGAGTGACCCAAGTGTCCTTTCTCATAGTCGACTCCAATACCTCCTTCAGGGCACTACTTGGTAGGCCTTGGTTACATAGGAATTGGGTGGTGCCTTCGACTCTCCACCAATGCCTCAAATATACAAAGGACGGTGAGCAACACCGGATATTTGCCGATATGGAGCCATTCAAGGCATATGACTGCCATCTGGCAGATGCACAACTATACTTTGATAAGGCTTCGGACCCAACGACCGGCGAAAGCCGTCGTAAGGGGAAGAAGATAGCCGATAAGTCCTCTGATGAGGAAGGCGGAATTACAATTAACGAGCACAAAGCTGCTAGATTCCGGCAAGGAATGAAGCCTGGCAAGTCTCATCGAAAGTCGGCTAAATTTGGCAGGCCAGCCATCAATCTGGAAGCTAATGCTATCAGCAAAGATATAGAGGCCAGCATATGCCTACCTCCCGGCCTTACAAAACCCATATTCCCCAGGGAAGTCCACACTGTGGAAGAATTATAAACCTTTGCAGTCCGTCACAAAGACGGGCGACACATTATATTTTACAAGGGAGATCTCGTGCCAGAGGGTCCTCCCGAGGACGGTTTTGGACAGGAAAATGCCCGGCCGGAAGTCGAGGAAGTGGTCCAAGAAATGGACGATATGCCCCAATATATAAAACAAATGTGCAAGCGCCAAAGCATCCCACAAAGACAAAGTGCAACCAGGAATAAATTCTTTCGAGAATTATGGCATCCTGCAGAAGTCAGGGGGCAATCATCCAATCAGGATAGAAGAGGCCTTGGGTATAGGCCACGCCATAGGTCCTCCACCTTATATGCGACCTACATGGTGAGTCTACTATCAGGAGTAGAAGAACCGACTGGCCATATTGGGCTTAACAGTTCGGGAGATGGAAATGAAGAAATCCCCCTATCTGCCGAAACAGTCTTAACCGGAACAAATGCTATTTGTGAATGGGAGCGATGTCCAGCAAGGCCTTTCCAATACACAAATAAAGACCATGATATCAATATAGAAAGGCAAAAAGGATCTTCGGGAGCCGCTGATGCGATCTCCCAAGGCCCGCATGAAAATACAGGTGAATGGCATGAAGCCTGTTCGGCCGATATAGATGAAGATGAGGACTTCATCGATCTTCAGCCAGCTCCTCGGGAGATAGAGGATGGAGGACAAGCCACGGTTGACGAACTGGTAGAGATCAATCTCGATAATCCAGAAGACCCTCGGCCGGTTCTCCTCAGCGCCCTCCTGAGTGATAAAGAAAGACAGGCGTACACTGAACTCTTGATAGAATTCAAAGATTGTTTCGCCTGGAACTATAAAGAAATGCCTGGCCTGGACCCTTCAGTGGCGAAGCATGAGCTATCAATTCTCCCCGAAGTCAAGCCAATAAAGCAGACTCAGAGGCGAATGCGCCCTGAATTAGAAATCATGGTGAATGCCGAAGTTGACAAAATGCGAGAAGTTGACTTCATCGAAGAATGCATACACCCAATATGGCTGGCAAATATTGTGCCGGTGAAGAAAAAGAATGGCCAAGTCCGAGTCTGCATTGACTTTCGTGACTTAAATAAGGCATGTCCGAAGGATGACTTCCCATTGCCGATAACTGAAACTATGGTGGACGTCACCACAGGATATGAAGCCTTGTCTTTCATGGACGGGTCATCGGGCTATAATTAGATTAGAATGGCCCTCAAAGATAAAAATCATACAGCCTTTCGTACTCCGAAAGGAATATTCAATTACAAAAGAATGCCCTTCGGTCTGAAAAACGCTGGTGCTACATACCAAAGGGCCATGACCAAAATATTTGATGAAATGTTGCATAATTTGGTCGAATGCTATGTTGATGACCTCGTCGTGAAATCTGCAAAGAAGGACGACCACCTCGGGGACCTACGAAAAGTCTTCGAAAGGCTTCGCCAATATCAACTTAAAATGAATCCCATGAAGTGCGCTTTTAGTGTCTCTAGTGGGAAATTTTTGGGCTTCATAGTCCGATATAGGGGAATCGAGATCGACCCCGATAAAATCAAAGCAATCAGGGAACTGCCCCCTCCCAGGACTCTAACTGAGCTTAGATCCTTGCAAGGCAGGCTGGCCTATATCAGGAGGTTTATCTCCAATCTATCCGGAAGGTGCAGGCCCTTTTCAAAATTAACAAAGAAAGGAGCCCCATTTATTTGGGACAAAGAATGCCAAAAGGCACTTGACGATATAAAAGAATATCTCCTCAAGCCGCCGGTGCTAGGGGCACCCATAAAGGGTAAACCACTCATACTCTATATCGCAGCCTTGGATGCTTCCTTGGGAGCTTTAATGGCGCAAGAAAATGAGGATGGAAAAGAGCAGCCGCTCTATTACCTCAGCAGGATGTTGGTGGGTCCTGAACACCGATATACTCCAACAGAAAAGATGTGCTTGGCACTTATATTCGCCACAAAGAAGCTGAGGCATTATTTGTTGGCACATGAAGTCAAACTCATATCGCGGTTTGATCCGCTAAAATTCCTGCTTCGCCAGCCTGTGTTGTATGGGAGGTTAGGGAAATGGGCCTTACTCCTCATGGAGTTTGATATTACCTTTGTCCCCCAGAAGGCGATAAAAGGACAGGGTATGGCCGAGTTCTTGGCAGCACACCCGATTCCTGAAATTTCCCCTCTGAATAATGAATTGCCTGATGAAGAAGTCTTGCCTGCACAGAAAATACTGGATGTGCAGCAGGCAGAAGTAAAGACGTGGCAGCTATACTTTGATGGGGCCTCCAGAACCATTATAAAGCCGGATGGCACATCCACCACAAAGGCGGGAGCTGGTTTGGTCCTAGTCACCCCAGAAGGTGGGATATTGCACCACTCATGTGCCCTGATGGAATCCCTGACCAATAATGAGGCAGAATATGAAGCTCTAATTGTAGGGCTAGAAATTGCCTTGGAAATAGGCGTCAGATGTATCCAAGTATACGGAGACTCCCTGTTAGTCATCCGACAAATTCTCGGCATATTCGAGGTCAGGAAGACCGAATTAACTATCATGCGGCGGTTGTCCGGCTAAGCGAAAAAATCTGTCTTCGCCATAGAACATATCAGAAGAGGCCAGAATGCCCAGGCCGATGCATTAGCTAAATTAGCGGCAGCGCTAAAATTGCCTCCCGAAGGTGAGGCTGAAATAGTTGTGAGGGATAGGAGACTCTTCTCCGCCTCACTAGATAAAGGAGATGGTCTAACAGTGTTTGAGATCAATACACCAGAAGATCATAATATCCAAGAAGAAGATGATTGGCGTGTTCCTATCATCAAGATAAAGAATGGCTGGCTCCCTGATAGCAAAGCCGAAAGAATCCAGCTGCTGCGGAGGGCAACTTCATACCAGCTGATAGATGGCGTACTATATCGCCTTGTCCCTCAAGACAAAAATGCGGTTCTGCTTCGGTGTCTTTCCCCGAGAGAGTCCCGCAAAATAATGAAAGAAGTCCATGCCGGGATGTGCGGAGCTCATCAGTCGGGCGCAAAAATGAAGATCAACATCAAAACTAAAGGCTTCTATTGGCCAACCATGTTCGCAGATTGCGAGAAAATGGCGAAGAGCTGCCCCTAATGCCAAGCCTATGGACCCATTCCTAGGCGACCTCCCAACCATTCGCACCCGACAACCCCGACATGGCCTTTCGCCCATTGGGGAATGGATGTTGTGGGTCCATTAACACCGTCATCTCGAGGGTGTAAATATATTCTTGCCGCAACAAAATATTTTACTCGTTGGGCAGAAGCCATTCCTTTGAAAGAAGTGATCGGCGAAACGGTATTACGCTTCGTCAGGCATAATATCATATACCGGTTCGGAACTCCTAGCCGGATCACATCAGATAATGGCACGGCCATTCAAAAATCAGACAATATACAAGATGGCGGCTAAATTTCATATAGACTGGAATGCGTCTTCAGTATATTATCCCCAAGCCAATGGGATGGCAGAGGCTTTCAATAAAACCTTGTGCAAACTTCTGGTGAAGATCAGTGGAGGGCGAAAGCGGGATTGGGATGAGAAGATGCATGAAGCATTATGGGCCTACTGCACCGTCTACAAAACCCCAACGGGATGCTCCCCATACTCTTTGGTCTATGGAGCAGAAGCCGTAATCCCGATAGAGATAGAGCTCGCATCTTATAGGGTCGCCCTGCATTATGGAGTGCCGGAAGGCGACACGAGCGAGACTCAAAGACGCTATGAGGAACTATCGGACCTCGAAGGCGAAAGATTGCAAGCATATCAGCGTCTGCAAATATACCAAGCCCGAGTGTCTCGTGCATTCGACAAATTGGTGAAAGAAAGAACCTTCAAAAAGGGGGACTTTGAAATGGTCAAGCATAAAGATGTTATGGCCTCTCGGCCTAAAAATAAGTTCAAGCCAAACTGGATTGGACCATTCATAGTAATCATAGTCTATAGGGGCGGTGCTTATAGGCTGGTAGACGAGAAAGGGAATCTGGCCTTCCCGCCGCTAAACGGCCGACATATGAAGTTGTATTACGCTCCGGTACATGGTCAGCCCGAGCGACGACAACAACACAACCCGGTGCCGTGAAGCCCAATATATGTCTCGAAGACAAAATAATCCGGCAACTCGTCGGGGGATACCGCGCAAAAGCCATTTGCGCCAAGAAAAGCCAATAATGCTCGTGCGCGAGCACATAAGCTCATAAAGCCGCATACTTGTTCCCCGGCGGGGGGAGAACTCTCTAGGCCTGCTAAGGGCAGAGATCGAGTTTTTCCACATACTTACCAAGGGAGGATATCAGAGTCGCCAATGACGAATAAACCCTTGGTACAACACTAGTGGTACAATAATGTCCCATCAAGGGCTACGACTGAGGCGACGATGACGATGACCTCCCGACTCGGTAAGAAAGTGGGAAAACTTGCTCTGCTGCTCGATGCGGTCTGAGGGAACAATCCCCATTCCTGTTGTACCCATTGTAAATACATAGACATATTTTTGAAAGATGTCACATAATTGTGGGTGATTCACCTCAAAAGAAAATAAAATATTTTCCGTCAAGAATACTATGCAATGGAAAACTCTCATGGTTCGCCTACAGGAGGCTTTGAATCCTGGTATTCATATATTCGCCCGCGGAAGGCGTTAAACTCCGGTATTCGCCCACGGAAGACGTTAAACTCCGGAATTTTGTCCACTTGGGAGGCAGATATATCCCAAAATTTATATTCGCTTACTATAGGCTTCAAAACTTCATATTTCAAATTCGCCCACGGAAGGCGTTAAACTCCGAAATTTGCCTACGGGAGGCGTTAAATCCAAGAATTCATGTTTCGCCCACGGAAGGCGTTAAACTCCGGAATTTGCCTGCGGGAGGCATTAAATCCCAGAATTCATATTTCGCCCACGGAAGGCGTTAAACTCCGGAATCTGTCCTGGGGAGGCGTTATATCCTGAAAATGTTCATATTTGCCCCGAGAAGACATTGTGTCCCAAAGTCTTTCCTGGGCGTATACCAGCCCCGCTGACGTGCCAAAAGGGGTCGAAAATTTTCTTATGGCCCCGAGGGGGCATTATATCCTAAATCTTCCCCTCGGCTTAAACTAGCCCCACCGACATGCCATAAGGGGGTTGAAAATTTCCTTTGCCCCGAGGAGGCATTGTATCCTAAAGTCTTCCCTGGGCATACCCCAGTCCCACTGGCGTGCCATTACAAGATTCAAAAATGTCCTTCGCCCTGGGGAGGCGTCATATTCTAAAATCTCCCCTATAAATCATAGTCCCATCGGCATAACCATATAGTCTCATATGCTATAGTCCCATCGGCGTGCCGAAGGCGGTCGAATTCGCCCCAAAGGGACATTATACCCTAAAATTGCCCCTGATATACGCCGGTCCCACTAGTGTGCCTGGCTGGCCTGGAAATTCATAATTCATATTCGCCTACGGGAGGCCTTATATCCTGGAAATTCATATTCCATATTCGCCTACAGGAGGCTTCATATCCTGGAAATTCATATTTCATATTCGCCTACAGGAGGCATTATATCCTGGAAATTCATATTTCATATTCGCCTACAAGAGGCATTATATCCTGGAAATTCATATTTCATATTCGCCTACAGGAGGCATTATATCCTGGAAATTCATATTTCATATTCGCCTACAGGAGGCATTATATCCTGGAAAATTCATATTCCATATTCGCCTACAGGAGGCTTTTATATCCTGGAAATCCATATTCGCCCACGGGAGACATTATATCCTGAAAATCCATATTTCATATTCGCCTATAGGAGGCTTTATATCCTGGAAATCCATATTTCATATTCGCCTACAGGAGGCATTATATCCTGGAAATTCATATTCCATATTCGCCTACAGGAGGCTTTATATCCTGGAAATCCATATTTCATATTCGCCTACAGGAGGCTTTTATATCCTGGAAATCCATGTTCGCCCACAGGAGGCATTATATCCTGAAAATCCATATTTCATATTTGCCTACAGGAGGCTTTATATCCTGGAAATTCATATTTCATATTCGCCTACAGGAGGCATTATATCCTGGAAAATTCATATTCCATATTCGCCTACATGAGGCTTTTATATCCTGGAAATCCATATTCGCCTACGGGAGGCATTATATCCTGAAAATCTATATTTCATATTCGCCTACAGGAGGCTTTATATCCTGGAAATCCACATTTCATATTCGCCTACAGGAGGCATTATATCCTGGAAATTCATATTCCATATTCGCCTACAGGAGGCTTCATATCCTGGAAATTCATATTTCATATTCGCCTACAGGAGGCTTTATATCCTGAAAATTCATATTTCATATTCGCCTACAGGAGGCATTACATCCTGGAAATTCATATCTCATATTCGCCTACAGGAGGCATTATATCCTAGAAATTCATGTTCCATATTCGCCTACAGGAGGCTTCATATCCTGGAAATTCATATTCCATGTTCGCCTACAGGAGGCTTTATATCCTGAAAATTCATATTCGCCTACAGGAGGCTTTATATCCTGGAAATCCATGTTCGCCTACAGGAGGCTTTATATCCTAGAGTTCATACTCGCCCACGGGAGGCATTAAGTCCTGTAATCCACGCTTCGCCCACGAGGGGCGTTAAATCCTAGAAAATCCCTTTTCATATACCCGTATCATATCAAGTTCCCATATTCAATACTCCCCTAATAACTGTTGGTACAGTTATGGCATGTATTTGTATTTAATAATGGTTTTATATTAAATAGTAGTTTTATATTTAATAGTAGTTAGCGTCGTGCGTTAAAAAAAAAAAAAAAAAAAAAAAAAAAACATGGGACTTAAAAAGCGAGGTGCCCCGACGGACTTAACCGATCTCGTCCACATCGGGATCGGCTAAGGGTAAAAAGGTCTTATACCCAGCTAAGGTGAAAACCCTAAAGGGCACCTTAGGCAAAATCGGGTAACCCCGCTGCATGAAAACCCGCAAGGGCGTGCAGGCAAAAATAAGAGGGGGTTAGTGTCGGTGAAAACCCGAAAGGGCGCTGGCATTGGTTTTTTTTAAAAAAAAAAAAAGAAAGAGAAGAAAAGGAAAAGAGAAAATAAATACCATCTCCAACTAAAAACTCTTCATATAGATGACCGCAAGGTGGAAGCCCGAGACAAGCCATCGGGGTAACTCAAAAATGCGTTTCAGAATGAAACAATACCAAGGTCAAAAAGGGGCGAGGGAGTCCCGACAGCTACTCCCGAGTCGGAGTCGGCTCCTGCACCACCAAAGCCTGCGAGGCGTCCAATAGAAGACGGAGAGCCTCAACCCTGTCCACCGACGCGTCTCGCTCTCGAGTAAGTTCGTCCAGGCGGCGGTCGAGGGTCACCACTTGCTCGACGCCCTCTTCCAAGCCCTTCTCCAGTTCTTCTAGCTGAAGGCGGAGGGCAGAGACATGAGACCTCGCTTCGGCAATACTGGAATCCAATGTCTCTCTGTCTGCCCTGAGTTCGGAGACCTCTGCGGTCCGTGCCGCGACATCTCTAAGAGCAGACTCCAACTCGGCCCGCAGCTGAGCTTGCTGGGCAGCATATGCAGCAGAGTCATCTTGGCCTTCTCCACCTGATAAAACAAAAGAAAGAGAGCATTATAAGACCAAAGTGGAAATGATAGTGTCGACAGATGATGTCGGCAATGAAATGAAGGAAAAAGGATGTTACCTGGCTCCGCAGTCTTCTTAGGGTCGGGAGAACCCACTTTCCCATCCTTATCGGGAGAGGAAAAAAGGGATTCGGTGTCCCCAGAGTGACATGAAGGCGATTGCTTGATGGTGGAGCCGCTCCATGTCGGCGAACCTACCCACCGATCAAAGGCAATTGGATAAGTGATTTCAGGCTCGCCCTCGTCTCCGGAATAGTCGAGCAGCTCGGTCGAAGTACAGGCTGGTTCCTCAACCCGAGGAGTCCAGGAAGTTCCCCCCGAGTAAGAAAGGGGGACGGTGTCCCCTAAACGAGCCGGGGAATCAGGCAGTGAAGCCCTCCAAGCTGCATGATAGAAATAAGGTCAATACCTAATAATATTTGATGAAGAAACAACAAGGGAAAGGAGGCCTCATACCTGCCAAGATATTAATGTCCCCGATGGCTGGGACCTGGCTAAAGCAAATAGGGAGGGACCTAGCTCTGGCGCGTGCTGCTGATGTTGCTAGTCCCTCAATGCTCCCCAGAAGAAGCCCAGGGGCTGATCTGACCCCCTCCCGGCGTTCCCACCTTTGGGTAGACACAAGGATGGCGTCTATACCAAGAGATGAAGGCAGGCAAAAGAGGCGCAGTCAAAAAAATATGAAGACATAATATGTACAGCTCTAAGCACGAGGCAAAGAAAATAGATCTACCGGGTGATGAAGCAGCGGGCTCTTCCTGGGCAGCCTCAATCTCTGCAGGCTCCCCTTCTGCCGAGGAAATCGCAAGAGGGGCAGCCGAATCGTCCTCCGAAAGAGGAGCGACGGAGGGAGAGGCAGCCGCAGTTGGCATCGTTTCAACAACTTCTGTAACACAAAAATTTGATGTTGACTACCAGAAGAGAGCAAAGTAGTTAAAAATGCCATAAAGGTCAAAGCAAACATAACTTACCCTCAAGTGGAGGACTATCCACTGCAGGGGGAGCTGTCGAGTCCCCTACCAGGCCCTTCATGAATGAAGAGCCCGAATGGCTGGAGGCTGATCGCATCAGCTCTTCGAAAGTAAAATCTGCATAAGAAAAAGATCAAAAAATCAGACCCTATGCAAAGCAAAAAAAAAAACAAAGGAGCTGCGATATGTCGGCAAAAAGCTATATATTACCAAAACGGCCCTGGTCGTCCAAGAGTTCATGATATAACTGGTCGACCAAGGGGACATCCGATCTATAGGGCTCGTAGTCGGCCCAATTGAGGTCCCCCAGCTCTTCGTCGTTGCCCAAGGCAACATCTGTAGCTGTGGCCACATTCGCCTGCAGGAAGCAAAAAGGGAGAATGATTAAAATCGCAGTCACTCCCAGCAAGGGATGAAAACGGGCATACCTCAGCAATGGCTGGCGAAGCCATCCGAACTGGATTCTGAGCGGGAGGCTCGGGAACATAGGTCCCTGAAAAGTGGGAATAGTGGAAGGTGAGAGCCTTGTAAATATGGCAAGAACAGAAATACAAACATACAAAGATAAGGTGGCTAGTAAGCCCCACCTGTTGTCGGCGGGACTTCGTCAACGGCAGGCTCCATAGCCGCCTGAGACGCGTTCTCACCTACAAATTCGCCTTCTTTTGATATGAATATATATATATATATATATATATATATATATATATATATATATATATATATATATATATATATATACACAGCATGAGGAGTCATTTTTAAAAGGGGAATTAATCCTCAAAACAAAAGAAATCAGCAAGTTTCCTACCGATAGGCGAAGGTGGCCTCCCGATAGGTGCCGGAGCCGATGAAGAGGCAAGAGACAGTCGGGGCCGAACCGACCAACCTTCTATCCCTCCTTCGGCCGGCCGCTTCCTCCGAGCTGCTTGTTTCGCCGCGGCCACTAGGAGTTGCATCTCCGATGTAGGGCCGATACTGGCGGAGGGCGCAGCCGCCTCCCCAGCAGGGATGTGAGGCTCTCCCTCAGGCGCCTGATGCACGGGAGATCCCCCAGGAGCCGCAGGCAAGGGGGAGACGACATCTCCTACAAAATGAAGGAATTAAGACAAATGCGATGCACATATACAATAAGAGATACAATGAAAAATATAGAAATGGGAATACCTGCTGCGGCAAAAGATCTCGGTGGTTCGGGTATAAGGGAATCAAAAGGCATCCCCAGCTGGGTCGCCGCCTGCCCCATTACCCGCCATACATCGCCTACGGTCTCAGCCCTCAATATCAAGAATACTTCGCGGCGAGGGCCGAAGCAAGCGAGCATATGGCTGAGATAACACAGCCAATCTCTGGCGGGATCCCCATTGAAACTGCCCACGGGCAGCCGGGCGTTGTGCTCGAACCTTCTGGGAATCTTGCAGTCCGCCAAGAACTGATATGTCCAAGTATACCCTGGAGCGGCGAGCTCATAGAAGCCATCGTCATCGCCCCCCTTCTTTTTCTTTGTCTTTAGCGCCGACGGGCCAGTTCTGCCCTTATACGTATGTCGGCCAAGCCCTTTGGTGGACTTAGCCTGGGAGGAGCTCCTCGTCTGCTCGGGATCGGGTCTGAGCCGCAATTCCCCTTGGTTTTTATGCCACCAAGCAGCAAAAGAAACAGTCATACCCCCTTCATGAGTGGGGGAAGGCACTGCCACCGGGTCAAATGCATTTTGATGCTGAAAATAATTTCACCATAGCCGAGCAACAAGATGGCTTTTCCGCTTTTGATATACCCGGGACAACTCGGCAAAGGCAAGACCGGATGGGATCATTTGATCATATCCAAAATTCCGCGCGAAGCGGTTCGGATAATAGGACTCCAGAATGACATCTCGCCCTTTCTTCAATATGAGCAAGGATGGGCGAGTGCTCAGAGTCCACCCATCTAATGCAGCGCCGTTGTGGCCCATACAGCCCGTCCACGGGTCGAACCAAGCACGGTCGGCGGCCCCTCCTCTGTCAAGATACGGCCTGAAGTTCCGCGAGGAGTGGTCGAAATCCAGCTTCCGAGAAGAGCCAAAGGGTATGAAACTCAAGGCTGCACGGGCATAAGAAAGCTAACCCGTCTCCTGGCTGGCGGGCTGGCTTGCCAGTCGGAGCACAGTAGGCAATGAGGGGGCCATTTCCCTGCCAAGGGGAGAATAACCCGGAAGTAGGAGCCCCACCCAGGCGCTGACATAATGAGTGGCCATAACCACTGAACATGAATTTGGGGTAGCTGAGCTGCAAAGGGCCCCAAAAGAGTGATATATACTGGCAAGTGCCGCCGGCGCGATAGCAAGACGAGTCCCCGCTACAAGTCTGGAGGCCGCCAACAAAACCTCGGGCCGCAAAGCCCCCTCGTCCCCGTAGGGGACAGCAAAAGTAACTAGCCAATAGGCTAGATAAGCAGCCACATAAGTAATGTCATCAAGGCCCCAGGGGTTCTCGGATTGGTGCTCCGGTGCAATGATAATGCCTCTGCGAGGGATGTCCCTGTGTGACAGGATAGAAGGGACCCGTTCATCGAAGATGCTGGCAAAGCCTCGATGGTAGCGGAATGGCCCTCCGAAGAAAAATCTGACCCAGGCAGCTGGTGATACCTTCCCCGGGCCGGAAGAACTCCCCCCAGTGGAGGACGAGGCAGCACGCTTGGCTTTGGACAAGTCCCGCCATATCTTCAGCAAGTATCTATAGCAATAGGGAGTAGCATAGTTCTCCGCGCCGTCAGTGGTGCTGCGGTGAAACTCATCCAATACTCCTTCCTCATACGGCTCCCCTACAATCGGCAAACCTGAAATCCGATGTAAGGCCCAGAGGTCGATGGCGGTCTCGCCCTCTGCAGTCGCGATAGTGTTAGTATCGCGAATATACCGTTCTGCGATCGCCTGGATAAAGCCGTGGTGGCAAGGATAGTCATATTGAGCCGCTGAGACGGCCTCATAAATACCGGCTCTGTCAAGAATCGGCCGGTGATGCTTCAAAATATGCATGAGCCACTCCGTAGCCCCCAGGCAAAAAACATGAGAACTCCTGATCTGGAGACGGACATCCCATGCAGGGCGAACACCCCGGCATATGTCCGATAATAATATGCTGAAATCGGACGGGTCGTAGATGGAACCTTCTTCTGCCTCGGTCAGAAACACCCCCTGAGGGTGTCGAGCGGCTTCAAGGGGACGAATCCCTGCTCTCGTCCACATAGCTGGTGGGTAGGTCCTGCTGATGTCGTGGACCCGAAGAATAGCCCGGATGGGCCCCATCTGCTCGGGAGTAAGAAACTCCCACAATCGATCAACGCCAAGAGGAAAAGCCGGATATGAAAAGGGGAAGAGCCCCTCCATATTATCCCGATCTAATAAATGGCACGCTCCAAGTCGCGACGCTCTGCAGGAGATAGTGGCCTCTCGACCCCATCTTCAATATAGGTATATGATTGGAGCAGCTCGTAGATAGAGAGATCCGAAGGAAGATGCCGGGCGGTTTCGCCTCGCAGAAAATAAAAGAACTCCCCGTCTCTGTAGATGCTCTCATGGCAAATGGGGATAGCATCTTCAATGGTAACCCGCAAATGTGGCTGAGCCACCCAGCGGAACCCCGCATCTGGATAAGCAATGCCCTCCTCCTGAAGCCCCTCGTGGGAAAAATCGCCAAGTGCGGCCATAATAATACAAAGGCAGGGATATCAACCTGTGAAAGGACAAAGCAAGACATATACATTAAAACAATGCACAAAGCAGACGATACAGTTAAATCCCGACAGAAAGTCAGGATAATGCAGTAATACTCATACGTCGCCAACAAATGGTAAAAATACGGCCGATCCAGAATGTCTCATGTAGAACTCCTAGAAATGCCCAAACTATGAAAAGAAGATGGAGTGCTAATACTAGCACGACGTCCATATCATGCCCCTATATATGTATACATTGCCTTAATGGCGGACACTTGGCCAATCCGGAGTGCTTCGCATCGAACTCCCGGAAATGCCGAAATAAAGTACTAATATCCTTTGAATATGAATGACATTATCAGGATTGAGTGACCCGCTCTATGCTCCCAACCGATCTCCAAGTCACAAAGGCCAAGAGATATTCGGGACCGAGCAACATGTCGGACAATCCAATGATGTCAATCTTATGAGGACCCTCCAAGTCACAAAGGCCAAGAGGATCCAAATATAAAGGAAATTTCATAACTCCAAACGTCCCCAGAAAGTCGCAAAGTCATAAAGACAAGGCTCCTGGGGTGACGTTGGACCACTCAAGTACCAAAATGCATAGGGTGTCCGAACCCACAAAGGGCGAAATGGGCAATTGATTGTGCAAGGAATATGGGACAGCATCGCTACTTTTCCAAAAAAAAAAAAAACTCATATACGCTCAAGTCATGTGAAGCAGGGTGGAAAGACCTAGCAAAGCAATGTCAATGCATGTACGGCATGAATATGGCCCATCGAGATCAGCCCGCAGGCATATACATACATGCATACATACATATAAGCCCCTGCATATACATGTAGAAGAATGCACGGGACACCCGCCTTTGACTGCGTCTCCGGCGAGCATCCCGTGGGGGCATTTGTTGAACCCAAAAATAATCCTATATGCAGATTTGCACTATGTGGATATACATTCATACATATACGACACATGCTCACGTCGATGTGGGATTTCCATAGGAAAACACATACACGGGCATGACGACATATTCATAAAAGACTATGCTAGGCAAAAAATATATATGCCTATGGTATGGATGAACATCAAAATGCATGAAGTCACGGGCTCGCATTACGAGGGCAACGGGGTAAGGAACATACCTAGGCCAAGAAGGCCTTAATCAGATTTTTTTAAGGAGCCTAAGACTGCCCCAAGTCTTTCGCTTCGGCTTCCAAGGTCAATTCCCGAACCGCCATTGCAACCTTCGATGACGAGACCCGGAAGGAGACCCTAAGTGCAGCGACAAGTGGGGCACCAAATGCTGCAAAAATAGAGGTCAAAATCAGTCCCTAAGCGGATTAAATTCAGTCCCAAAGTGGGCTGAAATCTGTCCCGAAGTGGGACGTAATTGGTCCTAGAGCTCGCCCAAAATCGCCCCGGAAGGGAGGACCAATAACGGGAGAGGCAGGCCCATTAAGTGGCCCAATGGGGGAGCCCGAAATGAGGCCCATTAAGTCCCTCGAGTAGGCCCAAATTCAGTCCCAAAGTGAGCTGAAATCTGTCCCGGAGTAGGACGTAATTGGTCCTAGAACTCGCCCAAAATAGCTCCGGAAGGGAGGCCCAATAATGGGAGAGGCAGGCCCATTAAGTGGCCCAATGGGGGAGCTCGAAATGAGGCCCATTAAGCCCCCCGAGTAGGCCCAAATTCAGTCCCAAAGTGGGCTGAAATCTGTCCCGAAATAAGGTAAAACCAGTTTCGGAACTTACCTAAATCAGCTCCGAAACGGAGGCCCAATGTCGGGAGAGATAGGCCCAATAAATGGCCCAATGGGGGAGCCCAAAAGAGGCCCAATAGGCACCCCTAACAAGCCCAAAAAATCAGTCCCACAAGGTTTTTAAACCTGCAAACCGAAGGGCAGAAAACCTCCAAAAAAATCCCCATTAAAGAGCATGTGGACCCCCTCTCTCTTCCCCCCTTATTTAAATAGGAATGGGGGAGGTGGAGGAGAGAGAGGGGGAGCCGGTGGGGGCCCCCCCCACCGGTTGGGGAACCCCCCCCACCGGTTCCAAGAGGGAAACCGGTGGGGGGGGAGGAGGATCTCCCTCCCTTCTCTTTCTTTTCAGAATTTGAAAATTCAAATGGGGGGGGGGGGGGATTAATTAAAAGGAGGGGAGTTAATGGAGTCCTTAACCCCATTCACACTTGGTTAAGCACTCAATGCAAAGCCCTCATTAAAACCCCCATCTTAAACCCCTTTCACACTTGGCCCAAGCCTGAAATTAATGGGCAAAAACCCCCTTTCACACTTGGGGAAATCTGAAAGCAAAAGGGCAAAGGCTCATTAAGAGCCAAAAAAAAGTGGGAAAAGCAAAGAATGAGGGGGAGGAGAACCCCCCCCCCCCCCACCGGTTTCCCAAAACCGGTGGGGAGACCCCTCCACCGGTTCCCAACCGGTGGGGGGCCCAACCGGTGGCACCCCCTCCACCGGTTGGAACCGGTGGGGGTGCCCACTTATCCCCCTCTCTCTCATTTGTTTGTCTTCTCTCCCTCACCCCTTTGCCACCTATTGGCCATTGGGAAATTAAAAAATAAAGAGAAGGGGGAGAGATAGTGGAACCGGTGGCACCCCCCACCTTGGCTCATCCCGGTGGCACCCCCCACCGGATCAAAATTCAGATCTATAAATAAGGCCCCTTGGCCCCAGAAGAAGATAGATACGGGCATATACACATATGCATACAAGGGCATTCACACTTGGCTTCAAGGTCCAAGGGCGAATTTGGGAGAGGGTGTTGTCCATTTCGAAGACCAAATTTGGGTTTTTAGGCCCGAATTTGCTGCGATTTTTGGAGATCTTCTTTCGTCTCGGAGAGCCCTCTCTCCTAAGGTTCAATCCTAAGGGGAAGCTCTGCCGGATTTTCCTTGTAAAAAAATGCCTTATTATAAGGCGAATTTCTATCGAAATTAAATCTGAATTTGTGTGTTTTTGTGTGTCATTTAAATTATATAATTACCGTCATGTTTTAAAATAATATACATATATGCATCTAATTTCCTAAAGCTAAAAAAAATATGTGAACACTCTCAACTTAACCTTAACTTCATCCCATAAATAAATAAAATATAAGTTCAGAAATCTTAGTAAAATCATGTTTAAACCTAAAACGATTTATAATCAATTAATTAATAAAAATTCATAAAATTAATCAGAAGAAACGACGAAAAATCAATAAAATCTGTAAGAAAACAGTAAAAATCTGAAATATGGTATGAAAATTATAATAAGTCTAAATAACCTTATAGGCTTAATTAATTAATTAATTAAATTGATCAAATTAATCATAAAAAATGAATAAAATTAATAAAATTAATAAAAAATCAGAGAGTTAAAAATCTGAAAGAACATAAATCATTAACGATATGTTTAAGACTTAACGTAAAATTACAAAAAAAATCCTATGTGTAATATTTACATATATAACCCCGAAAATATTAAAAATCATATATAATGAGTGGAATTTCTCCCCATATAGCCTGAATATCAAATCATAAAACTTAATAACCTGGTTTAAGGGAAAATTACTAAAAAACCCTCATACCTTTAAAATTGATTTTATAAATCTCATAAGGTTTAAAACCTTTTAAAACTCACCCCCATGTACTTATAAGTTGCTATACTTTCATAAAACCCCCATAATTCATAAAAATCCCCAAAAGATGTATAATTGCAAAAAAAAACCTGTGGGATTAGAAATTGGGAATTAATCCATATAATTTGGAATTAATCCGCCTAACTTAGAACCAATCCTAATAACCAGGAATCAATCCTAAACCATATAAAAATTATCCCCAAATTAGGGGTGAGGCTAAGAATTCAACCTAAAATATGCCTTCATATCCATATGCATGCGCTGCCTGTAGTAGTAGTTTTGCATGATTAAGGGCATCATACGGACGGTTAATCAAGGGTTGCCGAGCAGTTGCTCAGCGTAATTAACACTGACCGAGGTCAGTGGAGAGAGGTCATATACTCGAATCTTCGCCTGATTCGAAGTCCCGGATTCCCTGAGGGCTAATCCCAAGCTCTCATAATCCGATAAAATATAAAACCGACCTATAATCCTCTAGATAAACAAAAAAAATGGATTTCCGAATAATCCGACATAAGGAGGAGAGATATGCCTAGGTCAGGTCCCGAACCGAAGGTTTAAAAAAAATCTTCGCAAACAGGTACCTACTGTTTTGATGACAACTGTGACTGGCTTAACATTGATGACATCTTTGACACTGCACAGGGAAGTTTAGATCTCTCTTCTCCTCCTTTGCATCTTTACTTTTTCGTTCCTTTGATTGTCTGGAGACAGTCCCCCACCCCTCCATATTTCTTCTTCCTTAGTCCATGGCTTCCATCGCCATAGTTCACTTCCACAGGCTTTATTATAGAGTCATGATAACATTAACCCATAGAAAAACAGTATTATTTTAGCCTTTTTTTTAGTTTCAAGAACCTTTCCTTAAGCTAGTGCAGCTCGGGCCTCTTTATGCCTCGAGGCATACACCTTATGAGGCATTCAAAAGCACCTCACTGCTGCAAGGCTTTTTATAACTATGCTGACATCAACATCAAGGTATGGGGGAGAGTTTTGTTTCAACCTTGAAGAGGGGCTTTCTTATTCTTTCTTGTAAGGGGTTTCCTGTGTGTTTTCTGAGCAGCTTTGCTCCTTTTTTTATCTTTTTTTAATTATCAATGAATTGTGATCTATTGGTCACCTTCAAAAAACATCAAGGTTATGTAGATACCTGATTGTGATCCTATAGGAATTAATGTGTGGGCAGCCTTTTGCTAAAGGCTGAGACAGATCACACTTCATGGAGGCAAAGTCATAATTGAGCTGACCAGGCAGGCTGCTAGAAGTGCATTTGCCCATCTCGGTTTTTGTCAAAGAAAAGTGACTTGTGTCAATGTATCCCAGAGAGGAAAGTAGGCAATGTTTCTACCAACTTGTTAACACAAATGTCAAGAGGAAAGAACATGGAGGTCTCAGATATAGAAGGAGGGTCTGGAGAAGAGAAATGGCATATCAGAGAAGATAAAAGAATCCATAGTAACATAGTTAAGCAAAAGGAGGGCAAAGATTGTGGCTCGTTTCTATTTATTCAAGAAAATTAAGGACCATCATCAAAGAAGCCATGAATAACAGATGTTACATAGATAAGGTGATGGCAAGATTCCCCACCTGCACTTGTTTGTGTCAAGTAATCATATACTTCCAGATTTTCACAGGGTCATCACCCCAAGCAGTTTACATTTCAAGAGTATTTCTTTCCTAAAAACCAGAGGCAGTAGAAGACCTATAAACAGAATCCAGCCAAAACAAATTTTAAGGAAACTCACCACTGTGGTTACTAATGCCATAAGGTTACGCATGCCCATCGGGCCCATCCGAGACAGCAAGACTGCAGTTAGAACTTGCAGAGATTTCAAACCTCCCCTTTTATGCTTTCTTGTCCTGACTGAGCTGACATCCAGACCATTTTGGTGACCAGAAGAATCTGGTCTCATGGACCTGCTGTGTCTTCGTGATTGCACATATGCAGCAGTTCCCCCAGCAACAAGTACACCTGTTACAACTGCCAGGGTTTTCCTGTTGAAAATTTCTGACTGTTAAAGGCTACACAAGATAGTAAAGAGTATACATGAGGCTTACAATTAAAAACAAAGGAGATATTATATTACTATGGCTACTGATACTGGTGATAGGAGGGATAGGTTGTCCTGATCAATCCGAATTCAATGAACTACCATCAACAAATATATTATGCAAAAAGGTTATAGGACACACAAAAAAAAAAACATGTCCAGCAGTTTAACTGAAATTTTACAAAAAAACAAAATCAACTTTGCATGCCTAGTGATGACACATCATTAAGGAACCATCTGGAATTATTTTTTAATGTGCAACTTTGAACTTTACATTATTAACTTTTAAAAAGCTCTATGCAGTTATTCCAATTTGATTGCAGTGTCTACTAACTAAATGCTGAAAAAAGCAGCTTTTTGAAACAATTGGATTATAGCCTTTCCTTGTGATATTTTTGCGGGACTGTGACTGGCAGATTTAGAAAATTTATGGGCTATGAGCTTGGCATGGATAAGGCGAAAAACTTTTAATTGGAACCCTATATCTAGATGTGGGATAGATGTAGACAAGCAAACGAACATGCAACCTCATTGACAACTGCAAGATGCTTAACCACTCGACCCACCCCCCCACCTTCCCACCCTCAGAACGGGCATTTAACTGATAGCCTTTCCTTTGGCTTACACTAATAATACTGTGTATCGACCACTTAAACAAAAAAAAAGGTTGATTGTAAACTTCTGATAAGAGCTTATTAACAGGACAAGGTGATCAACTACATTGATCGATTTCCATGATCAGTTGCAAATGACAGCTTATCATTAGAAAGAGATCTTTACATATGTACCCTAAAGAATCTTGTATATGGGAATAAAACCTACGAAATTTATGGGTGTTAAACATCCTATAGGGCATTATATGTGCTATGAATCTCTTATCGCCAGTCAACTGTCTACAATCTTGTTGGTGCCACATTAGGAGGTTTTACATGAAATGCAATCTTTTAGGGGTTTTCTCTAAATATTGGAATATCAAATTTGAAATATCAAAGTGTTTTTACACCACAAGTCATACTTCTTTCGAAAGTGGATAGTACAAGATTAAATATAAAAAGGAATGTAAAGTATGACACATGTATGCACTCGAAATCCCCCCATACAAAAGAAACAACCCACATCAAGATGATGTGTCTCACATGACCTGACCAAGCAACTCAAAATGAAATAGAACACCCTCTTGCTTCCCTCCTGAAATTTCTCTTATTGTAAAAGGGCGTACCTAGTGCACGATGCTCCCACCATTTGTGGGGTCTGGGGAACGGAGGATATACGCAGCCTTACCCCTGCTAAGCAGAGAGGTTGTTTCCTTGGTTTGAATCCGTGATCTCCAGGTCACAAACGTGGCAACTTAACCCGTGAAATTTCTCTTATTGTGCTCTCCCCAAATAGCCTATAACGCATTACATGTAGAATCAGCCACCATTCTGTGCATTCACAATTTTACGACCCCAACTCCAAGGGCACCACAAAATCAACCTCTCCACTCCATCTGATAACAGGAAACGACAATGAATTTTCTAGAATACCTAGTGTCAAACATCTTGAGCAAATGAAGGGGAGGGAAGGAGGGGGGAACCCATGAAGGGATAATCCAAGGTATCCTCCTCCCAAAAAGACAACAAGCTGTCCTGATATCCTTCATAGAGTTAACAAGCCAATTCCAAGACTTGACAAATGCTAGACAATGGAATGGATTCACGAGATCTCACAAGAATCTTGGTCTTGGTGGGCTGTCAATAAATGAAACCCTTCAGCCTATTTTGCATGTTTGCATGACTGGGTAGACCAGGCTGCAAAATGCAAATTTACTGATCCCCAAAATGAATGGAGCAGCATTTTTCCCAATCATTTTTCTTTTTGGTTAAGTTGGCATGTCTCACCTATTCGGATGTTTCCTTCTGAATTAAAACTTGAGCGAACATTCAATGTCTAGTACCATTACCAAACAGTAAAAATTGCTATGTAAGCGTAGAAAGTATAGCTAACAGACATGCCATAAAGAAACTATTCCTAGTTGTCAGATAAAGTATACAAATTTCCATGTTGAAGTTGACCGATAAGCGATTTCTTCCTTAACAGCTCAAAGTTGTAGGCAAGATTTGAGATGTACAATATTATTAAATAAACGCTGAAGCTTGAGTGACGAAAATATTGTTAGCATTGTCCTCTTTCCATACAAACTATTCATTTGAAGAAAAGTAACTCCTGAAATTTTCAACTCAATATATCAAGACATTTGCACATATCACCTTCAACAAGGGTCTCCATGCATTGAGAGATAAAACCAAGAGCTCCCTCAAATGAGACATAAGATTGTCACAGTTCTCTATCACAGTTCAAGAACTTCTATTCAAGTATTTACTTGTGCATAACCCTGAGTATTATATGTCACATAATACAGAAATCCAAAACATCAGAGCCCAGAAAGTGATCCCACAACACATTTTCAATGCACCATATTATGCCAATGTTATCCATGTGGCAGTTACTGCCAATATCCACATAATTGTGTACTATCCTTCTCGTCATAATGTACACATACAATGACCCACCATCGAGTTAAACTAATAGGTCAAGAACATCTTTTTCAAAAACATGGAGTTAATTAAAAGATTTCAGATACCTTCGAGAAGCCAAAAAATTCCGGCCATGCTCTGTTAACTGCAACAACTGAAGAGAAGGCATGGCTTGAAAATGGATCTTCTCCAATTGCAGATTATCACAAGAAGTTTCCCAATTGCTTCTAAAAGCAAACTCTTTATGTGGAAAATGATGACCCCACCATCACAGAGACCAAAGCTTTTCTCTGTCACAAAGAATGAAAAGAGTAAATAAATAATCAAAGAAGCAAACTTTCTTTCACAAGCATGCCATAACACTAAAATATTCTGCAGTGCCCACCCACATGCATGCTGAAGGTGGTACACTTGCACACCAAAGGGGGGGAGAAGATGTGGACGAATTTTTAGACACAAGATAATCAAAATTCTAAATCACTTAGTTGTTCTACCAACTATCAACCCCCATAGTTGTCCTAAAATTTCTTCAGTTTGATTCTACATTTGTATTTTCTTTCTTACATATATCCATTCCATTGTTCTTATGATATTCTATGCGTATAAAACACTCATTCATAGACAAGACAATCCACAACAAGGTCCCACAATGAACACCAATTTCTCATGCAAACTCCAATATAACTAAAGAAGAGGGGTCACTAGATTGATCAGCAATTCTGTTCTCTCTTATAACGTACAATTATCTTGAAGACAGCATGATGACTGATGAATACTTGCTGCACCGCATGGGGTGCAGCCTTTTTTTTCATTTTCTCAAACTTTTTAAGGTCCGTCCTGATCTGGCCGTAGAGACCGAACTCCAAGCGGATGACCCAAAAAAATCTAAAAAATAAAAAACCGAGCATCAATAAACAGTAAAAAAACCAGCGAACAATAAAGGGCCTTTTTACTGTTCATTGGGGCTCTTTTTTATGTTTTTAGATTTTTTTAATCATCTGATTGGAGATCAGACTGTGCGAACATGTGAGGCATGGTGGAGACGACGTTGAAAATTTTTTAAAAAGAAAAAACTTCGGCTGCACCCCATGCAGTACAGCAAGCTTGCCACACCGTGTGTGGTGCAGCAAGTATTACTCATTATGACCAATGTGGCTGGATGACCTGTTCACCCAGGTCAACAAAGAAATTAACTCCTCGTCAATCCTCATTGAATTTGAGGAGGGATTCTGAAAGGCTATTCAGTATGAGATGATCAGCTCTGAATCCAAGGGTCCTGACTCAATCCTAATGCTATGAGTGTACCTACACATAAGGGCCTCGAGAATGTGTCTATAAGTCTGTCTATTCTCCCATTATTCTCCCATGTCCTTCAATCCCCTTAGGCTGCACGAAAAAAGCTAGAGGCACACTCTTCCTCTACTCTTTCTCTGCCTTGCAGGTCACCCACTGCCAAATTAGTTTTCAATGCCAACAGTGACCATTCAAGTGGCCCTCATCACAGTTGGATAGATATAGTTCTTAAAATTCAATCTAGTTCTTTACCTCTATAAGCACTGTTCCTATTATCTGAAAAAGGATAGAAATTTTGAATTAGAAGTAGAAACAAGTGACAGATAAATTGCATCATTAAATTCAAAAGTGGCACCACAGAGGATGGTAAAGCAAAAGATGACGAAGAGACCTTTCATGTATAGATCAATTTCCCACAAACGTCATGTATAGATCAATTTCCCAGCAAGATGTACTCTCCTGCATATACAATGGAACACAATACCAGATCTATGACATAAGCATCTATTCACTCCACATCTCATTCCACAATGCGTAGCCTGACATCCATCAAATTTCTACCACATTTGAATGGCCAAAGTAAAAGCACAACATCTCGAAGCTGCCTACCTGAATATTTAGGTCCACAACCACAAATAAATAAATAAATAAATAAGAGTATAAAGTAGAAATATGTACAGGAATACAATATAACAAACAGCAGAAAACTTCCTCCCCAGACGGCGGAGTGTTCCCCTCTAGGGACTTGACTCATACACAGCTTTATTCTCAATCTCCGGGGGTGGTGGAGGATGGTATGCCAGTTCTCTGTCCTGACCTCCCTTCTCCTTCCTTGCTGGGAACTGCGTTGGGGACTGAGGAAGTGGTGATGGACGGTTCAGGTCTGCAAACAGAGGAAGCCAAGTGTTTGGTTAGGGAGGCTCCAGATGTCCCTGTTCCGAAGAGCAATCAAGCGGACGTTGATGCCAGAGCTCTAACTTTTGAAGGTAATGGGGATCCAGGCTTGGCGATTGTCCCTTACAACAATGGACAACAGATAGGGTGCTCTGATTTAACTGAAGACTGGACAACAGAGATCATTAATTTTGGGAGGAGAATAGGTGTGTCATTTCAAGGGAAGGAGGAAACTCTTAAGAGTTCATTAGAAGACTAAGAAGAGCCGAAATTCAGCAGACTTCAGCAAAGAAGAAAGGCCAAGGTGGGGTTGTGAAAATTGGGAAGAGGGAGATCAACTTCATTAATAAAAATAAAGTCATTGACTCCTTGAGGACTAAGAAGCTAGGGGGGAATATTTTGTTGAAATGAATGTTGGCAGCTGGAACATTAGAGTCTTAATGGAGACCATAAACAGAGGGCAGTGAGAGATTACATAGGGATGTATAAAATGGACTGATTCTGCTTGCAAGAAACTAAAATGGAATTGGTGGACCCGCAACTGATCAAGGCAATTGGAGGC
The DNA here is from genome assembly GCA_030544215.1 of Zantedeschia hybrid cultivar. Taxonomy (NCBI): domain Eukaryota; kingdom Viridiplantae; phylum Streptophyta; class Magnoliopsida; order Alismatales; family Araceae; genus Zantedeschia; species Zantedeschia hybrid cultivar. The sequence continues at coordinate 23,064,883 of JARZZO010000014.1, forward strand.
TCTACATCGATAGATTGGACAGCTTGTCCAGCAGTTGGAATGAGTGGGGGACAGGTTATCTTGTGGAATGGGAGTAAATTCAGAGGATATGTCTGTGATGAGGGTATTTACAGTATTTCAGTAAGTTTTTCTGCTGTTGATACCTCAGACCAATGTGTTATTACATCAGTCTACTGTCCCCATTTACAGCATGATAGAGATAATTTCATCAAGGAGCTATATAGATTATCCTACACGTTTAAGGAAGGGCGATGTGCTATTGGAGATTTCAATTGTGTGAGATTTCCTTGGGAAAGGTCAGGACACCATAAATGGGATAATGATATGGAAAAGCTGGGAAGGTGGATCTCTGAATGGGGTATGTTGGATCTTAAAATCCCCAACAGAAAGTTCACTTGGTCCGACATGAAGAAACCCCTATTCAGTCCTGGATAGATAGGGTTATAATTTCCACCAAATGGAGTGAGCTCTTCCCTCTGTCCAAGGTTAAGGACTTAATAGGACGGTTTCAGATCATTTGCCTCTGCTCTTAACAGTAAGAGAGTGGAGGAAAAAGACAAAGGTTGTTCAGATATGAGATGGCCTGGCAAACTCATGGTGACTCGGGATCTCATAACAAACTTGTGGAACGAAAGACAATCAGCAATGCAGGCAACAGAGAGATTCTCTAATAACCTTAAGAAGATTAGACTGGGATTAAAGAGATGGAGTTCTAAAAATTTTGGGGAAGCTGCAGACATTAGACAGCAATTTCTCCAAAGAATTGATGAACTAGAAGTGAAAGCTGAAATTCAAGAACTGTCAGAGGAGGAACTTAGAGAATTGTGTAATCATAAGAAGGAATACAACAGTCGGTTATTGAGGGCGGCGAATAAATGGAGACAAAGGGTCAAGGAGATTTGGTTAAAAGAGGGAGACAAGAATATCAAGTTTTTCCATGCTGTAGCCACTGCTAAGAGGAGAACTCTGAGGTTGAGCATGTCAAAGTTGATAATCAGATTTTTGAAGCTGACAAAGACATCAAGAAAGTGTTCATTTCTTTTTACCAAAACCTATTTACTGAAAGTGAGTGGTGGAGACCTCATTTAGAGGATGGTATTTTACCTAGAATTGATGAATGTCAGGCTCAAGAACCTTGCAATCTTTTCACAGAAGAAGAAATCAAAGAAGCAGTTTTTGGAATGGATGCTAATAAGTCTCCCAGACCCAATGGCTTTTCTAGGGGGTTTTACCAGTTTTTTGGGACGTTATAAAACAGGATCTCATGGAAGTGCTGGCAGAGTTTCAAGAGAGACCACTCTCTGTTGAAAGGTTCAACTCTACATTTATTGTTCTCATTCCTAAACATGAGGGAGCTGAATTACCCTCTGAGTACAGACCAATGTTGTTAAGGTGGCCAAGCGACCAAGGCGGTGGCCTACCCCCTTACTACTTAGGTGACAAGGCGAGGCGCCTGGGCGAAGCCTAGTTTATATAACCTAGTACGTTTCAAGAGGACTACTATTTACATTTTCCACTACATTAAATTCTATATTATTGAATGGGTGTTGCAAGATCATCACAAAAGATATGGCCAACAGTTTGAGGAAGGTATTGTACAAGGTGATTAGCAATGACCAATCGGCCTTCTTGAAAGGAAGTTATATCCTGGACAACTATCTTTCAGCTCATAAAGCCATTCATTACCAAAAAATCAATAGAAAGGAAGGGGTTGTTGTGAAGTTGGACTTTGAAAAAAACCTATGATAAAGTGAGTTGGCAGTGCACATAGGACACCTGCTCTAATGGGTTTTAGGCCTAAGTGGATTGGTTGGGTGATGAGCTGTATTTCAACAGCAAGATTTTCAAGTTTAGTTAATGGGGAGACTTGTGAGTATTTTAATAGCACGAGGACTGCAACAAGGAGATCCAATTTCCCCGCCTCTCTTCATTATGGTTGGACAAATATTCAGTTCACTTTGGGACAAGGCTGCTTCTCAAGGGCTGGTGGATGGTTTTACAATTGGAAGGACTGGTTTTTCGCTTTCCCATCTACAGTTTGCTAATGATACACTCTTGTTCTCATCTGGTAATGAAGAAACGTTACGTAACATGCATAAACTTTTGATACTGGTTGAGGCAATCACTGGGATGTCAATCAATTTCCATATATCTGAAGTGGTTGGGATTGATTTAAATCAACAAAAGGTGGAGAGCATAGCAGGATTCTTCTCTTGCAAAACCTCTCAGTTTCCGATCAGATATCTGGGTCTCCCACTTTCCCATGGTCCAAGTAAAGTAAGAGATTGGGATGACCTTGTTAAAAAAGTTTGATCAGAGGTTGGAAGGGTGGAAAGCTAGATTCCTTTCAGCAGGAGGCAGATGGATCCTGTCCAAATCTGTTCTATCTTCACTAGCCATTTACTATCTTTCCATTTTAAAAATTCCTAGAAAAGTTGAAAGGTTGATTGGGACTAAGAGGACTTCATTCTTTTGGGCGGGAGGGAAGAGGGAGAGGAGAGGTTTACACTTAGTGGCTTGGGACAAGGTTTGCAGAAGGAAAGACCATGGTGGTGTTGGGCTGCTCCAAGTTGGTCCATTCGATAAGGCTTACTAGCCAAATGGATTTGGAGATTGGGAGAGGAAGAAGGGGCCTTATGGGCCAAGGTCATTAGAGATAGGTATTATCCTAATTCTACAAAATGGAACTTACTGCTTCATCTATGTGCAGCATGTCTCCCATTTGGAGAAATATTGCCCCTTTGATTGACTAAATCAGACCAGCTGTCAGGCTACATGTTGGTAATCGTACGTGCATCAGATTTTGGGAAGACAGAGGGTGTTCAGAGCAACCATTTGCTGCGCAGTTCCAACAGCTTTACAATATAGCAGAGGATAAGGAGATGCCACTTGCTCAATTGTATTCTGAAGGAAATTCTTCATGGAACATCAGGCTGAGAAGATACCCCACAGATTTGGAAACCAACCAATTATTGTCAGTTTTGGACGGTATTCATGGTACTAGTCTCAACAGCAACAGTGAAGATAGTGTGGAGTAGTAAAGGAATCTTCTCAGTTACGGCACTATCAAGGATCATTATTGATGCAGGTACTAGAGTGACTTGGAACAACATTGTGTGGTGCAAGCTCCTACCCAACAAGATCAAGATCTTCCGATGGAAAATAGCTTCAGGGAGACTGCCTACAATGGTCAGACTAAAGCAAATCTTCCAAGTTCAGAAGGCTGCATGTGTCTTTTGTGGAACCTTTGATGAAGCTCAGATCACTTGTTCTGGTTTTGCGGGATTATTAATTTTTTGTGGAAAGCAGTCTTTAACATTTATCACATTCCCTGGAAGGATCATTGCAGTGTAATTGATCTCATGGAAGGGTGGAGTTCTATCTGTCCGAGGCGTTCAGAAAATCAGCCGTAGTCTTTGGTTTTACCAACAATCTTACGGGGTACGGAATGAACGAAATAACAGAAGATTTTCTCATAATCATAACCAGCTATTTGATATCTTGAGAAGAGCCTTTAAATGGGTGCTAGAGTGGGGGAAGGCACCTGGTCTCCGTTCCCACATTCAGAATTCTTTTATTATCTCGAGGAGCTATTAATTTCTGTTTTCTAGTTTCCTTATTTTATTCTCTGGACAAAATAAGGGGGTGGGGTTGGGGCTATGTTTGGGTTTACCTTCTTGTGGAAGGTGTGTTCTGTTTTGACTCCTTTTCTAGGAGTTAGCTTCTTCTTTTGACCTTTTGGTCATTTCAAAAACAAAAAAAAAAAGGTTGAGAGTAGGGCTGCAAATGGATAGTTCCGATTATCTGCCCGTTTCCATGTTAATGGATACCGAACCAGTTAAAGACCACATGTTAAGTTATAAGAAACAGAGGCAGATCTCTGATAATTCTTGGAGTCAGAAATGAGAATGGAAACAATTGTTTCCGCATCCGCTAACCTGATTTCATTTCCGAATTATCATGTATCTTATCTAAGGGTGAGAATATCTCTTGGCAATTTGACAAAAGTAAGGTCACAGTAAGTAGTAGGAAACTTTATTAAAATTTAATGTGATTTTGTGGTGCACAGTTTGGGTAGATTCACATGTAATTTTAGACAAGTAGATAAAGTAGATGTCAAAATTCAAAGTTTGTAGATTGCAAGAATTTACATAAACTAAAACCTTGTAGGTTTGGAATTTTCAATTATTAGAAGAAAGTGTTTTTGGAAGTGAATATTAACAATGATTTAAAATAACTTTTTATTATAGTGATGATGATAGCAGAAACTTTTATTTACTCCAATTCTTGTTTCCGATTTAAAAGCGAAAATGGATGCGGAAGCAAAAACCCTCATTGTCATTTCGTTTCCGTCTCTGATAAACCTTATAGGAAACGGAAGCGGAAGGTGTCATTTCCACTTCCATCTCCGACCCACTTGAAGCCTAGTTGAGAGCAAGGTTTGGTCTAGAGCATGGTTTGCAATATCGTACCACATAGTGCCGACTTGTACGAGTCCACACATATCTAGGCAAGTCGGACACGTTGGGACGCATAGGTTCACCAACACGCATCTGACTTGAGCTGACTCACTGCGACTTGGACCAACTCAATGTGACTCGTATCTAACTCATGCCAACTCATGTAATACGTTGCGATCCAGCACAAGCCGTTGCTATCTAACTTGAGCCTACTTTATGCGACTTGACGTGACTTGTATCTTATTATGTAGACTTTTTTTAATTTGATAATTAATTTTTTTATCCAAATAGTAAATAATTGGACTTTTTTTCTCCAATTTAATAAGTAATTTACACTTTTATATAGCTTAATATGATAAATTTTTCCTAAATTTGGCTTAAAGTCATTATCATTAATAAACCACTAGAGTTAAAAGTTTATTTATGTCATAATTATTCATAGAATTAAAGAATCTGGAAAAAAAACAAAAATAGGCCTGAATCGGCCTAACTCATGTGAATTAATAGCATAAAAGTATAATTATATTATAGCTACTCATAAAAGTAAAGGATCTGGAAAAAAATGTCCTGAATCGGCCTGACTCTCGCAACTCACGCGAGTCGGATCAAATCTGACTCGTATCTGCCAGATCCTGATCCGGTCCGAGTCAACAAGTTGGCAAACCTAGGTCTAGAGTAACATCCCCAAGCCTCAACCAGGGAATACAAAAACTATATGACTATAAAGAAGTAACTTGCACGTACTGCCAATATCTCCAAAGAGATGCTCCCAGCCTCCGGCACAGTAAATTTCCATGGGGATGGAATAACTGGTTAAGAAACTAAGAAAATTCTGATTTAAGCCACTTTTGAATTCTGATTTAAGCCGCTTTTGTGACTCACAAGACATTTTGTCCAATTTTTTGCCTAATGTTTCTTGTTATAATCCAAACAATCTTAAACACGGAACACCATTCATACCCTCCAGTCTGCAATTAAGCTCCCTATACCACATCCTAAGAAACGAACTCGGTCCTAGAGAAAGAAGCATCTCAGCAGAGTCATATGTCTTCGTTATTATGCTTCTGGATATGTCTCAAAAACTTGAGATTAAAAAGAAATAAAACCAACAGTCTATGCACTCACTGATACTGGGAGGTGGGAAAAGGTGGAAAGGGACCATTTACATGTAGGGTTGTCAATGGTCCAGCCAGGACAAGCCCAACTATGGCCCAACTAAAGCTCAAGTTATGGATGTTTGACCTAGAGTAGCCTCACTCATCTCATATTTATAACCCCCCCCCCCAAAAAAAAAAAAAAAACAAGAAATCCAATCAAGACCCTCTTGTTAAGAACATTGCTATCGATATAAAACAACACCTTGGATAAGGACATTCACTTAGTGGATGCCTTTTTTTAGTGGATAGGAACCTCTCCTATCCATTGACTGTACTTCCTCTATTTATTATTCAATAAAATTGGTGGTACAGTCCACGTTTTCTCGAAAAAAAATATAAAACAACATCTTTTATTTCTTCTAAGCTCTAGTGAATGTTTGTTGTCTTTGTTAACAACTCATTGAAAATAGGTAAATCACAAACAGGGAAAAGACAAGACAGTGGTGTAAAAAAGCAGGTGGACATCTGATAGAATAATATCATTTATTAAAAAGTACAGGTTTTTACACCACTAAAGTTAGAAGTTCTACTCATTCTGTGAAACATGCAATTAGACAATTAATGTTGGGCATTTCTAACCTTATAGACATATCAGAAGCGTAAACAAAGATATTTGATTTTTCTCATTCATTATAAGCTTTCTAGAAATTGTACAATCTTATTAATAAATTGTCACAATCAGATAGCTTACCCATTAGGTTTTTGGTCTCCACTATCTTTTTTTCGCTATACAATGATTGTAGCCCAAATATAATGCTGATTAGGCTTTTTGTTAGTTGATTTAGAAACACTATACAAACCTCCAAGTAGGGCTGGCAATGAGCCGAGCCACTCACGAGCTACTCGAGCTCGGCTTGAGTTAAGCTCGACTCACTTCTCTACATGAGCCGAGCTCGAGTCTGCATCATAGCTCGGCTCACTAAACGAGCCGATCCTGAGCTCCATCGAGCTCGGCTCGGTTAGCTCGCGAGCCAACTTGCACCAAAAGAGTTAGAAAATTGATACACAACTACGACATCAACCCTCAGACACTTGCAAATACTGAATCGGCTGCGCCAAATAGTTCTTAAAAGTAGTTGAGCGGGAATGTTATAAGGTGCGCTCATCTTTCTGTGCGGCCGATATCGGATTAAAAGTGCCACACTCACCGAAATCTCCATGCCTGCCTGCAGGGGCAGAGGTTAGGGCACCTGGGAATTAGTCTGAGATTGGACACTTTAAAGTTTCCTTCCGCCAGGTCTGTCTATAAAGAGCGCTGCATGCTTCACCTTTTTATGTTCTTCCACAGGCCTGCCATAGGTCTGGGTCTATGAAATGGGCCTCTTCTTTCAAGCAGTCTAGGAATGCAAACTTTATGGGCCTACTTGCCCTGCAAGCTTGGCACTGGATCTACAAATTTTAATGGGCCGATTGCTTCTGCGAGCTGGGCTCGGCTCGGCTCGGCTCGAATTTTAATTTTTCCTGTCGAGTCTGAGCTCGAGCTCAATTTTAGGCTTGTTTCACGGCTCAAGGTCAATTTTTTTTCTGTCAAGCCAAGCTCAAGCCTAGCAAAGCTTAGCTCGGCTCAACTTGGCTCATTGCCAGCCCTTACCTCCAAGGGATCATGGTTGACAGTATCGGCCAATACCGATACGTATTGGCATCGATACGTATCGGTATCGGCCTGGTCCTGTACAATACCTGTAAATAGGTATCGATCAATGCCAACCGATATTGGGCCAGTACTGGACGATACGTACCGGTCTCGGTACCCTCCGATACCGCTACCGATACCGGTACTGCCATCCATGAAAGGGATGGTTGGAATTTGTTTCCCGAGCCGAAGACAAAGTAGACAAGTGTACCAACAAGAGAATTAAGAGTTGATTAAAGAAAGGAAACGGAATGACTGGTAATTGAATGAGCCAGCTTCACCTGGCAAACAGGACACATGAATGGGCTCATACGCCGGGAGCTTCTAGACTAATTGCTAGCGTCACTAGGATGGAACTTTAAGTGTCCAGGTTAATTGTGTTTTGCCTGTCACAATTTGCTAATAGACTATAACCCCCTTTATGTCATTGCATTTTCTGCTTCAATATGCTAGACCTAGGTCATTTTGATACCAAGGCACAATATTATCAAAAGACTGCACTGTATTGCAGAGCACATGCTTACAAAGGAGGACTGTTTGATTTGGTGTAAAGTATTGAAACTGCTGATATGTTTTATCTGGTTTGACGTAAGGACTAAAATCTCACAATTTCTTCTGTTTGAATTGATGTAAAGCTCTGAAAATCTGAAATCAAGACCAACCATCTTATAAAGGCTTTCCTGACTTGGCTTTCCTGATTTTTGTTACCATAAAATGGCTGTAAGCCAGAATCAGCAGTCTTCTCCTCATTGGTTTTCAAACTGGAGGATTCAAAATCCAAGAATTTAACAGGTTTATAGCACCCCACAAAACCCCACTTCAAATCTGATACAGTACCGTGAAGCAAGCTCTAGCAGTAGAATGATTTCAACCCAGCGTGCTTATGCCTCACTGAAAAGCAGCAAAGGTTCCTCCTGGATTTTCAAAATGTTAATCAGCTGGCATACTCCTCCATCTCCATGGGGCGTAAAGCTCACCAAACAACACTTAAAGGAAGGTTCTCGATCCCCCATTTGGTTAATGTAACCGGAACAGGGAGTTTTCTCGGGAGAAGCCAGACAAGACTGACGCACTTTAATCAGCATGACTCCATGCAAGAACATAAACTGTTAAGAACACAATCCGACATACAGAAGAAACCAAGTGGCCCATAAAACCAACTACTGTGCAAGTATGCTACAAAGCGCGATGAGAAGCAAGGGAAGATTGCAAATTAAAGGACGAAGGGTTTTGGATACTACTAGAGGTAAAAAAAACCCAAACAAATTTCATTGAACCGTGTGGAATTTTAAAAAGAAAAAAAAACACCTGGATCGGCAAGCAAAGAGCAACCCGATAGTAAGCAAGGGAAACCCCGCCGACCAGGGGGAGGGAAAGAAAGAAAAAAAAAACGTTCAAAACATGGACACAGACCGATGCCGACGGGAGAAAACGGCAGATCACCCTGTTTATCCAAAGAATTCGCAGAGTGCACCGATCAAGCGAAAAACCACTGATCCCAAAACTCCCCAACCAAATCACAACCACAGCATGCCGACTTCATATCTCGCCACGCAAACACACCTTCCCGCACCGACCGAGACGCAGAGAGAGAGAGAGAGAGCGGAGGCTAGGGTTTGGATGGGAACTGGGGATTTGCCGCACCTGGACCACAACGAACTCGACGGAATGGAGGATGCCGTTGTAAGATTGAAACGCGGAAGCAGCATCGGCGATCGGGAAGGCGGCGACCGTGAACCCCGAGGGGAGCCTGCGAGGGCGGCCCGGCCAGGCCCGGCCCGTCCAGACCCCTACTTCTGCACGAAGACGAACCACGGAATCGGAGGCAGGGAGAACGTGAGAAGCCGGTAGACGAGAACCATCTCCCTCCCCCTGTTAAGGCGACAACAACAGAACTCCTGCAATTGCTGCGAACGGTCCCTCCTCCGTTCCTGGTTATTTCTAGGCCTGGTCGAAGACTTGACGTCAAGATTCACACTTCAGATCATATATACATATATATAGGGAGAGAGGAAATGGAGATAGAAAGATACTGTTGGCTTTTGGTCAGATCCGAGAACCGTGATGATTTGATCGCATGACAAAAATGTGACGCCAAGTTTTAACTTCGTTTGCGGCACGGAAACGAGTGACGTTGGCGGCAGCGGCGGCTGCGGCTGCAGCTGCGAGACGCACGCCAACACGCGAGGGACGGGAACGTCCCTAACCCGCCCGCCCGTGGGGGGGTTATCGCTCGCCCGCCACGCCTCGCCACTGGGTCTACAACAGTAAAAGAACAAATAAAGAAAGATCCAGCGCCGCACCAAACTTTGCCCACAGCTCCGCCACACAATCTTTTCGTTTGTTCGACTGAAGAAAGAATAAATAAATAATTTTGTTAATCATCAAATCAATTTAAAATAATTTAATTTGTTATAATATAACAAAACAATATGTTACTTACACCATGTGTTGCATTAACATGGCTTTTCTCTAACTAAAATTAATAGAAAAGTTGATAAGATATGATGTAGCCGAAGCTATCACGACCGGATTCCGAAGCTGGAATCCGAAGAGAGGGATCCGGTGCTGGGTCGGATCGGTGTTGAGGGGGCCTGACGGGGATCCGGAAGACGAAGGACGCAGAGGCGGAGCCGAGAGGTCCGAAGGCCGGCTCGCTCCGGGAAGTCGGGGCCGAGGCTCCTTCGGCGGACGAAGGGGCGGCACGAGGCCGAGGATCCTCTGTCGCAAGAGCAGCCGGCGCACGGCGTCGAGACCAGGGAGAGGAGTCCGAGGTCGGCGGCCGAGACCGACTCGGGAAGGTCGGCGATAATTCGAACCGAGCTCCTGCATGAGGGAAAGAAGAAGAAAAACCGGTCAGCAGGAGTCCCGGACTTCAACCCTGGGGAACCCCCTCCGACGGTCAAGTTAGCTCCTGAAGAAGATTCGATTCAGAAGGCAAAGAGAGTAGCTTTAATGCTTTTCGGACCGTAGTCCTTTAAGGGTCTCGGAGGCTTGAGGAAGCATCCTTTGGGCAATAAATAGCAGTGTATTTATAACAAAGGATAGCGGATGGTTAACGGTGGCAGCCGATATAGGACTAAATGAGGGCTTACTGATAAACCGCCATAGTGCCTGATCCGCCACCGGAGTGGGCCGGATTCGGCTACCGGGCCGAAGGGGGTTGGGCCGCTGATGGGCCGAAGTCTGTTGGGCTTTGGGCTGCCGCGCTGTTCCCGGGCCGTAGGCTGGTGGGCCGCTGACGGGCTGAAGCCTGTTGGGCCGGGAGCGACGGTGCCGCTTATGGGCCGAAGGCTGCTGGGCCGCTGACGGGCCGGAGGCTCCCGGAGGGCCTGGTACTGCTGTTGTTGGGCTGAAAAGGATTTGAGCTTGCTTTAATGGGCCGAATCGGATTCTGCCTCATCACATAGCCCCCCACTCTTGTCTTCCTCAGTTCTGAGATGGCGAGAGTATAGCCCGAAGCTGTCAAAAGAATAGCGTAACATGTGTCTTACCCGAAGCTCTGTTCTTTTTTTACTGGGAAGAGGGTGCCCTCGGTCGGCCGAGGGCTACGCGGTTGCTTCGTCTTTGCTCGGAGTGGCAACGAAGGCTCAAAGCTCAGAAACCGAAGGGCCGAGCCCTCTGACTCGTGTCAGGCTTCATTAAATGGACGGGATGGGCGTCGCCTCGCGAGGAAGCACGGGACACGCGTCGCACATCCGGCCGCTCCGTCAAAAACACAAAAGGATCCTGACCGCTCGTGGGTCGCGGGTCGCCTCGGCTCTCTGCCCGAGGCTCCACTCGGATTACCGCCGCTCCCTTCGTCGCACGCGGATCGGGACACGTGGCGGGCATCCGGGTGATTAGCCGAAGGGTCGGAGCGCTTTCGGCCGTTGATCACTCTGCTTCAAGTCCCGGAACCGGCCCGTCATCATTGCCGAAGGACGGTGCACGTGGCGGGCATCCGAGAGGAGCGAGGGGACGAGAGGGATGATCTCGGCCGTTGGCTTCGGCGGGAGGCGCTTCGAATGGGGCTTATAAATACAAGCCCTCAGCAGGGCACTGTTCTTCTTCCCGCTGCTGCGCTTGCGTTTCCCCTGCGATTGCCCGAGCTCTCCCTCCTTCTCCGGCGAAAGGCTTGCTTCCTGAAGGCTTCGTCCGAGCTCGCCGGCCACCGTGGGAGGATCTCCATTCCTTAGAGCGCATCGCCGGTGGAGCTGGGAGGCTTGAGAAGCTGCGCTCGGTTCAGGAGAGACTTCCTCCCCCTTCCTGCGAGTAAGCCTTGGCTTTCTTTCTCCCCTTCGCGGCCTTATGGTCCGGAGTTCTTCCAGTGAGATTACTCCTTCGGACGAGGAGTATACTCCTTCCCACTCTCCAAAATCTTCCCTATCAGATCTCCTCGCCTCGGATTCTCTTGCTTCTGCAATGTCTGAAGAGCCTGAGAACTATGGGACTGAGGGGTCCAAGACTTCCGGGGCCGAGGTTTCCGGGGCCGAGGTTTCCGGGGCCGAGGCTTCCGAGGCCGAGGCTACCCAGGAGGTCCGGGACCCAGGCCAAGCTTCCACCTCGGGACGCCGTCGTCCGGACATGGCTTCGAAAGCATCCTGCGCCCTTTCGGACGTAGAGGTGAGGAATCTAATTTCTTACTTCCAGCTTCCTTCCTGGACGACCCCCCATCGGCCTGACTCCGCCACCAGGGCCAACACTCTCCGCCCGGGCTCCTTCTCCATCTATGTTGATAGCTTCGAGGCGGGCTTCCGTCTTCCTCTTCCCACCTTTGTCATTAACCTCCTTAGCTTCTACGGGCTGGCCCCATCTCAGCTCTTTCCCAATTCTTGGCGCACTGTATACGGTTTTTTGAGCGTTTTCGCTCGTATACAAATCAACCCTTCCATCAATGTTTTCCGCTATCTCTTTAAGATCCAAAGGCAGGGGAAATCCGAGTGGTACTGCTTCGTCCCTCGGGTCGGCCGAAGCATATTCTCCGGGAAGCCCTCGTCCATCCACGGCTGGAAGAGGAAGTTCATCTTCATCTCTCTGCCGGAGAACGAGAAGGGCGTGTGGCCCTTTCCCACCGAATGGGCGCCGCTGGCCGCAGGCCTCTCGGACCCTCCTGCTCTGACCCCCGTACAGAGCACTCTCGTGGGCCATGTCCAGGTCATGGCCCCGTACGACATCTGGGGGCTCCTCAGCGCGTCAGAGCGGCTGGTGAACGCCGGGGTGTGGCCGGATCCTCGGTCCGATCCGGTGCGGGCCTTTCCCTACCTTCCTCCCGGGGAGACTCCGCAGGGCCGCGGAGGAAGGGCTGCCGCTCCTCCGGCCGAAGCTCCTCCGGCTGGGGATGCTGATGAAGTTTCCGCCGAGGGTAAGTCGGCTTTGAATTTGTACTTGATCATCATTTTGTTTCTAACATACTCTTCTTGCTCGCAGCAATGGCCGACCTCGATGCCCTCCTCGCCCTGAAATCTGACCAGCGTGGTCCAGGCCGGGCACCGGCCTCGCAAGCGACAGGCAGGTCCGGCCGAGGCGCTGGAGCTCCGAGGACCCGAGGCGGGGTCCCGAGGACTATGGCCTCCGCCGAGGGCCGCGCTGCCGCTGCTGCTCTCGAGAGGGAGCCGAAGACAAAGTTCGCCGCTCGAAGGGGCGGCCGAGCGTCGAAGCGCCCCCGGGTAGAGGAGGCCGAAGAGGCGGAGCCGGCTCCGCTGATCAGGAGGAGCGCCGTGGCCCGAAGGGCCGCAAGGCTAGCGTCTCCCGAGGCGCCGAGGGGCGACTCCCCTCCGGCCGTATCGGCAGGGGCCGATGACGGAGGCGCTGGGTCGCAGGCGCCCCGGGCGCAACGCGAATGGTGGCACCCCGAGCCGGGGGTGTACAAGGACGAGAGCATGGAGGACTCGCAGACGTGCCTCCGTCTGCTCAGCAGCCTCACTCTCCCTTCAGCTTTCGAAGAGCTGAAGGAGCATTCGGTTACCGACCTGGCGGCGATGAGCGCTCGGTTGGCGGTCCAGGTAAGAAGCCTGAAAGTGCTTCGACTTAGCTCTTCTTAGTTGTCTTTTGATTTTCTCTGACCCTTGTCTGCTTTCGGTCCGCAGGCTGCGGTGACGGGTAGTCCTGATGCACCATCAGGAGCTGCTCCGACTCAAGCTCCTGGAGGCCGAGTGGGACTCGGCCTATTCGGGTGAGGGGCCTTCGGTGACGCCCCGTATCGAGCCCCTGGTCGATAGGCTCGCAACCGCGAGCGCCCGGACGCGGGCGCAGCTGGAGGAGAGGGCAGCAAAGGCCCGTGCTGCCGCCGCGGCCAAGGAAAAGGCCGAGCGGGAGAAGGAGAAGGCCGAGAGCGAGCTTGCTGCGGCTCAGTCCGAGATCCGGGCCCTCAAGGCCCAAATCCAGGACAAAGAGTCCCGGCGGGCTTCGGAGAAGCGCCGCCACGCCGAGGAGGTGTCGGTTCTGAAGCAGGAACTGGAAGAGGTGGCGGAGTCGGCCGTAGCCGATTACAAAGTCGGCCGTGACTACGCCCAAGAGATCCTCCGAGCCCAGCTGTTAGCGTCTTCTTCGGTCTTCGACCTCGGACTGGCTGTCGCCCAGAGGGCCTGCCCGAGCGTCGATTTGACCGGGGTCGCCATGCCGATGGGCGCGGAAGCCAGAGAGCTCCTATCATGGTGGAAGGATCTTATGGCCGAGAGGGCCTCGCCTCCAGTTCCTGAAGATGAAGCCGTGACCGCCGAGGAGGCCCCCGCCGAGGCTGCCGCTTCTGAAGCGGTGCAGATCGTTGACTCTCCCTCTCCCTCTCCCGGCCAAGATGCAGTCGAAGCGGAGGAGGAAGGGGTCGTCGAGAGCTAATACGAGGGTTCCCCCCCCCCCCCGTTTTTGTTTTTCCACTTTTGTAAGCCTTCGGCCAGGCATATGGCCGAGTTTGTACTTCCTCTTGCTTGTGAATACAATAAATGTTTTTGGCTTTACCTTGTTGTTTTCTGCATGACTTGAGTGGATCTGGCCTTCATGAAATCCGAGATCCTTCTGTCGTTCGCTATAGCTTGCGAAGCCGAGACCCGATGTAGGTTCGGATAGGGCGTTAATAGAATCCGGCCAGCAGATACGGCTGCTTTAGATGCGGTTCGAGTGGCCGAAGTCACTCCCGCTTCGTCTTATGCAGACTTAGAGAATACCATGCCGCGTCCTGATCCGGATTACATGGCCGAAGCCATTCGTCGGATCGAAGGACTCGCGGACTTTTAAGAGAACCATGCCGCTCCCGATACGGTTTGCATGGCCGAAGCCACTCCCGATACGGTTTACACGGACTTAGAGAAAACCATGCCGCGTCCTGATCCGGATTACATAGCCGAAGCCATTCGTCGGATCGAAGGACTCGCGGACTTTAAGAGAACCATGCCGCTCCCGATACAGTTTGCATGGCCGAAGCCACTCCCGATACGGTTTACACGGACTTAGAGAAAACTATGCCGCGTCCTGATCCGGATTACATGGCCGAAGCCATTCGTCGGATCGAAGGACTCGCGGACTTTAAGAGAACCATGCCGCTCCCGATACGGTTTGCATGGCCGAAGCCACTCCCGATACGGTTTACACGGACTTAGAGAAAACCATACCGCGTCCTGATCCGGATTACACGGCCGAAGCCATTCGTCGGATCGAAGGACTCGCGGACTTTAAGGGAACCATGCCACTCCCGATACGGTTTGCATGGCCGAAGCCACTCCCGATACGGTTTACACGGACTCAGAGAATATAGCAACAAGTTTCCTGAACAAGAGAGTTCTTTATTCATACCCTCCGGCTGAAAGCCTGGGGAGAGGTGACTTACATATAATAACGCCGAAGGCGCTCTACATTCCAGGTGCGAGGAAGAGGTTGGCCCGAAAGGGTCTCCAACCGGTAAACTCCACGCATGATCACCTCCTTGACCCGATAGGGCCCCTCCCAGTTGGGGGCAAGCTTCCCTGAGGCTTCGGTTGGCTTGGAAGCATGAGCATTCCTCAACACGAGGCTCCCTACTTCAAAGCTTCGGGGCTTTACTCGAGTGTTGTGGTACTTTGCCATGCGCTGTTGATAAGCCGCCAGCCGGATACGAGCTTTGTCTCGGGTCTCTTCAATGAGGTCCAAGTGGTCTTCCAAACCTTCCTCGTTGGCCTCCGGACTGTAAGCAACGACCCTGGGAGAGGGAAGGCCGATTTCCACGGGAATAACGGCCTCTATCCCATAGGCCATGCGAAAGGGAGTTTCGCCGGTGGGGGTTCGGCTTGTCGTCCGATAGGCCCACAGAACACTTGGCAGCTCCTCTACCCATCGGCCTTTAGCCTCGCCGAGGCGGGTTTTCAATCCATGCAGGAGGCTTCGGTTAGTGACTTCGACTTGGCCGTTTGCTCGAGGATGCGCCACCGAAGTGAATTTGTGAAGTATGCCGAAGCTGGCGCAGTTGTCGCTGAATCGTCGGCTATCGAATTGCTTTCCATTGTCATAGATGATGGCCCGAGGGATGCCGAACCGACAAATGATGGACTTCCACACGAAGTTCCAAGCATTGCTATCGGTTATTGACGCGAGGGGTTCGGCTTCGACCCACTTAGTGAAATAATCGACCGCCACGATGAGGAACTTTCTTTGGCCGGTGGCGACGGGAAAAGGTCCCAGGAGGTCGATTCCCCATTGGGCGAAAGGCCAGAGATTAGACAAGGGGGTCAGAAGGGTGGTTGTCTGGTGAATGAGGGAGATGAACCTCTGGCACTGGTCACAGTGCCGCACGAGGGCTAAAGCGTCCTCTCGGAGTGTTGGCCACCAGTAGCCTTGCCTCAGGAGCTTGTGAGCCAGGGCCCTTCCTCCCGCATGCGCCCCGCATACTCCTTCATGGACTTCTCTTGTGGCGTAGTCGGCCTCAGCCGGGCCGAGGCACCGCAGCAGTGGTCGGCCGAATGATTTCTTGTACAGCACTCCGTCCAGAAGGAGGAAGTGGGATGCACGCTGTCGAATGTGCTTCGCCTCCCTCGGATCTGGCGGGACTTCTCCTTGGAGAAGGAAAGCGACGAGGGGGGTCATCCACGTCTCGGCCTCGACCTCAGTGACTTGCATGGCTTCGGCTTCGCCGAGGCTTGGTTCGGCGAGCTCTTCGACGAGGATCATTCGGCCTCCACCCCCGTCTTGAGTTGACGCCAGCCGGGAGAGCGCATCGGCCCGTGTATTCTCGGCTCTCGGGATCCTCACGATTTCATAAGAATCGAATTGGGTGAGGATCTTGCGAGTCACCTGGAGATAAGACGCCATCACCGCGTCCCGAGCCTCGTACTCCCCGGAGATGTGGCTGGCGATCAACTGGGAATCGCTGAAGGCTGTCAGGTTCCGGGCGCCGAGCTTCTTCGCGGCCTGGAGGCCGGAGATGAGGGCTTCGTACTCGGCGGCGTTGTTGGTTGCTGGGAAGGAGAAGCGCAGGGCGTACTCCGTGACGACCCCTTCGGGCGACGCCAGGATGCATCCGGCGCCACTGCCCGTGGAGCATGCGGAGCCGTCCACGAAGAGTCGCCATTCGTCTGCTGGTGCAGGAGCTGAAGTAGCCTCGGCTTCGGGCGCGTCAGATGCCGGCTGAGGTGCCGAAGAGGCGCCGGGGGTAAGTTCAGCGATGAAGTCCGCCAGCGCCTGGGCTTTTATTGCTACCCGAGGGGCGTAGGAGATGTCGAACTCTCCTAGCTCGATCGCCCATTTCGCCAGCCTGTCGGACACCTCCGGCCGGGAGAGAATTTGCCTTAAGGGCTGGTCGGTGAGGACCTTCACGGAATGAGCCAGAAAGTAGGGCCGGAGCCTCATCGCGGACGAGACGAGGGCCAGAGCCAGCTTCTCTAGGGCAAGATACCGGAGTTCTGCTCCTTGAAGGGCTCGGCTGGTGTAATAGACTGGCTTCTGAACGCCATCTTGCTCTCGGACGAGGACGGCGCTGAGAGCCGTCTCGGAGACTGCAAGGTACAAGCTCAGGGGTTCCCCGGGAACCGGCTTGGACAAGATGGGGACTTTGGAGAGGTAGGCCTTCAGCTGATTGAAGGCTGCCTGGCACTCCTCCGTCCAGTCGAAGTTGTTGGCCTTCTTTAGCAGCTTGAAGAAGGGGAAACAGTAGTCGGCCGCCCTTGACATGAAGCGGCTGAGGGCTGCGATTCTCCCGTTCAGCTTCTGTACCTCTCGGAGGTTTGCCGGGGGTCGCATCTGCATGATCGCAGCAACCTTCTCGGGATTAGCCTCCACCCCTCGGTGAGTGACCATGTAGCCGAGGAACTTGCCGGAGGCTACCCCGAAGGCGCACTTGGCCGGATTCAGCTTCATCTTATACCGCCTAAGGGCGGAGAAAGTCTCGGCCAGGTCGGCCAAATGCTCTGCAGCAACGCGGCTCTTGACCAACATGTCGTCTATATAGACCTCCATGTTTCGGCCGAGCTGCGGGGCGAATACTTTGTTGACCAGGCGCTGATATGTCGCGCCGGCGTTCTTCAGACCGAAGGGCATTCGGGTATAGCAGTACATGCCCAAATCGGTCGTGAAGCTGGTCTTGCTCTCATCGTCCGGATGCATCCGGATCTGGTGGTAGCCTGAATAGGCGTCGAGGAAGCTTAAAAGCTCATGGCCGGAAGTCGCGTCCACCACCTGGTCTATCCGAGGCAGCGGAAAACTGTCCATCGGACAGGCCTTGTTGAGGTTGGTGAAGTCCACGCACATACGCCATGTGCCATCTTTCTTTGGCACCATGACCACGTTGGCGATCCAGTCCGGATGGTGCACCTCTCGGAGGTGTCCGGCGTCCAGCCCCTTCTGCACTTCGGCTTGGATGGCGGCCCTCCTTTCCTGATTGAAGGTGCGCCGCTTTTGCTTTACCGGGGGTTGGTCGGGATCGGTATGGAGTCGGTGCTCAGCTACCTCCGGGTCAACCCCGGGCATGTCCGCCGGAGACCAGGCGAAGACATCGAGATTCTTTTTCAAGAACTCGGTAAGCTTCTCTGCTTCAATCTTTTCTAGGCCGGAGCCTATCATCATGATTCGTCCTTCGCCTCCTGGAATAGGGACGGCGAGGAGTGCTTCTCCCGGAGATGCCTCGGCCGATGACTCGATCGTTAGGGTTTCGGCTGCTGTCTTCCCTTTGACCGAAATCATGTAGCGCTGTCGGGCTGCTTCTTGGTTCCCTTTGGCCTCGCCTATTCCATGGCTGGTATGAAACTTCAGCTTCTGATGGAAGGACGAAGGTACGGCTCCGACTCCGCCGATGAGCCTTCGGCCCAATATGGCGTTGTAGGCTGAATCGATCTTTACAACGGCAAAGTCCGTTTCAACGGTTAATTGCCGGGGGGCGGAGCCTAAGGTTACAGGAAGTCGGACAATGCCCTCTACTCGGCAGGGCGAGCCGTTAAAACTGAAGAGGGGGCTCCGGTGAGGCTTCATATTAGCCTTACTCAATCCCATTTTCTCAAAATAGTCATAAAACAAGATGTTTGGGGCACTTCCATTATCCACAAAGATTATATGTACATCATAGCTATTTATTACAGCATTGACGACGAGAGCGTCGTCATGAGGGACCTGAACATCAGTCAGGTCCTCGGCGCCGAAGGTGATGTCTTCAAGACGAGGACGCTTCGGTTCGCCGTCAACCGCCGCTACGGTGTTGCGCTGCCTTGGCCTCGATCCTTCCTCCGGCCCTCCGGATATCATCATGATAGACCCAGAACTGGGTCTTTGATGGGATGACTCTACCGGGGCCGAGGTGGCTTTTGGCGGAGGAGCGGCTTCTATCGCCGGGGGTTGTTGCCTGGGCGCTGCAGGGACGTCCCGGTTCTGTTGCGGCGGCTGCTCCCGTCGGTACTGCGGCAATCTCCCCTCCCGGATGATGCGGTCGATCTCCTCCCGGAGCTGTCGGCCCTCATCCGTCGTGTGGCCGATCTCCCGGTGATATTCACAGTATTTGCCGGGGTCCCTTCGGCGAGGATCGGTCTTGATGCGGTCAGGCCGCCGGAGCATGCCCTTCACCTCCATGAGCATCCGGGAAGGGGGAGCAGGTAAGGGTAGGTACCGCGGCTGCGGGTCCTGTCGCCTCTCCCTGTCCCAGTCCTCCCGGCGGTATCGCTTTCGGGAGGGCTCTTGGTCTTCAGGCCGAGGTCGGACCACCTAGGGGGCAGGTGCCGAGGTGACTTCGGCCGCGCCTTTACCCCTGGACAGCATCAGGGCCTCCCGGTTGATGTATTTATGGGCCCGGGCCACGAAGTCCTGGAAGGTAGGGGGATGGCGCTTCCCAATGGAACCGAGGAGCCCCTCGTCCCGGCACCCGCTGATCACGGCCGAGACCGCGATCGAGCTGTCGAGGTTCGGGATCTGGGCGGCCTCGGTCCGGAACTTGGTGAAGTACTCCTGGAGAGTTTCGGTGGGGCCTTGCCGGATGGCCAGCAAGCTGGCAGAAGTTTTGCACTGCCGGGTGGCATCATAGAACTGGTCGATGAACAACTGGCCCAACTGGACTAGGGAGTGGATGGAGTTGGGGGCCAGTGTCTCGAACCAGGTGAGGGCGATTTTTGCAAGGGTGAGGGGGAAAAGACGGCAGCGGACTGCGTCGGAGATCTCTCGGACCCGGAGGTAGGCGTTGAATCTCTGGAAATGACAGACTGGATCTGTCATTCCGTCGTAGAGAGGGCCCTTCGGTAGCTTGAAGCTGGGGGGCACCTCGGTGGCCAGGAGCTCCGCCGTAAACGGGGTCTGCTCCAGGATGCTGCTGGCGAGATGCGCCCCGTGAGGCCGGGACACCATCTGCTGCATCTCTTTGCGCATCGCTGTCAGCCGCCGGTCCAGGTCCGGGGCGGTCGAGGTGGCGACGGATTGTCCTCCGGTCCGGGCCGGACGGTACTCCGACGAAGCATAATCCTGCTCCGTCAGACGATCGGCGCGGGGAGCTCGGGCAGGTAGCGCCGAAGGCTCGCTGCGCGTCGCCGTGGTTTCGTTGGGAGAAACCGGTGTAGGCGCCGGCCGGAACCGGGCATCTTGTACTGGGTAGAGTGGGGGGAGCGGCGCCTGCTGTGGAAGCTGTCGCATCAGTCCCATGCGCTGGGCGATGGCGGATACCATCTCCTGAAGAGGCGCTAGGGACGTGACGGCAGCGGCCAGCGTTGCCATTTGCTGCTGGAGCACCCCTACTCGGTCTTCCGAGGCGAGATACTCCGGTATGGTTGGTAGAGGCAGGCTCGGCGGGGCAGAAGGAGCTCCTTCGGAAGGCAGCATCTGCGCCGAGGCCTCCTGCGCTTCTGCTTCGCTCTGTCCGGACCGCCGGGTCACAGGTCGCTGAGACATGACTTGTTTTGTTGGTTTCCTACAGACGGCGCCACGTGATGTAGCCGAAGCTATCACGACCGGATTTCGAAGCCGGAATCCGAAGAGAGGGATCCGGTGCTGGGTCGGATCGGTGTTGAGGGGGCCCGACGGGGATCCGGAAGACGAATGACGCAGAGGCGGAGCCGAGAGGTCCGAAGGCCGGCTCGCTCCGGGAAGTCGGGGCCGAGGCTCCTTCGGCGGACGAAGGGGCGGCACGAGGCCGTGGATCCTCTGTCGCAAGAGCAGCCGACGCACGGTGTCGAGACCAGGGAGAGGAGTCCGAGGTCGGCGGCCGAGACCGACTCGGGAAGGTCGGCGATAATTCGAACCGAGCTCCTGCAGGAGGGAAAGAAGAAGAAAAACCGGTCAGCAGGAGTCCCGGACTTCAGCCCTGGGGAACCCCCTCCGACGGTCAAGTTATTTCCTGAAGAAGATTCGATTCAGAAGGCAAAGAGAGTAGCTTTAATGCTTTTCGGACCGTAGTCCTTTAAGGGTCTCGGAGGCTTGAGGAAGCATCCTTTGGGTAATAAATAGCGGTGTATTTAACAAAGGATAGCGGATGGTTAACGGTGGCAGCCGATATAGGACTAAATGAGGGCTTACTGATAAACCGCCATAGTACCTGATCCGCCACCGGAGTGGGCCGGATTCGGCTACCGGGCCGAAGGGGGTTGGGCCGCTGATGGGCCGAAGCATGTTGGGCCTTGGGCTGCCGCGCTGTTCCCGGGCCGTAGGCTGGTGGGCCGCTGACGGGCTGAAGCCTGTTGGGCCGGGAGCGACGGTGCCGCTTATGGGCCGAAGGCTGCTGGGCCGCTGACGGGCCGGAGGCTCCCGGAGGGCCTGGTACTGCTGCTGTTTGGCTGAAAAGGGTTTGGGCTTGCTTTAATGGGCCGAATCGGATTCTGCCCCATCAAGATAGATAAAAAAAATACACTAGTAAATAATAAGCATTTGAGCAAACATCAGATTAATGATTGTCGCAATTGTATTTCGAAACTCAAATCAATCGGATACACATGGTGGGATTTTTTTTCCAACTAAATTCTTCTTATTCGAATTTGATTTGTTGAAACAATTCTTGTTAGAATTACATATATGACCACTTTTTTTCCTTTATTTGTTTCCTTCATCTAATACGTGGCTGTTAAAATTCCTCTTGGAGTACCCAATTAGGCGAGTAGAATCTTCGCAACACGTGAAGTCTCTTTTGCAGGATAAATAAAAAAACACTAATAAATTAATGATGAATGATTATCATATTTGGATTTTGAAACTGAAATCAATGGAACATAGACTTCTTTCAACTAAATTGTTCTTATTTTATTTTGATCATTGAATTGATTTCTACCAAAATTACATGTATTACAATAAAAACCAAACAACCCTTCATTTTTCTTTTACTTGTTTTTTTTATTTTTTATCATCTAATCCAAAACTGTTAACATTCCTCTTTCAACGCTCAATCCTAGGTGAGTGGAATTTTGGAACCCTCTTCGAACATGTATGACTACTCAAGGGAGGTGGTGGTAGCAGTCGGACTCCACAGTGAATAGCAATGTTGGGGCCACAGGGTCATTTTGAATAAGGGTCCATTTGTTTTCATATAAAATAGGTCACATGAAAAGTTTTTTAGAAATGTATATTAAAATTATTTATTTGGTAATCAGTAAATTTATAGTCAACAAAAAACTTAATTAACTAACTTCTTCTTTTTCCGATTTTGGCATTCATGAGAACAGACAGAATGTCATTTTTCAAAAGAGTTGAAAATATTTTTATAAGTCTCAAATGATTATTTTTATTTTTATTTTTCTAGTAAATGTTCTTAGAAAATATTTTTCAAATCAATACGTTTTATGGTATGACCAAGTAGACCCTAATTGTTATCTATTTTTATTGAATTTCTTTTCTCGAATGAAACTATTTCTTATGGGTTATTTGGTGCATCATAAAATACTATAAAATATCACAAACAATCGTAAAATGATATATTCTTTATGTTTGAATTATTGTAAATTATTTTACATTTTTTCCTGTATGTTTAAAATGACATAAATTACTGTTTTCAAAATTTATCGACCCCTAAAATCCTCTTTTAGCTGATTTCTATTTTCAGTCTAAAGTCGTCATAAATTAAAATTGGTGATTTAAAATTTAAGAAATTTATTTTCACTAAATTGAAAATCGGCAAGCTCAAATCAGAAATTTTACAACATTGTACGACACACCAACAAACATTTGGTGAAACAAAAGTTTGGCTTATGGGTTCTATTAGTTCAACTTAATGTTGATCCTTACCTAACTCACTGCCTGAGCATGAACTTTATAACTTAATGCAAACCTCAATTCAACATATCATTATCCAAAATCTGCTATTAAAAAAGAATGCTTTACAAAGTATATTTATAAGGATGTGGCTATAAGATTGATATGAAACATTTTAACCTTGGATGTCAACTATCGCATAATGCAATTTTTTCTTTCTGAATTTAAAATAGAATTAACACGTAAATACCATCTTTCGTTATGGCCAAAGAAGAAATTGATAATATACCCAAAATTTACTTAACTGAGCTCAGTAGTTCGATGATAAATTTAATTAGGAGACGTTTGATTTGGCATAAGATATCATAGATTGTTGTAAATTCCTATATACTGTCATAACATATTATTAATAAAACATCATCTATGAGATTTTAGATGTTCTATATCAACCAAGTAACTCCTTAGATGAAATCAGCAAAATGATTGTTATTTCCGTTTTTATATAAAAAATAGAAAAAAATGTTTCTTACACTAGTTTCATCACCAGTAAGCACGCATTATTTACATAAAGTTTATAGAAAAGCAGAGACAGACATGCAATTTCTTCCCTATCTCTAAGAGCTAAAAGTCTCTTAAATAGATTTACTTGTAAGGTACTTAACCATGTCATGGTTTTTTAGCCTCAAATTGAAAATAACCTTCCTCTTTCTTGTCCTTATTTATTATGTTTTCTTTCTCTCTATTCATTTCTCCTCCCTCTCTTCTATATACACATGTTGGTAGGAGTGTGGAAGAAAGATCAGCATCTCTCTATCTCTCTCTCCTCGTTTCTCCTCCCTGGCTCCCTGGCATGTTTAAAGATCTTAAACTAGCCAAAAATGAATGGACCGATGAAGTTTAACCCAAATATCCAGCCCAATAAGGCATGTTTGGTTAGCCCATCAAGCGACATTGTCCACATGTTATTAGTACATAGTTCTGGTATTCTGGTCATAACTCTCAGTAATGCCAGATTTAGGTAAAAGAAAAAAACTCATTGACAATTTGACTTAAAGATCTACAACTTTCATGCAAACAACTTCCTCCAATTAAGACATGTAGGAGGTCAAAATTAATGATCTTTGGGCAAGAACCAACTTTGACTAAACATGGTTCAACAACGGAAAGTCCAATTCATGCTTGCTATGTCCTGGGTTGATTTAGGAATCTAAGTATGATAAGAAGTGAAAAAGGACTATAAATAAGCCCTAAATTAGTCCATAAGACTTTTAAGTTGATTTGCCACAAGAGAGAGATTGATACCCTTTAAGTGGGAGTATATGAGGAAGAGACTGTTGCACAAATGGAGAGAGCTCCAAAAACACGAACAACATCCCAAGAAAGCTACGAAGACGAAAAGGAGGATAAGAACCTAAGAAAGAAGAACGAATAGGTTGGAGAGACAAGCCAGACCTAGGAAGAACCTTTATTTGGAATATAAATATATGAAGAACCTTTATTTTATAAAATCTTATTTCTGTTTGTTTAGAGACTCTTTTAAAACAATTTATTTATTTATATATCTTAATTTTCAAGTTTGAATCATAAAATTTTAGATTTGAGCTAATTCAGAATGGCTTATACCGGAAATGGTTAACAAATTCTAAACAAATTGTTCTTGCAACCTAGCTAGATAGTCAACTAAAATGGTCAATATATCCGATCTCCGTTCTCTTTGAACTATACAAACATTATGATTTATAGTCACCGATACGTCAAACGTGTCGAAACTTCATTTAGGATTATTTTTATTAGATGATATTTAATGTAATGTATTATAGAAATTATAATGTTAAAATCTATAAATTATGAAATACGATAATATTTACTTCTATGGACTTGGGTTAACTGGTAATTGACTTCTAATTTGTCTCGTACATTGAAATGACACTTTTTACGGCATGACATAATAGAATAATGTTAAATTTGTTTAATATGGCTTGTTTTTAAAGATTTGTCGTAAGATGTCCCCTTCTGAAGATGCCCCTCGACCCTCCATGAACCCCTTCCCCCCACCTTCGATCCAAGTTCATTGTTTTCCAATGTCCTCCTTCTGCCCCATCCTTGGGTCTTTTTGATTCATGGTTTCCTCTAGTGCCCCATAAGTAATGATTGTGGGTCCTTCTTTCTTCCCGTGCTGTGTTCTTGATGAGCATATGCCATTTACCAAAAACCTCATTACCGGACCTTCTACAGCTTATAAAAGATGGCCGTGGTTTAGGGCACACCGGATGCCCATATAAGAGAGATGTGTGTTCATCTGAGCACTCCATCCCATTCTTAGCATCCTAAGAAGTGCAGGCCTCTCTACCACTGAGGACAGCTTCTCCTTTGCTCCGGCGAAAACCATTAGTGGCTATCATCTGATGTCTGTGGAGATCTTCTTCAAGGTGGTCTTCTGGTCTTCCTACCCATCATTGCAGATGTTTTTTTTTGTTGTTTCCCTATCTTTTGTGTTCTTTGCCTTTCTTTATATTTGACCCAAGATTAGGACCAGTAATATTTTGGGGTCGAGACCATCCCCCCTCTTTCGTGTTCCTTCTACTGTATTCTCCTGCTTTCTTTTGCTTTGTACTGTTTTGGTTTGTTGCAAAAATCAACTATTTCATAATAATTTCATTTTTTTTTAAAATTTGAAAGCTCTTTTTTTGTAATTTTTAATTAGAAGTCAGAACATAAATAAAATATCACATAAATGACTTTTAAAATCTAGTCCTTAATATCCAAAAAAAGTGGCTTCTAATGGACGAACTTTGTGCGACTCTTGTGGGAGTTGTGCAGCTTGCATGCTACTTCCGTAGGGGTTTTACAAGGCATGCGTATGGTTTAAAAGTATGGGTGTGTAATAGTGTGTGGGCAGCATGGCACTCTACGCTTGCGGCGGCTCATGGAGGCATGCAATAGAGGTCAATTGTACCAATTGGTACATGCCAAGGTTTGGGCAGTGGTAGCCGGTGGTGGCAATGGCACAACGTGGTCCAACCAGAGTCTTTGCAGACGGACAATAGCATTCCTCCAACTTTTCGGGCCCGATGGGCCTCGAAAGTTAATTGATGAACAAAAGGGAATGGCACGTGGGCGCTCCAGTTGCCGTTCGGCCCATGGCCACCATTGTGGGCCGCTGACATGCCAACAATTGCCGTGCCATTGATCCACGTCATCATCAGCAGCAGCAGCGCGTCCGGAGTTTTTGTCCTCCGTGGCATCATCCCCTCCCTCGACCCAAACCCCATCTTCCGCAAAATCCCCAGCGCGGAGATTTTTCTCGTCTTCGTGCTCGTCATTCTCGGGTCGTCCGCAGTGCAGCAACCACCCGGCCAGACAACCATGCTTCTCTCCAGCTCCTCCTGCTCCCGGTGTGCTCCCCAGCACAAGCCCTTCGCCGCCTCGGCCTGGACGTTGCCCCTCCCCTTCGCCACCACCCCGGCCTCCATCTCCGTCCGCAAGCGGTGGGGGCAGGTGACCGGCCTCCGTCTCCGCCTTCCTCGCTGCCGAGCCGCTGAGCAGCAGCAGCGGGAGGGTTCCGTGAAGAAGAGAGCGGGCGGGAAGAGGAGAAACCCCGAGAAACCCACCTCTCGCGAGCCCCCGGTGGAGGTACTCCCCAGTCCCAAGCCAAGAAACTTCGCGGCCCGTCAGAGCCACCCCTCCCCGCTCCCGAAACCTCCTGCTGGCTTCGTTGTTGACGCCCACGGCAAGGTCCTGTTGGTCTCCTCCAAACGGATCGTCACAATTGTAAGCAAACTTTGTATCAACGCTTTATCCCCCGTCTTTGTAGGTGCTCGGCGTTTCTTGTTGTCGGTTTCGATATTTCGTTGTCCTTGGGTAACACTTTAATGAACTGACTTTGGCGGGGTAAGTTCCTGCTAACAGCTAGTTTAAATTGGTGTGTTTTCTGGGATCTGCCAACTTCTTGTGTTTGAATTTAGGTTACTCTAATGAAATACCTAAAATTGCAGTGTAATCTGCCGAACAGAGATGGAAATGTATGCATTTGGTTGCTCCTCGTAGGGAGAAAGCCGAGGCCAAAGTTGGAAACTTCATTCGGTGCATACTATTTCGTTGGCAGCTTTTGGATTTACGGGTGTAGAGCATGGAGGTTTGGTATAGTTGGACCGTAATATTGCAACTCGTTAGCAAAGGAAGTTGTACAACTAATGTGTTTTTTTTCCTTTAGTGGAGTGATTTTATGAAGGTATACAGTATGGTGGTTGGATGTTCTCTTAAAATTGAAATCAGATGGTAGCCTAACATAATCAAGGCATTGTTGCTGTATATGTTGAGGTTAACTAACACTAATAACAAAAAGGAAAAAAAAAGATAATGTGCTGTCACCCCCCTTCCCCTGCCATTTGGAGGAGGGGAAAACTCCCCACCCATGCCAACTTGCCATGAGACATGTGGGCTACCCTCCCCCAAGGGGATCATGCCAACAGGGCTTTGCAAATGTGAAGTTTTACATGCCCTCAACCTCTGCTAGGTTGGACCAGGACAAAGTCCATGGACATTTCAATGTTCCCTAAGGAATGTGAATCTCCTACAGGGCGAGGAGTGTTGTCTCCGGACAGATATAGATGTGAAACCTTCAGGTGTGAGCTAGAGTGTCCATGTGGATTCTGAAATCATAAGACAAGCTAAGCTTCATGGGACTTTTTTGAGCAATACAATAGGGCTTTCCCCTGCTGCAATCTTTATGTAGGTGTAAAGCATTGAAAAGATCTGGTAGACATGCCTGTTCTTATAAAGACAATAATCATTTTGTACCAGGTTAAAACTCATAGCACTTAGCAATCCAAGCATGCACATTCACCCACCACATAGAGAGAGAAGGGAAGGGAGGTTGGCAGTTCCTCACACCGACATTTGAAAATTCATAGGCACTAAGAGATGCCATAGGGCATAAATCTGAACTTTTGAGGTGCAAGATTTGTGCAATGCTGTTTTTCATGCTCATAATGAACTTTTATGTGATATGAAAACATAAATACAAACAAACAATACCCAGGTATAAATTAAGAAATTAGTGGCATTAGTATATTTGAAAGGCTTGCATAGTTTGCAACATCTGAGTCACTTCTCCCCAACTCGAGAGTTGAGACATCTAATCTAATTCTGAATCAAAACATTATAGTACTTGTGACGCTTATTAGTTGAGAAGGTCATAGTATTCCTGCTTGAGGATGGGTCTTTATGGTGGGGTGGGGGAGATGATATGTGTAGAGGTGTAGGGAGTACGATACATCCTCTAATAACTGCATGAAGTATGTTTCTTGCTAGTATCTGGCTCTCAGAATGGATGTACTATATCATGAAACTTGAATGAGGGGAGGACCGTGGGATGGGGGCAGGGGGTTGAGGGGGCCATGCCCCCCATGTTTGCAAGGAGATCTTTTCATATGTAGCTTCTTTAACTTGACCCCCCAAGAAAAAAATCCATTTAACTTGGGCCCACTTAGACAAAATTTCTCCATCTGCCACTTCTTGACATCTCCACATATGTCCTCTTTCTCCCTGTATGTCTTTTTTGACCTTTTGAGGATGAATTTATTATGATATAGTTGTTTAGTTTTATAGATGTGCTTGGAGTGAGAAATGTTCATTCCAGAATCATTTGAGGAATTTCTGCTAAAATTATTAGCAGTGTTTAGTTCATGTTGACTTTACTGAACTGCATAAATGTTGCAGAGTGCAAAGCATCAATCTTGTGTATTCATTATATCTTGAATACTTTATATATGAGAGGTGTGTGATTAAGTGACTAATATTTCATCAAGCTGGTTTTCTCTGGTGCTTGATTATGTACAACAATGTAACTAACTCGGCTTTAAAATGACATGGCATGAACCTAGGAAACATAAATATTTGAATATTTTCTCATATAACCTTTTGCAGTAACTCATTTAGTAATGTGATTAGCATTATGTGAAATAGGGTAGCAAGCTATCTCAGCTTTGTCTATGCTGAAATAATACACTGTGAACTTTGCAGCAAACATGATTGTAAAACAATCAATGGCAGTACTATCCTACCCAATCATGCAAGATTGAATTTCTAATAACTGACAACCCTTACAATACATTATTGACAGAAATTTCAGATGCTTCTGCATATTTAAGTTGATGTGTTGAATGAAATATCAGAAGGTTTTTGTTGGGCTGTGATTCTGTCTTATATTGAGCTCACAAATTTCTTATAATTTTTGTATTCTTATGTCTTTCTTCTGGAATGTTTCTACAGGTTGATTCAACAAATAATTTGCCCTTGGAATGCATAATCAGGAGGGTGATCCAAAGTTCTCAAGGGCAGGAGTGTATGCTGCTCTGTCCAGTTGATATGTAAGTGAAACCATTTGCTTTGTTCTATTTGAAGTATGTACCTTAGTCAGTGATGTTTTTCCCATTTGCAGACCTGTTCAAGTATTGAAGAGCACAAACTTTAATGGATGGTCGGCTGTATGTCACTTACATCTTTTACACTGATTTTGGTTTCCAGGCACTTACTCCCTTAATTTCTCTTTTTTGTCTGTTCCAAGATCTCTTCTTTTCTGGTTAGTTTGATGTGTTATCTTTTTGAAAAGCTTCATGTCTCTTAATTGAAATTGTTTTTATTACTTACCTTTTGTTTTAGTGAGGGAAATGTGAAAAAAGACTTGCAAGAATAAATATGGTGCAGAGAAGTAACTAGGTAGTTCAGGAGAAATTGTTCATTTGAATTGAATTTTCTATTGTCTGTATGATTTTGATTATCTCAGATACGATGAGTGCGTGGCACTTTTTTAAAAAAGGAAGAAAAAAAATGTGCTGACTCAGCTCAAGGACCCATAGATGCATACCATTTCTATAGGGATGTATATAAGTCAGTCGCAGAGCAAATATTTGATGTGAAAACTTAAATAGGTCACAGGGGATCATGGTCAGTGAATATTAAAAAAAGTTTTTTTTTTTTTTTTGGCATGAATAACCCTGATTATTTTTATCTATGTAATCATATGTTTTAAAATCATAATATTAAAGAGATATGTATAGCAACTACTGCAAGCAGTGGTTCGAAAGACCATGAAGCCAAACGGGGAGAACAAAATGAATAACACAATGAGCAAACTGGCTTTAACACCATTTATTGAATTGAACTACTGATCCAAAATGCAACTTAGTGGGCAGAAAGACCCAAAACTAATATAGGCATGGAGTGGCACATGAACACCCAACACAGTGCTAAATGGTGTTCTCCAACAGTTGGAGTCCATTTCATTTGAAGTTTCAAAAGATGGGAATATGAACCCGGATCCACTTAGGGCTGTCAATGGACTGGGCCAGCCCACGGGCCTTTGGGCTGGGCCAACAATATGCTTCAATCATCCATTTTGTTAGGCTCTTTTTTCTCATTCTGATGTTGGTCAGAAATAGTCTGTTTCTGGTTGTATATGCTGGCTCTAGCAGTTCCAAACAGGGAAAAATAATAAAATGATGGAGGAGGGATGTGGGGAAGGAGAATGTGGAGGGGCACTGGCAGGGAAAAAGAAAAATAAAAGAAGAAGAAAGAAGGGAAAGGAGGGAGAAAATGGAAAAACATCAGTTGGACTGTGAATAGTGGTGACTACAAATGGGGCTGCACTATTGCGTGGAGGCACTGGCGGAGAGACACAACAATGGTAGAAGAAGGGGAATGAGGGGGATGTACTCAGCTGGGCTGAGGATGTCTGGTGATTGCAGATGGTGACAGCATTGGGTGCAGATGGTTAGGGTTGATGGCAGCCTTCTCTGCCTTCTCCAAGAGTGGGCTATTTAGGTGCAGAACAAAGGGGTTGCTGCTTTGTAATGAAATTGCCTGAAACAGATGACACATTTAATTACAAAAGTAGTTGTCCTTTTAAACAAATTCTTGTGTTATAAAATCTAAGATATTACTTTGACAAATTCAGCAGGTCTGATGAGAAAAATGGATGAATTGGTTCCAATCGATCCCGATCTAGTTTTTCTTGTTCCAGCCCGAACTGGCCAGTTTTTAAACCATGATCCATGACATTTACGGAGATTGTATTCTTTCTAGTACCTTTTTGCACATGATCTAAGTTAATTTCCCGTATTGATGATTTTTGTTTGGGACTGCCAGTGTTGTTTTTTGTTGTTACCACTGTTGCTAGTTTATCAGTAATTAATGATTGTGCAGTGTATCAATGGATTCAAAGAAATTATTATATTCCGGCTAATGGTGTATAATTGTTGACGTGGACCCAATACTCTGCATGCTTTTCTTTTGCAGGTTAGTGACGAGGAAATAAGAGGACTCATCCCTGCAGTTGAATATGCACTTGCCAAGATTCATATGCATCTTGTATTTAGTGGGTAAATATTATTCCTGTTGCTCAGAGCAAACTGCTTCCGAACATTCAAACTTGATAGGGATCCTTAAGAAGTGTTACACTTCATTTGCTTTGTTTTCTGAAGGAGTGCTCACCTCTGTCTACAGCTACAAGCTACATTGTTTTCTCAGTTGCATTTCTCTTCTATTTTCTTTCCTTTTTTTAAAGTTAATTTACCTGTTCATGACTACTCAGGTTTTCCTATACGGCAAGAGGTGGCTTTTGCTATTCAGAGGATGATATACTTGAATTTCAAACAGGTAACTTGATTTATTGGTGAAATGTGCAAGTAGTTTTTTTTCTTATTGCATTGTGGGTCCATACTGTGAACTGTTAGGATAAATAAACTATGGACTAAATATTCACAGAGGAAGAAAAAAGAGTTTTGATGAATAATCATAGTAAATAAGAAAACTGTATTTACCATGCGCGGTTAATGTGTTTTCTTATACAGAATAATGTATTACAAATTTCTGGCATACATTATACAAGAGCTTGTTTGTTTTTCCACAAACTTACATGTTAATGATTAAATACTCTTACAAAAAGCACAGTTCCATTGGAACAGCCAGTGGGTTGGTTATGGCCATGGTTCTAAGTCATGTAGAATCTTAGATCTCCCATTTTGTTTGTCATATCATTCTTCCAATGGACCCTATAAGATTGTTTGAAAATTTCCTGACTAAGCATTTTTTGCAGTCTGATAATCTCATTTTTTTTATGAAGGTGCCTTTGTCATAAATTCTTTGGACATAAACTTCCGTAGTTAATCAGATGATACTGTTTCTTAACTTATGCAGATGGTAGTGAAGATAGTGACGGCTTGCCTGCTGAAGGTATAGAAATCACTTGCTTCCATCAGGTGAGATAACCATTTTCTTCCTGCATGTGGAGTTTCTACTTTTTCTTTTTTTTAAATGGTAGCAAATATATTTGTTGTCTATTCTGCTGCTGTAACCACATGTACAAATTAGAATATGTAAGATCTGCTTCTTAGTTGCCATGCAAGCTTGTCAGCATTCTGCCATGACTGATTTTTTCATGGTAGACTAATTATTCTGTCTTTTGTTTGGTTCCTATTTTATCTTTACATATTCAGTATGCATCCTTCTGTGAGTTCTGGTGGAATTTTGCCTTTTCTTTTTTCCTGGTTTACATTTCACTAGACTTACTCTTTTCATTTATTTGGGGTATAAGCCTGTCATTTTTACATAAGACCTTTCATTCTTTTTATGGACTGAGGGACTGCACTTCTAATAACTTAGCAGCTTCGTGTCACATGCCTCGGCTTGGTTTCATGGAATGCACTAATCCAGCTACTATTCTAAATCCTGAGTTTGAGGAAGAAAAGAAGGCCGACTAATCTGATCTAATGATCTGATGAACTTGGTTATTTGAAAATGTTGTTCCATTGATTGCAGTATATTTGTATCATATTCAGTTGTTCAGCACAGTTAGGTCAGCTGTGCCATTTAATTTGTCCAATCTTGAACTTGTAGAGATTAAAAGGATTATGAACCTTTGATTTCCCTCCAACAAGCCCTCGTAGGGTTATTTTTTATTTATTATATGGCTCTACATATTTGCCCTGTGATTTTTCATGCATTACAAATGCATTCATCATCCATGGCTGTGAGGTTCATCTGGCATCAACATATCATATTTATATTTCATCTCTTTGGCAACATTAGTTGCCCGTGAATTTGAGTTCTGAACATGTTTTGACTGAAAATCCTTCTTTTTCTTTCTTGCTTTCCCCTTCTCCTGATTTCATCATCATCATCATCATCATCATCATCATCATCATCAAAGCCTTATCCCATCTATTTGGGGTCGACTGCATGAATCCTATCCCGTCATCTTAATCTATCAAATGCCAAACTTAAGGTAACACGTAGCAATGTCATATCCTTTCTAACTACATCTAACCATCTCATCTTAGGTTTTCCTCGATGTCTTCTATCCTCTTCCACTCTAATTCTTCACATCTCTTAATTGGTGTTGAACTTAGGCGACGATGTACATGACCAAACCATCGCAGCCTATTCTCCCTAAGCTTAATGTCAATAGGAGCTACATCTAAATCCGTACGCATATATTCATTCTTAATTTTATCTTTTCTAGTCTTACCGCACATCCACCTTAACATCCTCATCTCAGTAACACATAATTTTTGCACATGATCTTTTCTCGCAGCCCAACACTCGAAACTATATAACATAGTAGGTCTCACAGCTGTCCTATAAACCTTACCTTTGAGTTTTAAGAGAACCCGCCGATCACAAAGGACTTCAGATACACTTTTCCACTTCAACCAACCTGCTTTGACTCTATGAGTGACATCTTCTTGGATTTCTCCATTATCTTGAATAATAGATCCTAAATATCGAAAGTTTCTATTTTTAAGAATAACTTGATCTTTGATAATGACTAAATCTACTTGATCAACATTTCTATTATTGAAATTACGTTTCATATATTCTGTCTTAGTTCGACTACCCCTAAAGCCTTTGGATTCCAAAACAGACTTCCATTGTTCTAATTAATCATTCAAATTCTTAATATCCTCATCATCCAGAACAATATCATCTACAAATAATATACACTAAGGGATGTCATCATGTAAGTGTTTAGTAACTTCATCTATAACTAAAGTAAAGAGATAAAGACTTAAAGCTAACCCTTGATGTAGTCCAATAGTAACAGAGAACTCAGACGTCTCTCTGACAATAAACCTTATGCTAGTATAAGCCCTCTCATACATATCTCTAATCACATGGATATAATCTTTCGATGCTCCTTTCTTCTCTAAAGTCCACCAAATTAGCTCCTTAAGTACACGATCATAAGGTTTCTCTAAATCAATGAAGATCATGTATAAATCTGTTCTCATCTCTCTATATTTCTCCATCAATTGTTTCAACAAGAAAATTGTTTATGTAGTAGATCTGTTGGGCATGAACTCAAATTGATTTTCTGAAATACGAGTAACACGTCTGAGACGCTTCTCTACTACTCTCTACCAAAGTTTCATAGTGTGGCTCATAAGTTTAATTCCACGATAATTATTGCAATTTTGAATATCTCTTTTATTTTTAAATAAGGAAATCACAATAATTTTTCTCCAATCATCCAGCATTCTCATTTCTTTTAAAATCTTATTGAATAATCTAGTTGGCCACTTAATACTTATATTATCTAAACTTTTTCAAACTTCGATAGATATCCCATCTGGTCTAAGGGCTTTACCCACTCTCATTCTTTTGAGAGCATCTTCAACTTCTAAAGATCTAATTTGTCGAATGTAATGATAATTAATTTGTCCATGGGAGTTATTAGTTTTTTCACAATGGTCGCCTCTAAATTGATCATCATATAACATTTTCTCAAAACAAGCACTCCATCTCTCCTTAATCTCACAATCTTTTACTAGAATCCTACCATCATCGCTCTTAATATATCTAATATGATTAAAATCTTTACTCTTTTTGTCTCTTAGTTTAGTCTAAATATATCTTTTTCACCTTCTCTTGTTTCCAACTTATGATATAGCTCCTCAAAAGCCTTAAATTAGCTTCACTAACTATTTTCTTAGTATTTGTTCTTACAATTTTGTAATCTTTTAATATTTTGATCATTTTTACTCCTTTGCCATACTTTAAAGCATTGTTAATAGACTTTTGAATTTCAATATTCTATCACTATTTCTCTTTTTTAAAAACCTTTTTACTTTTAGATTTACCTAAGATTCTTTTAGCTACTCTTTTTATACAATTAGCTATTCTATTCCATATTATGTTAATTTCTCCATCAATATATATATATATATATATATATATATATATATATATATATATATATATATATATATATTAATAGGCACCTTTTAAAGGCATCTAGGTTCTCTCTTTAAGTTCCACCATTTAATTTTAGGGCAACTATTCACTACATCTTTTCTCTTCCACTTTTGAATATAAACATCCATCACTAAAATTCTATGTTGAGGGGCTAGACTCTCCTCGTGTATGACTTTACAATCTTTACATAATGATCGATGAACTTTTTTAATGAGAAAATAGTCGATTTGACTTCTATGCGTTTCACTTTTGTAAGTTATTAAATGTTCATCTCTCATTTTGAAATAAGTATTTATAATTATTAGATCATATGTAATAGCGAACTCAAGAATGGCATCACCCATGTCATTTCTATCACCAAAACCAAGGCGTCCATGAACCCTTTCGTAGCCACTAGTTATTCTTTCCTACATGGCCATTTAAGTCTCCCCTAACAAAAGTCATTCCACCATCAGGGATATTTTGGATTATCTTATCAAAATTCTTCCATAATTCTTTCTTAACACTCTCTTCTAATCTTACTTGAGGTGCATAAGCACTAATTATATTTAAAATTTCTTCACCTACTACAAGTTTAACTAGTATGAGTCTATCTCCCTCCTTTCTAACTTCTACAACTTTGTCTTTTAACTTTTTATCTATGATAATGGCTACACCATTTCTATTATTACTTTTGCCAACATACCAAAGTTTGAAATCATCAATTTCTTGAGTTTTAGAACCTTCTCTTGATTTCTGTTATTAAATTATTGCTAGATTAATTATTCCTGGCTATGGGTGATTTTGACATGTATGCTTTCTTTCTTGTAAAGATGACAAGGCCTTCATCACCCCCCATCCGCCACCCAAATAAATAAATAAATAAATAAATAAAGGAAGGGATAGGAAGAGCTCTTTTTCCTGGTCTGTTGATATTTTGTTCCATTCCACCACCTTTTAAAGGGGAAAAAAATCTGTGATGTGTTCCATTCCACCACCTTCTAAAGGGGGAAAAATTCATGGTGCACATGTAAGAGCATGTGCTAGGAGTTGTCTCAGTTTCCTTAACTGTTGTTAGTACTTCAATGGCAATGTCCCTATCAGTGTTGTTTCAAATGTCAGTCAGTGTGTTCCTAACACATCTTCCACCATTAAATGGAAGTGCATGGTGTTTAGTTACTATAGTTGAAATAGTCATCTTCCTGTGGATTTCAAATGACTACACTTGGCAACACTAAACTAGAAACAAAAGCGTTAAACTCTGAAGCTACTGTGTTCATTGCTTATACTATGTTTACCTTTCTTCTTTTGAAGCCCGAAATGAATCTGTGAGGAGGGACTAAGATAAGTTTTACTAGCTTCTTGCAAGGTTCGCTGACTCGGGGACTCACTCGTACGAATTTTCCAGATACGAGTTGGATCTGATCCATCTCAGGCCGACTTGAACGAGTGAAGCCAATGAATTTGTTTTAGCCATATTTAGAGAAATGTATCTTATTAATTGATATAAAAAGTGTAATTTTACTTATCAAATGGGAAACTGAATTTAAAACAACCCATTATGCATATATGAGTCGATACAATCTGGTCCGACTCAGTGCGTGCCAGAGGATCAGACTCACCCAGGTACGAGTTGATTCTTATGAGTCGGCGCGATCAGGTACGATACGGCAAACTATGGCTTCTTGTTTGAAATTGTTTAGTGGACATATGTGCATGCCAGAGCCGATGCGTTCCTTAGGATGGAATTTTTACTGGAAGTCATCGATCTTTGCTCTAATCCTCGTTCTTCTAAAATGCCCATATGAACCCTGTTCCTTTGAAGACTGGGGACATCCACCCCATGTTTTTGGAAGTTAAAAGAGGAATCGAGAAATGTAAGGGGTAACGGTGATGATCGGTTGGTCATGTGTCCATTCTAAGTTCAAAGATAGGCATTCATTTTATTTCTATAAAATAATTGATATCTTTTCTCAATTATTTAAATTGTAATTTTCTTTTAAGTTTTCTGTATCCTTAGGTGCTATATATATATGTATATAGATTTCTCATATAGTTGATCGCTAGTGTTGGCTTCTGTTATTAATGTGCACTCTTTTGGAGGGAACAATGTTTGATCATCCTATCCTATTGTGGTCTTGAAACATTTGATATGTTTCACAGACATATGTATTTTTTTGCCAACTTGTGTGATACCCTGACATACGTTGTTTCATTTAATTCCACAGGATGGAACACATTATATGATTTACACACCTTCTGACCCACAGCTATTTGTAGCTGTAAAGGTACATTTGTGCATCTTAAAAGGCAGCTATTCAATATACGTTTCTGGTGTACTTGGATTTTAATTTTTAAAAAAGTTGCTTGTATGGAAATTTGAAAGCTTTGATTTGGTTTTGTAAGCATAACTCTAGTGAAGAGTTTCCATAAAGTTAAATTTGTTTGTGCCTTTTTGTCCTCCTTTTATTCCTAACTTCGAAGTCTGCAAAAGACACCCCTTATAAGCAGGACAGTGGAAGAACTCCTCAGTGGGTTGGACCCATAGAGAAGCTAAAGAGGCACATTGGACCACATGCATATGTTCATGTCAGTCCAGGTGGATTAAGAATTGGACTTTGACTAAGGCTCCATTTGGGAACACTCTTGAAACTATAGATTTTGGAGGAATTTGGATTTTGAATGCTGCCAGCTCATCGTGTCAGAAAGTTAGATTTGGAAAGAAGTTGTAGATTTTCTTGAATCTCCTCTGGTGGGAGCAACCTTTAAACAGATTTGAAACAAATCAAAGAATACTTTTGTCCTTCAAAAGTAGGGTCTTACTTTTTGGAGGGTAAAAGTGGAAAGAAGCAGGAAAGACACTTGTCTTTCAAAAGCAATCACGGCCTTACTTTTAGGAGGGTAATAGTGGAAAAAAGTATGGTCTTACTTTTGTGAATCTCCGGATTTCACTCCTACCCTCTTTTCAAAAGATACCCCAGAAATCGGAAAGGCTCCCCTTTTCAACGTGTCTCCCAGCTGCAGATTTGGATGGAATGTAGCCACAAGCTTTAATTTGAAAAAAAATCAACAGATTTTAAATTCCTGTTGAATCTGAAGGCTTCGAATCTGAGCTGCAATCGTCACCAAACAGAGCCTAAGTCAGCCTGAAACTCTCACATAGAAAATGTAGGTTGTTCCATTTCCTACCACAAACATCATGTATGGGAATGGAATTCAATGGTTGCATGTAATTCATGAAGAAGGAACAGGAATCCCACCGCTATGTAAGATGTTGTGGACGTTTGTAGATCATATACATCTTCCGAAATATCAGGAGGATATTCTTCTCTTAAAATTCCCCTCTATTGATATATTCTTCACCTCCTTCCTCTTTTTGCTACATTTTCTTCTTTTCATCTCTTGAGCCTGAGGAGGTGGCCTTTATGGTGTTCATCTCCGATGCTGCAATCAGAGTGTACAGGTGGTGAATGAGGGAGAGGATCATTGTCTCTTGGAAGTGGATCATTGACAACATATTTCACCAGTGTGGGTGCAAAATCTACTATGAGAGCAGCATCATGTCTTCATCTATAGGAAATTCTTAACTTCCTTTCTTTGGAGTCTTTAGATTTTTGATAAAAATGCCCCATTGTGTCTGAATAATTCTGCTTTAGATTTTTCATACAATTTCATTCCAACATAATTCAGTTATTCACATCCATTTTGTTGTATCGTTACACTACATGTCATCTATTGCATAGATTATCATGTTTCCTCAAATGTCATTATTCGTTTTGAATGCTCCAGTTATCATTACTCACTGCAACAGCATTTATCTTGTTTGTGCAGAATGAGAGTGGCCTTCTGCAAATTGCTGATGATGTAAGATGTATCTTCTGTTTGTGTTTTCAATTTTCTGGTAGAAAAATGCCTTTTGGCTTATTAACTTTGTGTAATTCTGTAAATGTGGCTCCAATGCCATTCCTCTCCTTCCAGTGGCCATATGTGTGGTCCCTATGGGGGTGCCCCTATATCACCTGGATCCTTTCCAAGCACCCCCCCCCCCCCCCCCCCCCCCAAAAAAAAAAAAAAAAAAAACCCAAAATCGCCACCAAAGGAATGTCTTGTGTGTCATCTGGATCCATAACTCTCAGAGGACTATCCTTACTAGATGCTCCTCATAGTCAATAAGATACTCCTCCCCACAGGCATTTCTCCATTTAGCACCTTGGACTTTGAATTCTCTGCTACTCATGCTGTATTAATGGCAAAAGAAATTTGGAGAGATCATAAAACTTAAAATACACCTTGGCACCCCGTCCAAGGTGTGACTTTGCAAGAAATAGCATTCACCTCATTAGCTTTGTCCCATGCGGCTCACAGGCAAAAGGCCCATCAAAGAATCAAGCCATCTAGTCTTGTTGTCTCAAGTCACAGTATTTGACTTCTTTAGCTTTTTCTGAAAAAGGATATTTCTTTCTACTTATGCAGAAATTAGCTTTATTTCTTTACAGGTTGGCTGATCCAATTTTCTTGCCTTCTCGATATAAAAGGCAATGTCTCACAGTTTTGCTTGCGAACAGGATGTGTTGGATGATCCTGCAGTTATTGGTGCAATAGACGAGGAGACTGAATTCAATGCA
This sequence comes from Zantedeschia hybrid cultivar, assembly GCA_030544215.1. Lineage (NCBI taxonomy): Eukaryota > Viridiplantae > Streptophyta > Magnoliopsida > Alismatales > Araceae > Zantedeschia > Zantedeschia hybrid cultivar. Next base: position 23,104,577 of record JARZZO010000014.1, read on the forward strand.
CTAGTGGTGAGTTTGCTTTGCATGCTCAATTGCACCTATGGATATCGGATTTTTTTTTCATCTTTTTTTTGGGTCATTCGATCAGAGATCAGATTGTACAGGCATGTAGGGCATAATGAGGCCTCAAAAATTCAAGAATAATTTTTTAATTCAAAACACTGGCAGCCGGTGCAGGACCGGCTGCCGGTGCAGGACCGGCTGCCGGTGCAGCAAGTTTTACTCTTCCAAATATTTCAAACATGAACAGAAAATATAAGAGGCAAACTTGAAAAATAGGGGACTGGCAAATATTGTGTCAATTTTTATGTTGATGTCCACAATTGTTGGACTTTTCACCTTGTATGGTTCAATTTTATGTCCTGTGGGTTCTGTTCTCTCTTTCCTTCATAGGTTCTTTTTTTGCTTATTTTCCCATTGTTGGTGGTGCCTTATTTTATTTCTTATGTGATGGTGGGGCCACCCAATTTTAAAGGGGAGGAGGAGCAAAAGATTTCCTCTTATGTTTTGGTTGATCTATTATTTTGGCTGACAATACATGAACTTGGCTGCATTGTGATAATATTTTTTATTTTATTTTATTTTTCTTGTGGGTCGTCTTGGTCTGAACTGCTTCTTTTGACATTGATATTTTGTTTTGAACTTGCGTAGGAGGAAGAGGCAGCTCTTCTTGAATCTCTTATGGGGGAAAGATAGCCACACCTTGTTTGACGGACAGCACCATTTGTTAGCCAGGTCTTACTCATGAACTACTTATGGTCCTTTTATGTGTGTGAATGTTTAGTAAGTTTACATACATCAAGTGTTTTATCCATTGGACATTTTTCATTGTGTTTTGCACATGGGCATTGCAAATCTGTTGTCTTCCAGTACCATTTCACATGATCTGCAATCCTATTTGCTGCCCCCTCAATTAACCAAGTTGGAATATTTTACTATTTGATAGGAAATAAAAACATATCCAACTTAGCATTGCATTATTGCTCATGGCAAAGCTGATTATAGAGCAGCATGAATGGCAATTGCATAAGTGATTGGTTGGGGGATTATTAACTTCTTCGTGATGTTTTAATGCCCATGAAATATGCCATGCCATGCATTTGATAGATGGAAAATAGTTCAATATGTGATTATGCACTTCTATTTTAAGGTTCACATATATGTATGATTTGTCTTCCATAGTACATGGGTGAATTTGGCGGAGGTACAATAATCATTTTCACTAGATAGTTACGTGCTTTGTCAGAAACATATTGACAATACTATATCATCACCATGATCCCGAACTTTTGTTCATGTCAACATGAATGCACTTATGAAATAAAGGTTTGTTTCAACTCTTCCGGTTGTTGCAATGGAAGATACTACCAATGACATGTGGGGAAATCACCTATGCCATTAATACTATTACTCATTAATGTGGAATATAGACTGTTCTTTGCTTTTTGAATGAGGTGCAGGGAAAGGGGGGGGGGAGTGGAAAAGCTTAGGAAGAGCACTGAGTGTGGAATGGGAGAGGAAAAACATTTAAGTATATTATTGTGTGACAGCCAAAGACAAAAGTAAGGTGGGGAAAGTGGAATAGTGTAGGAAGAGCACTGAATGTGGAATGGAAGAGGGAAGACATTTTATACATTTGTTAAGGATGGGACACAAAATTTGATTTGGAGGGAGAGAAGGGCGTGCCAAAGGAAAGGAAGAGACAGAGGTGGCAGTGTTCCGCTCCTCATTAATTTCCATGGTCGAACTGTTAAGGAGTATGGGAAGAGGAGGAAGCTGCTGCTATGAGAAATTTTAGTTCGTTTTTAGTTAGTTGGAAGGTTAATGCTACTGTTATACTGGACAGTAGTGATTTAATTATGTGATTTAATGGCTATCCATCTTTGACAGATGGAAACAAAGGAATTTCCATTCAGTCCCTTTTACAAGGCAGTGCAGAGTCTTAGACGAATATATTCATCCAACAGATATGGGCCTATCTGATTACCCGTAACTCGAGGCCTATCGAATGTTATTGAACAGGCTTGTGGTTCAAAACTGTATGAGGTTCCTATTAGGAGATCTCTGACCATTTCGTTTGGCAGCTGCTGGTTCGACATTCGATGCTGGTATTGCTGAACGGTTCAGAAGGTCTACGTCGCCAACTTGGAGACTTGACCAGGTACCAACCGTGGGGCTTGTAGTAGCAACTACTTTGGAAATTGGAAGCCAGGCTATGGCAAATCTTCAAAAGTGAAAGCGTCTCACCTGTGGAGAGAGAAACAAAACTTTGAAGCAGTCACCCTCATACCCACCTGTGACACAGATGAAGTGACCGTTGTTGTGGATAATGTACAACCTGAGGCTGGATCTGGATAGAAGCACTCCAAGTGATGTGATTTTACAGATTTTGATGACGTAAATGTACGAAAGATATGTTGTGGCATGTTCCAAGTGTCCTGTCGTTCTCTACTGTCAAAACTAAAGACAGAACTACTACCAGCTTACTTGCCATCTGGCTTGGGAAACTTTCTAACATCCATTCTAGGCTTGCCATCCCACAATTTAAGTTTGAATTTCTTGGTCGGATTTCAGTATGTATCTATTTCCTTAGTCCATTGTACTGTTTCCCCCGTATTTGTTTTTCGTTTGTCCGGTAGGTTTATCCCTATGATTCTCCATTTTCCTCCCGCTAGGTAACGTGTCAAGAGAACTTATCCTATCCACAGGAAAAAAGCCACGTGTATGGTTGGAGAGCAATGTCATTCTGGCGAAAAAAGTTGACTATTTTTCTTATTTAGCTGAAGAGGAGAGTTATGACCAAGGTGTATTTTTTCAGTATATTGTAAATTTGTAATAGGTTGGATAGGGTTAGAAAAAGTATCCAACCCATCAGCATTCTACGACATGGTTAGAAAAAACAAAAGGAATCCGGCCGCAAGTTGGCTTGCGGACTTGATGGGCGCGTAGCCTCATCATGTCAACCAGAAAATCTAGCATTTCTGGTCCAGAATAGGTGTGAAACTCTCACCAACAGACACCAGTACGCTGAAATATTGGCTGATGCACTGCTTGGTGCGGTGATTTACCGCACCTGCACGCGGGTCCGTCTGATCGACAAATTAGATGGAATTAATGAGCCCTGCTACAATGGTGCAATGACTCGTGCTGTCCAAACCTGTGGAGCGGACGGCAGGTGCACTGTACGGATGCAAATGGTAACCGATGGCCCGGTTATTCGACCTTTTAGCTTGTAAGTCAGTTAATGGATAGATTTTTAGAAGTGATATGCATAAATGGATAAGGTAAGAGATATAATTTTTTTTTGACCAAATATATACCGTAAATTAAGATCCGATTATCCGACCGGTTAGCTTATAGGACAGTTAATGAATGGTATTTTTAAACTGAAGTTTAATGGATACGATTATGGATCTACTTTAAATTCACACTGAATCCGGCCCGTTTGCGTCCCTAGTGCGTTGCACAACCACAGTGGAGTTGTGACAAATATTTCTCTAGCAGTGAGTTGTTCTGAACTTTATTAAGGAAAAATAAGCACAACATACAAAGTTCTCCTCACCCGTAGCTTAAGAGCGTAAGTTCGGGGGTTTTCTTCTTCCCACTCTTCTCCTTTCCATCTTCAGGTCCTACTGCTGTTGTTGCTACTACGCTTTTCCAACCTTCTACAAGACAAATCTGCCCGACTTACAAAACTTGATAATGTTGGCCAGAGAAGGCATACCATCGTGGAAGTTGGAATCCACCAAAGAGCCTATAGTTCAGCAGTATGAGCTCTCTCCTTCATAGGGTAGGTCTTAGGTTCAAGTCTCACCTCTTGCATTTGTGCAGGAGAAGAATTGATCTCATAAGTACGTAGAACTTATGCCCTGGTGATGGAGAAATTTTTTGAAGGGGGGCAAAGATAAAACTAACCTAATAACAAGCATCTATTAATTAAGAATGCAAATGACTCGAATTCAATGTAGATTTAAAGTAGATTCATGATCTTATCTACTATACTAACAATTTAGAAAGATTGTCCGTTAACTGATCTTACAGCCAATAATCGGTCAATAGTGTACCATAGGTATTTGGCTCGAAGAAACTTGTATTCATTTTCCTATCCACTGACTTATAACAATCGGTCAAATAATCTGGTTATTGCTTATCGTTTGCATCCCTATTTATAAATTTTCCCCCATTAACATGACAGGATTTCAATAAGGTTTTTGGGATTAATTGCTTATGACTTTTTAATAATGTCATTTTGTGAAATTAGTGTATTTAGCAGCTCAAATTTATTATGTAACCTTTCTTACATAACAACATGTAGATTAAGAAATTACTGTGCATCTGGAACTAGACAATGTTGCATTCCCTTGGAATATGTGTTCCAAGGATACTCGATCAACGACAAGACTATTGTTACATTCTTTTAACCTGTGACTTAATTCTAAGATATATCTGTAACTAAAATATGAGTTTGATAGAAGTGGAAGGTTTTAATAGAGAAAGGATATATTTTACGAGGGCATAAAATAATCTGTAAAAGGAATAGAGAGATAGAGAAAACGATTAAAACTTAAGATGAAGGGATAGAATAAGCAGAGCCTTAAAGAAAGAATCATCTAGACACCTTGTGGAACAGGTCAGCTGTCTACGTCTGCATTTCGTGGCTGGAGAATGAGATGGAATGCCCGTGTCATGGTGCTTTTGAAACAACGGAGTGCATCGCCTATGTCCAATTACAATAGGTGCAGTAGGCAGATCTTATACCGGAAGTTATCACAGCCCCTCCCTATCCTATGGGAAATAAAAAATGTCGAGATTTGAGCAGATTGTAAGAAAGATTTGGAGATTTGAGATGGGGGGTGATGTAGCCGAAGCTACCACGGTCGAGTTCCGGGACTGGAATCCGAAGATTGGACCCGAAGTTTGATCGGATCGGTGAAGAGGACCGACGGGGATCCGGAGCGAGGCGAGGGTGGAGACGGGGCCGAAGATTCAAGGCCGAGAGAGGCCCGGGCGAGAACTCGCCAGGAGCGAAGCCGAGTCTCCCTCGGACGAGGCGGACCAGCCTGCGGAAGGCGTGGCCGAAGCTCCGTCGGACGGGGCGAACCAGCTTGCGAAAGGCGTCGAGACCGGAGGGAGAAGACCCGATGTCGACGGCCGAGACCGACTCGGAGAGGTCGGCGAAGATTCAAACCGAGTCCCTGCAGAAAGAGGGAAAGAAGAAGAAGAACCAGTCAGTAAGAGTCCCGGGTTTCGGCCCTAAGGAACCCCCTCCAACGGTTAAGTTAGCTTCTAAAGATGATTCGATTCAGAAGTCAGAGCAAAGGAAGAAATAGCTTTAATGCTTTTTGGACTGTAGTCCTTAGGGTCTCGAAGATATACCTTTGATAATAAATAGCCGTATATTTATAGCAGAGGATAGAGGTTGCTTAACGGTGGCAGCCGATATAGTACTATGTTCTGGTTTTACTGGTAAACCGCCATAGTGCCTAACCCTCCCACCGAAGTGGGCCGGATACGGCTACTGGACCGAAGGGGGTTGGGCCGCTGATGGGCCAGACGCCGCATAGTGGGCTGGAGCCTGCTGGGCCGAGGGCTGCTGAGCCGCTAATGGGCCGAAGGCTATTGGGCCGCTGACGGGCCGAAGGCTATCGGGCCACTGATGGGCCGAGGACCACTGGACTGCTTACTAGGCCGAGGGCTGCTGGGCCGCTAATAGGCCGAAGGCTGCCAGTGGGCCTTTTACTACTGCTTTTGGGCTGATCTGCGTTGGGCTTGCTTTAATGGGCCGAATCGGATTCTGCCTCATCACATAGCCCCCCACTCTTGCCTTCCTCAGTTTCACGAGATGGCGAGAGTAAAGTTCAAAGCCTCCTCGGAGGAGTAATATGACATGTGCTGTTTGAAACTTTCTCTGCTTTGTCGTAAAGAAGGAACTGCCTTCGGTCGGCCGAGGGTTAGCAACAATTAGCCTTGTCTTAGGCCGGGACTTAGCGACGGATGCCTTTGTCCTCGGTTGCGAAGGGACGAGTTTTCTGAACGTGTCAGGACTCCTAATAAAAGGACGGAAAAGACGTCGAGCTTTCCGTCAGAACGGTCGTGTCGTGAGAAAACACAGGACATGTGTCTCACATCTAACCGGCTTGCCGTAAGCACAAAAAGATCCTGGCCGTGATGGGCGATCACGCGGATCGTGGGTCACTTTGGCTCTCTGCCCAAGATTTTATTCGGATCACCGTCTTTTCTGCTTCCAGCACGCGGATCGTAACACGTGGTGAGCATCCGGATGATCAGCCGAAGGGTCAGATCGCGTCCGGCCGTCGATTGCTTTTTCTCGATTCGGCAGCCTGCCCGTCATCATTGCTGAAGGACAGCATACGTGGCGCGCATCTGAGGGAAGCAGTGCCGAGGAGGGGGAAGATCTTGGCTGTTGATTTTGGCGGGGAACGCTTTAAACTTTATCCCATAAATAGGAGCCCCTCTCCTCAGGGCACTGTTTCGCTTTCTCCTTCTCCTGCGCCTGTGCCTTCCTGCGAGCATCTTCTTCGAGCTTTCCTGTTTCTCCGCCGAAGAGCGAGCCATCGAAGGTGATTGAGAGCGCCCTGTCCATCGCTGGGAAGCTTTTCGTTGCTCGGAGCTGTCGCCGGGGAGCTTTCGATTGTTCGAGAGGCGGTGGGCAGTCGAGGAGATCTTGTTTGAGAGTAAACCTCAATTCTCCTTCTCTACTCCGTGATTCATGTTCATTAGTCCCCCTTCAGCCGAGAGTAGCTCTTCGGCCGAAGTTCATTCTTCTTGCTCTTCGTCCCGGCCTCCCGAATCTTCCTTATCTTCCTTTTCTTCCAATTCTCTTGCTTTCTTCATGGCGGAAGAGGCCGAGATGTCTCAGGCTGAAGAAGCCGAGGAGGTTCCTGCTACAGGCCAGGCTTCTACTTCCGGTCGACGCCGGGCCGAGACTGTCTCCGACGCGATTTGTATTCTTTATGACGATGGGGTCAAGTCCATTGCTTCCTACTATCAGCTCCCCTCTTGGACGATTCCCTATCGGCCCGGAACAAACACCAGGGCTAACTCCGTCCGACCGGGCTGCTTTTCTATTTATGAGGAGAGCTTCCGGGTGGGCTTTCGTCTTCCCCTTCCTTCCTTTGTAATCAACCTTCTGAGTTTCTACGGGTTGGCCCCGTCTCAATTTTTTCCGAACTCTTGGCGGACAGTTTACGCTTTCTTGGTTGTGCACGCCTACATCGACGTCACCCCTTCGGTAAACATCTTCTGCTTTCTTTTTAAGATACAGCCGCAGGGGAAATCTGATTGGTTCTGCTTCGTCCCCCGCTTCGGCCGGGGTATCTTTTCTGGGAAGCCTTCGTCCATTTACCATTGGAAGAAGAGCTTCATCTTTGTTTCTCTTCTGGAGAAGGAGAAGAGTGTGTGGCCCTTCCCCACTGAATGGGCACCACTGGCCGAAGGCCTCTCCGATCCGCCTTCGCTTAACCCCGATCAGCTCCATATTGTTCACCTCCTGGAAGCCGAGGCTCCGTATGACATTGCGGAGCTTTTCGATGAAGAGGAGAGGCTTGTACAGACGGGGGCTTGGCCGGATCCAACGAAATCTCCTCCCCGAGTCTTTCCTTACCTCCCTCCCGAGGATATTCCAGGGGAGGCCGAGGGAGCTGCTGAGGTTGAATTTCCGGCCGAAGCTCTTCCGACCGTAGAAGGCGCTGCAGCTTCGGCCGAGGGTAAGTCGGTCTTGAGTTGAGGAGAGCCGCGTGTTGTAAGTTGCTAACCCATTTTTCTGTCCGCAGAGATGACTGGGCTTCGGGGACTGCTCGGCCGGCTCGCCAAGCAGCCCGGTCAATCTCAACCGCCCCCGCAGCAGGTGGCGGGAGAAGAGGAGGCTGAAGGAGACGCGGCCCCGAGCGCTCGGGCCGTAGGGCAGACGGCGGCTTCGGTCGAAGGCCGCGCCGCCGCTGCTGCTCTCGAAAGAGAGAGAAAGGGTAAGTCGGTCACGCGAGGGGGCGGCCGACTAGCGAAGCGGAGCCCGGCGGATGAGTCCGGCGAGACAGAATCTGCCTCGGCAGCCAAGAGGCCGGTGGCCGCTCGAGGGGCCCCTCTCTCGTCGCCTCCCGAACCACCGAGGGGCGACTCCCCTCCAGCTATGGCTGTCGGCACAGAGGACCTCTCCTTCCCCTTCGGGGGGTCTAGGACGCACATGTCCCGTGAATACGGGCATGAGCCTTGGGTCTCGAATATGGGGGTCTTCGTGGACGAGAGTCTGGAGGACTCTCGGACATGCCTGCGCCTGCTCCGCGGCTTGACCCTCCCGATGGCCGAGGACGAGATGAGAGAGTTGTCCTCGGAGGGCTTGGCGATCCAGTGTGCCCGATACGCTGTCCAGGTAAAAAAAACTTCTTTATTTTGGCCTTGGTCTAGTATTTCCCTTGGCTCGTTTGCACTTGCTGATTTTCGCTTGCCTTCGGCTGTAGACTGCGGTCATGTGCGGGGACCTCGTCCGCCGTCAGGTGGCCATTCAGCAAAAGCTCCGTGACATCGACCAGGCTTCGGATCAGTTGGCTTCGGGCAAAGTCGCCTCGGTGCGACGTAGTCTCGAGGCCAACGTTGATTTGCTCCTGAAAGCAAATGCCCGGATGCGGGCCGAGCTGGGGGAGGAAAAGGAGGTGTTCCGTACTACCTCTGAGGCCAAGACGAAGGCCGAGCAGGAGAGGGAGAAAGCCGAGAAGGAACTGGAGGCGGTCCGGGCCGAAAATACAATTCTTAAGGCCGAGATCCAGGACAAGGTCGATCAGCGGGTCACGGAGCGCCGTCGCCACGCCGATGAGGTCTCGTCTCTGAAGGCAGATCTGGAGGCCAAGGCCGAAGAGGCTGCTCGTACAGCCGTAGCTAGCTACAAGGCCGGCCCGGATTATGCTGAGGAGATAATGCAGGCTCGACTCGAGGCGGCGTCGTCCGTATTCAGTCTGGGGCTGGCTATCGCCCAAAAGGCGTGCCCGGCCGTAGATCTGACCGGCATCGTCCTTCCGACGAACGAGGAAGGCGATGAGCTTCTGGCCTGGTGGAAGAAGCTTAAGGCCGAAAGAGCTTCGGCCCCGGAGGAAGGCGACGCGGCCGTTCCTGATGAGGTCACTCCTGTTGAGGCCGTTCAGGTCGAGGATTCTCCTTCTCCATCTCCCGGTCAGACCCCTGTCAACGTAGACGTTGATGATGCCGAAAGCTAGTACGGGGGCTTGTCCCGGTTTTTGTTTGCTTTTTGGAAAGGCTGCGGCCAGGTGTACGGCCAATTTTGTACTCTGTTCACATATATATGAAAAGTACTTTGCTTCCACTTGTATGTGTTCTGAATGAATGATCGAGTCTGGTTCTCTTTGTGGCCGAGACCATATTGCTGTTTAGATGCGGCTCGCATGGCCGAAGCCAATCCGGATTCGGATATGGATTTAGAAAATAATGCCGCTCCCAATACGATTTGCATGGCCGAAGCCACTCCCGGTACGGTTTACACGGACTTTGAATACCATGCCGCTCCCGATACGGTTTGCATGGCCGAAGCCACTCCCGATACGGTTTATACGGACTTAGAGAATATTGCCGCTCCCGATACGGTTTGTATGGCCGAAGCCACTCCCGGTACGATTTACACGGACTTAGAGAATATTGCCGCTCCCGATACGGTTTGCATGGCCGAAGTCACTCCCGGTACGGTTTACACGGACTTAAAGAATATTGCCGCTCCCGATACGGTTTGCATGGCCGAAGCCACTCCCGGTACGGTTTACACGGACTTAGAAAATATTGCCGCTCCCGATACGGTTTGCATGGCCGAAGCCACTCCCGGTACGGTTTACACGGACTTAGAGAATATTGCCGCTCCCGATACGGTTTGCATGGCCGAAGCCACTCCCGGTACGGTTTACACGGACTTAGAATTCCATGCCGCCCCCGATACGGTTTGCATGGCCGAAGCCACTCCCGGTACGGTTTACACGGACTTAGAGAATATTGCCGCTCCCGATACGGTTTGCATGGCCGAAGCCACTCCCGGTACGGTTTACACGGATTTAGAAAATATTGCCGCTCCCGATACGGTTTGCATGGCCGAAGCCACTCCCGGTACGGTTTACACGGACTTAGAGAATATTGCCGCTCCCGATACGGTTTGCATGGCCGAAGCCACTCCCGGTATAGTTTACACGGACTTAGAATACCATGCCGCTCCCGATACGGTTTGCATGGCCGAAGCCACTCCCGGTACGGTTTACACGGACTTTAGAAAACCATGCCGAATATGATATTTTTAAAAGAAGAATTTTATTCATGCCTTCCGGCTAAACTCCGGGGGAAGTAACTTACATGAAGTAGCGCCGAAGGCGTTCCACATTCCAGGTACGAGGGAGAGGTTGGTCCGAAAGGGTTTCCAACCGATAAGCCCCTCGTCGGATTACTTCCCTTATACGATACGGTCCTTCCCAGTTGGGAGAAAGCTTTCCTGTGGCTTCGGTTGGTTTAGACGCATGAGCACTCCTCAACACGAGGCTCCCGGTTTCAAAGCTTCGGGGCTTTACTCGAGTGTTGTGATATCTGGCCATACGCTGCTGATAAGCTGCTAGCCGAATGCGAGCTTGATCCCTTGTTTCTTCTATAAGATCTAGATGATCTTTTAGGGCTTCCTCATTGGTCTCCGGATTATGAGTGAGAACTCTCGGCGAGGGAAGGCTAACTTCGACAGGAATAACGGCTTCTACCCCATAAGCCATGCGGAACGGGGTTTCGCCGGTTGGGGTTCGGTTCGTAGTCCGATAAGCCCATAGAACGCTCGGCAGCCCCTCCACCCATCGCTCCTTGGCGTTGCCGAGGCGAGTCTTCAATCCTTGTAATAGACTTCGGTTAGTGACCTCGACTTGGCCATTTGTCCGAGGGTGCGCTACTGACGCGAATTTGTGGAGAATGCCGAAACTGGCGCAGTTGTCTTTGAACCGATGGCTGTCGAACTGTTTGCCGTTGTCTGAGATAATGGCCCGAGGGATGCCGTATCGGCAAATGATGAACTTCCATACGAAGTTCCACGCGTTGCTATCGGTTATGGACGCGAGGGGTTCGGCTTCTACCCATTTAGTAAAATAATCCACCGCCACAATAAGGAACTTCCTCTGGCCAGTGGTGACGGGAAAGGGCCCTAAGAGGTCAATTCCCCACTGGGCGAAAGGCCAGGGGTCTGATAGAGGAGTTAGAAGGGTTGCTGATTGGTGAATGAGGGAGCTGAACCTTTGGCATTGATCGCAGCGACGGACGAGGGCAGTTGCGTCCTCTTGGAGCGTCGGCCACCAGTATCCTTACTTTAAAAGCTTGTGAGCTAGAGCCCTTCCTCCTGCATGTGCTCCGCATACCCCTTCATATACCTCTCGCAGCGCATAGTCAGCTTCGGCCGGGCCGAGGCATCGCAAGAGTGGTCGGCCGAAGGACTTTTTATATAATAGCCCGTCCAGGAGAAGGAAGTGAGAAGAGCGCTGCCGAATGTGTCTTGCTTCTTTTGGATCGGTCGGGATTTCTCCTCGATGGAGGAAAGTGATTAGGGGAGTCATCCATGTCTCGGCTTCAGATTCAGTCATTTGCATGACCTCGGACTCCTCGAGGCTTGGCTCGGCCAGTTCTTCTACGAGAATCATTCGGCCTCCTCCCCCGTCCTGAGTCGAGGCTAGACGGGAGAGAGCATCGGCTCGAGCATTCTCGGCTCTCGGGATCCGCACAATTTCATAAAAATCGAACTGAGTAAGAATCTTGCGAGTTACCTGGAGATAAGACGCCATTATCGCATCCCGTGCCTCGTATTCCCCAGAAATGTGACTGGCGATTAGCTGAGAGTCACTAAATGCCTTTATGTTCTGCGCGCCGAGCTTTCTGACGGCCCGAAGGCCGGAGATGAGGGCTTCGTATTCGGCGGCGTTGTTGGTAGCGGGGAAGGAGAAGCGCAGCGCATACTCCGTGATGACCCCTTCCGGAGATGCCAGGATCCATCCGGCGCCGCTACCCATGGAACATGCGGACCCATCGACGTAGAGTCGCCATTCGTCCGCTAAAGGTGGAGAAACCGAAGCGCCTTCGGCCTCGGGTGTTGTCATGACTTCCGGCCGAGTGGCCGAGGATGCTTGGGGAGTGAGCTCGGCAATGAAGTCGGCTAAAGCTTGAGCTTTTATTGCCGTTCGCGGCCCGTAAGAAATGTCGAACTCTCCCAGTTCGATTGCCCATTTTGCCAGCCTACCGGATACCTCCGGCCGGGAGAGGACTTGCCTCAAAGGCTGGTCGGTGAAGACCTTAATTGAGTGGGCGAGGAAGTAAGGCCGGAGCCTTCTTGCGGATGAGACGAGGGCTAAGGCTAGCTTCTCAAGAGCAGGATACCGAAGCTCTGCCCCTTGGAGAGCTCGGCTTATATAATAGACTGGCCTCTGAACGCCGTCTTGTTCCCGAATGAGGACGACGCTGACAGCTGCTTCGGAAGCTGCTAGATAAAGGAACAACTGCTCTCCGGGAACCGGTTTAGACAGGACAAGAATATTAGAGAGATAAACCTTCAGCTGCTCGAAGGTTGATTGACATTCGTCAGTCCAAGAGAAGCTATTGGTCTTCTTCAGTAATTTGAAGAAGAGAAAGCAATAATCTGCTGCCCTCGACATGAAGCGGCTTAAGGTGGCAATTCTTCCGTTCAGCTTTTGGACCTCTCGGATGTTAGCCGGAGGACGCATTTGAATGATAGCCGAGACCTTCGCGGGATTAGCTTCCACCCCTCGGCGAGTAACTATATAGCCGAGAAACTTTTCGGAGGCCACGCCGAAGGCGCACTTGGCTGGATTTAGCTTCATTTTGTATCTGCGCAGAGCAGAGAACGTCTCGGCCAAGTCTGCCAGATGGTCTGTAGCGACGCGGCTTTTTACTAGCATGTCGTCGATGTAGACCTCCATGTTGAGGCCGAGCTGCGGAGCGAATATTCTGTTGACGAGGCGTTGATATGTTGCTCCGGCATTCTTCAGGCCAAAGGGCATCCGGGTATAGCAGTAGAGACCGAGATCAGTTGTGAAGCTAGTCTTGCTTTCATCCTCCGGATGCATTCGGATCTGATGGTAGCCTGAGTAGGCGTCGAGGAAGCTCAGTAGCTCGTGGCCGGAGGTTGCGTCCACCACTTGATCTATCTGAGGCAGCGGGAAGCTATCCATCGGACAGGCTTTGTTGAGGTTGGTGAAGTCCACGCACATCCGTCACTTGCCATCTTTCTTGGGCACCATCACCACATTGGCGATCTAGTCTGGGTGGTGTACCTCTCGGAGATGCCCGGCGTCAATCCCCTTTTGTACTTCAGCTTGGATGACCATCCTCCTTTCTTGATTGAAGGTGTGCTGCTTCTGTTTGACCGGAGGTTGGTTGGGATCGACATGTAGCCGATGCTCCGCTATCTCCGGGTCGACTCCGAGCATGTCTGCAGGAGACCAGGTGAAGACGTCGAGGTTCTTTTTTAGGAACTCGGTAAGTCTTTCGGCCTCAATCTTCTCTAGGCCGGAGCCTATCATAAGAATTCGGCCTTCTCTTCCCGGAACCGGGATGGCGATAAGTTCCTCTCCTAGGGATGCCTCGGCCGAAGATTCGATTGACAGGGATTCGGCTGCAGCCTTCCCTTTAACCGAGATCATGTAACACTGCCGAACTGCTTCTTGATTCCCCTTAGCTTCACCGATTCCATGACTGGTATGGAATTTCAGCTTTTGGTGGAAGGACGAGGGTACAGCTCCGATTCTGCCGATTAACCTTTGGCCAAAGATGGCGTTGTAGGCTGAATCGACCTTGACAACAGCAAAATCCGTTTCGACGGTCAACTGTCGAGGAGCCGAACCTATGGTTACTGGGAGCCGGACGATGCCTTCTACTCGGCAGGGCGAACCGTTGAAACCGAATAGAGGTCCCCGGTGAGGCTTCAAATCAGCCTCATTCAAGTCCATTTTTACAAAACAATCGTAAAATAATACATTTGGGGCACTTCCATTATCGACAAAAATACGATGAACATCGTAGCTATTTATTACAACATTTACAACGAGGGCGTCATCGTGAGGAGTCTGAATGTTGATCAGATCCTCTTGGCCGAAGGTAATGTCTTCATGACGAGACCGCTTCGGCTCGACATCGATCGCTGCTACTGTTGTAGAGCCGAGTTGACGACGCCTCGATCCTTCTCCAGGTCCACCGGATATCATCATAATTGACCCAACACTGGGTCGTTGGTGCGATGTTTCTACCGGAGCCGAGGTGACCTTCGGCTGAGGAGCGACATCTTCGCTCGGGAGTTGTCGTGGTCTGGCTGCTTCAGGAATGTCCCGATTTTGTTGCTGTTGAGGCTGCTCTCGCCGGTATTGTGGCAATCGGTCCTCTCTGATAAGGCGATCAATTTCCTCCCGAAGGTGCCGACATTCATCAGTCGAATGGCCGATTTCCCGATGGTATTCACAATATTTGTGGGGGTCCCTTTGGCGAAGATCTGTCTTGATGCGCTCCGGCTGCCAGAGCATGCCTTTTACTTCCATGAGCATTCGGGAAGGGGGAGCAGGCAGCGGCAGGTACCGCGGTTGCGGATCCTGTCGCTTGTCTCGATCCCACTTCTCCCTCCGATACCGCTTGCGGGAGGGTTCTTGATCTTTAGGTTGATGACGAACTGTTGGAGGGGCAGGCGCCGATATTGCTTCGGTGGTACTCTTGCCCTTGGACATCATCAGGGCCTCCCGGTTGATGTATTTATGGGCCCGAGTTACGAGGTCCTGGAAGGTGGAGGGATGACGCTTTCCGATAGAGCCGAGAAGCCCTTCGTCCCAGCGTCCACTGATTACGGCCGAGACCGCAATCGAACTGTCCAGGTTCGGGATTTGGGCAGCTTCGGCCCGGAATTTAGCAAAATATTCTTGGAGGGTCTCGGTCGGTCCTTGCCGGATGGCTAATAGACTGGCCGAGGTTTTGCACTGTCGGGTGGCATCATAGAACTAGTCGATGAACAATTGGCCAAACTGGACTAAAGAGTAGATAGAATTGGGGGCCAATGTCTCGAACCAGGTTAAAACTGTTTTCTCGAGGGTAAGGGGGAAGAGACGGCAGCGGACTGCCTTAGAGACCCCTCGGACAGAGAGGTAGGTGTTGAACCTCTGGAAGTGGCAGACCGGATCTGTCATTCCGTCATATGAAACTCAGACGAAGCATAGCCTTGCTCCGTTATGATGTGGCCGGCGCGAGGGACTCGGGCAGGTGGTGCAGAGGGCTCGCTGCGGGCCGTGGCGGCCTCGTCAGGGAAGACCTGCGAGGACGTTGGTCGAAGTCTTGCCTCTTGGACAGGGCAGAATGGAGGATGCGGTACTTGTTGGGGGAGCTGGCCCAATAATCCCATGCGCTGGGCAATGGCGGATACCATGTCTTGCAGGGGCGCCAGAGAAGTAACGGCGGTGGCCAGTGTTGCCACTTGCTGCTGAAGTTCCTCCATCCGATTGTCTCTAGGAGCGAGGGACTCCGGTATGACAGGAAGAGCCGAGCCTTGTGGTGGAGCAGACGGAGCACCTTCGGAATGGAGCGGCGGTGCTGAAGTCGCCCGTGTCGCTGCCCCGTCTTGCCCGGATCGTCTGGTAACTGGACGATGAGACATGACTTCTTGTTAATTTTCCACAGACGGCGCCTTTTTTAGTGATGTAGCCGAAGCTACCACGGTCGGGTTCCGGGGCTGGAATCCGAAGATTGGACCCGAAGCTTGATCAGATCGGTGAAGAGGACCGACGGGGATCCGAAGCGAGGCGAGGGCAGAGACGGGGCCGAAGATTCAAGGCCGAGAGAGGCCCGGGCGAGAACTCACCAGGAGCGAAGCTGAGTCTCCCTCGGACGAGGTGGACCAGTCTGCGGAAGGCGTAGCCGAAGCTCCGTCGGACGGGGCGAACCAGCCTGCGAAAGGCGTCGAGACCGGAGGGAGAAGACTCGATGTCGGCGGCCGAGACTGACTCGGAGAGGTCGGCGAAGATTCAAACCGAGCCCCTGCAGAAGGAGGGAAAGAAGAAGAAGAACTAGTCAGTAGGAGTCCCGGGCTTCGGCCCTAAGGAACCCCCTCCGACGGTTAAGTTAGCTTCTGAAGATGATTCGATTCAGAAGTCAGAGCAAAGGAAGAAGTAGTTTTAATGTTTTTTGGACTGTAGTCCTTGGAGTCTCGAAGGCATACCTTTGATAATAAATAGCCGTGTATTTATAGCGGAGGATAGATGTTGCTTAACGGTGGCAGCCGATATAGGACTATGTTCTGGTTTTACTGGTAAACCTCCATAGCGCCTAATCCTCCCACCGGAGTAGACCGGATACGGCTACTGGGCCGAAGGGGGTTGGGCCGCTGATGGGCCAGACGCCGCATAGTGGGCTGGAGCCTGCTGGGCCTAGGGCTGCTGAGCCGCTAATGGGCCGAAGGCTATTGGGCCGCTGACGGGCCGAGGGTCGCTGGGCCGCTGATGGGCCGAGGACCACTGGACTGCTTACTGGGCCGAGGGCTGCTGGGCCGCTAATAGGCCGAAAGCTGCCAGTTAGCCTTTTACTGCTGCTTTTGGGCTGATCTGTGTTGTGCTTGCTTTAATAGGCCGAATCTGATTCTTCCTCATCATGAGGAAATTCTCAAACATAAGATTCCAGAATTTTTAGGCTTAAGGGCAGGCAAAGTTTCAAAAAGAAAAGGTGCATGGAGGCAAGTAGACTTCCGTAATCCAGGGGAAACCCCCTCCTCTGCCGCCACTGTTATGCCTCTGTACTTCCTATAGATGGAGGGGGCCATGGAAAGAATATGGATTCTTGTGGTGAATCTCCTATTAAGGGAGAATTATAGCCATCTGTATTATTTTCACTATATAGACTTCGCAAATATATCTAACAAAAAAAGGTTCAAATCCAAGTTGGCCAGACTTGAGTTTTTATCCAAAGTAATTTACAAGCCTGCTTGCGCTCAATTTTCCCTTAGTTGTGATCGATTACGACCATTGTCAAGTTGGCGGAAAACGTTTAGCAATAACACATTTCACCCAAATCTCATTATCTTTATTTTTGACGTTCACGTAGGGTTACAAGCATGCAAGAGGGAGAAGCTGGCACATATGTAGATTTCTACTATTGATCTTCTATTCGCCTGTGCTGGCCTATCAGTGCGCGGTGTGCGTGCACACCCTATGGTACGGGGGTGCACCAAGCCAAACTTTATACAGGTAGCCATCTCTTTGGAAAGCTCACCTCGTTTTTTCATCGATCTGTAGTGGTACATTACTTAGCATCAGTTCGAGTACATACATGTTTCATTCTGCCAGATCCTCCCTGTAGGGCACAACATCATTCCCAGCTGCCCCACCATCACCTAACCCTTTTTCCATTTCAATCTGCGATGGGTCGCATGTGTCTGTAAATGTCACCGCGGAGTCCTTCCTGAACATTAAGTAGAGCACTGAGAGGACGTAGATGGCCATGAGAGGGAACACGAAGATGCTGATGAAGACGTTGGCCACCTTGGGGAGACTGCTGTGGATGAGCCAGCCAACAAAGCCCGTACTCAGGTAGTAAATGTTGATGCCGATTATGCACAGACCAAGAATCCATGACACCGCAATTATCTGCGAGTTTTCATTACGAGGAAATGGGATCATTAACCATTTTAATTAATGAAGTTTTTATGGCGACATTGTTTAGAATTTCTCTAGAAATAATAATACTAGAAATGTCCAAAGTTTCTCTGAGAAGAATATAATGGTATTGAAGGAAAGATGAAAGCTATATATATATATATATATACGAGGGGGACGATTAATATGCTTTGGATAAAATATAAAATATCGCTGTTAATGATATAATTCGCATCTCTATATCAAGGGAGAAAGTTGTCCAAAAAGAAAATCTCAAGGGAGAAAGAACAGCACTACTCCTTAGCAATTATGTATGTTTTGGCTACTCTCCTTTTTATGTATATATATATGCAACCATAATATGTTTTAACTTACATAGCACTTTGGGGGTTTTCAAATAGGCTTCTTTTCATAGTTTACTGGATGAGTGTATGCTGTATATAATGGTTCTTAAATATTCCTACAAGTTGGTTCTTCCTTTTTTAATTAACCAAGGCACGCACGCCACATTAGCCCGCGTTGGTAATTAACTCACGTAAATAGAGTTCTTATGGGGTCCCATCTTGCTGCGACTGCTGCTGAACTTGAGCAGTGGAATTAGCGCAAACGGCAGCTCGAAGGACAGTATCATCTGCAAACAAATTAACTTGGTCGGTCAGCTCACTTCTAGATATATATCGATCGAGCTGTTCTCAGACAACAAATTAAGAAATTAAGATTTGATTAGGTATATATATCAGAGCCCACCGATGCGATGATGATTAGTCTTCCAGCTCCGGAGGAGCCCCCGATGATGGACACGATGAGGCTGGGCGTGATGGCTATGCACCGCGTCACAAAGTTCCGCAGCCACGTCCTCATCTTCATGTCCAAGAATCCCTGCCACAGTGCACAGATGAAACAAATCCTCGGAGGAGAACAGAGACCGCAACAAGAAGGACGTAGCCAAATGACAAGTGGGTAAGTGATTACACGGAGTCTCCTCTACGGGTTTTGGGATTTTGGCGGGGAGGGGAGGAATTAACCTGCATGATGTACTGCCCCGCGTATGTGCCAGTGATGGTGGAGCTCTGGCCGGAGGCGAGCAACGCGATGGCGTACACGGTGGAGCTCGACCTCCCCAAGACATTCTGCGAGGATCACCAATGCATGATATGTAAGGACGACGGATTGCACTAAGTATATGTGTCTAGCTAGTGGGCTCCTGAAGTTTTCAGTAATTAGGCTTAATTATCCTACTCTGAGTAGGAAATCTGCTGAATTGAGGGTGAGGTCGCTGCAACTGTCTGCGTTCTCTGGCGAGAGGTCCTTGGCGGCGCAGACGGTGCCGGAGACGGACACGACCGAGATGTTGATGAGCAGCGCCACGAACAAGGCGAACGCGCTTTCGAGGAGGAAGTACCTGCAAGCACTCTGATGACATGTACAAGAAGAAACAGGAGATATATATTGGTCAGTTCGTCGCAGTCATGCATGCTTACCTGTTGTGAATCTAAGAGTTTTGTTCTTATACTCACGTTGATTCCTCTGGTGGACGTAGGGATCTTCCTCGACAGCACAAGTGCCGAGTGCAGGAAGAGATTGTGACTGCCATCCAGTAACACCTTAGCTAGAATTAATTTATTTAATATATATGTAGGAGGCCTGATCCTATGGATCCTGCCCATCGAAGAAGGAAGAGAGGGGACTTGTTGATGGATGCTTACGGCATGATAAGAGCGCCCAAGAGAGCAATGGCGTCCCCGGTGGCGCCGTTGCCCTTGAGCTTGGGCACGAAGAGGCCTTTCACCACATCGGACGCCGGTGGATTCACAAAGGCCATCTCGCCGAAGTAGCAGGCTGCCATGACGAACACGAGCGTTGCTATCAGGAACTCCAGCTTCCGGGCCTGCACGAAGCCGATTACTTGTCAGTTCTCAGTCTCAGGTTTAAACCTTCAACTAATGTAATCCCTTCTCCCTGTTGTTTCATAGATCGATCCGTTTCACTACGACCATTCCTGTGTTGTGCCAACAGTACTGTACAGGAGGCCAGGATTAATCCAAGTACAGGAAGCAGGGAACAAATTACCCCATATCTCTGCAGTCCTAGGAGGAGGAGCGTGCTCAGCCCCGTGAGGAGCACGCCGGCCCATACCGGGATGTGGAACAAGATGTTGAGAGCAAAGGCCGTCCCGATCACTGCATAAGAGAGCCGCAGATTAATTAAACATATATAACCCATTGGAAGACGTCATACGGTATGGATATATAGGAGCTGGGTTAACCCTCGGGGATGTCCGCGGCGATCACTGCACCCTCGGCGAGCAGCCAGAGGCAGATCTTCACGTACTTTGGATACTCGGCTTTACAGAGCTCCGCGAGGTGTTTTCCTGCGGCATTAAGAAGCTGTGTGAGATATGATATGTGTATAAGATATGTAATTCTCTCTCCCAATTCCACCCTCATCCTTCTTCCCTTAATTATTGTTCATATGTAAAACTCTTGACGAGTCCTTGATTTAATCTCATGAAGACAAGGAGACAACTAAGCTGGAAGCTAGCTTGGAATACGTAATTAGTTTCTAATTGACTTATGATCACTGGTCTCATCTTGTTAGCTAGATAGGAAGACACGGAAGGGGGGGAAAGGGAAGTGTTGCTGTTCTTACTCCTTTTAAAGTACCCAAACTCTGTACACATTAATATGCCATATGTAGGACTATTATATATCCAACTCATCGATGATGGAGACTATTATATTCAATTGTTTTTTTTTTTTTTGCAAGTGGGTTTGGAGGAAGTATATTTAGGGAGTACGTAGGTTAAGAGTACAAAGAGTAAATTTTTTAAAATAAAGTTCTAAAGGTAATTAAGGTACCTGTAGTTACGCCAAGATTTGCCGCTAACGATTGGATGATTAATGCAAAGATCAACCCAGTCAATATAATCCACAAGAGCTGCCAATATCAGAGAAACATATGTGATCACAAGCATACTCCGATCTAGACGAAAACTTAATTAAAGTTCTACAGCAGATCAGACCATCCAACCACTGGTAGTCTTCTAGCAAAAACATTGTTAACTCAGAGAGTGTTCCTAAGTTCTACCAGATAGTGCGTGGCCTCTTCCGGCCGGCCGGCCCATCGGTTGGATGGTTCTGACTGAGAGGTTATCCATTCCTAAACTTTATTGTTGATCACGTAAGCTTATTAGGTTGGAATCATACCTCATATCTGTGATTGGCCCCGGCTTGCAGATCCGTTTCCACTGTTACATGTCCAATTAAGTTAGTTGAAGGGAACTAATGTTGGGTTGGGGGAAGGGGTTGAGCCGCTTACAATTGCCAGGATCAAGGTACGCCAAGGAGACGAGGAATCCTGGGCCGACGTATCCTAGAAACTTCTTCCATCCGGGTTCCTGCCCAACAAATTAAGGAATCAGTATTCTGATGGCTAATGGCTAGGAATGTGGACGAGTGCAAGAAGGCTTCATATATAGAAGAAAGAGTAGAGAAAGAACCTTGAGGTTGGGATCCTCGTCTTGGTGCTGGCGCTGATGTTGCTCCTTGAAGCCATGTTGCCCACTCGTCATGTCCTGGGGAGCTGCCACCTCCTCTGCAGCTATCCGGTTGCTCCCCCTCCAAGAGGGAGCATCCCTTCCCATCTGTCCGGCCTGCTGTTCAGTGGCCATCTCTACCTCCCTCTGTGCGCGTCTCCCCGTTATCTGTTTCTATGTGCGCTCGTCCATTTATATAGACATGTTAGAAGGCTATGACTACGTACAGATGAATCTAGGAATTCCTTTATATAATGACCACAAAATTGTTTGATCCTTTGTTCTTCAATGTGAGGTTTTGGTCATGGTGGGCATTTAACAAGGTGTAGGTTGCACGTGCCAAAGGGAGCTCTTTCAGGCGTAAGGAGTGAGAGAGTTGGTAACAAATTCGGATCCCCTCAGTGCACTAGTTGACCGAACTCAGTCAGTACAATCAATGCAGCGAGGGAGAGGGTGGAGCTCACCGAACTTTCTAATTCGGCGGAAAACTTTTTTTTTCAAAAATTTGTTCATCTTTCTTTCTCTCACTATACTGATTGAGCTCGATCAGCCAATGCATTCAAGAGATCAGGATTCATTAATAACAGAGACTTTCCCTTAAGAGAGGCAAATCCAGCGGCTGTATGTTCGACTCTTCCCCCTCTCCCTCGATCCGGGGTTGACTAATGTGGACGGTATAACGATATAATATGGGTAAATGGTTCCGTCAAGACTCAAATTTGGATCACTGACTGTCTTGTCTTGAATTTCAATCAACTATGCCAGGATCTCTTAATTTCTCTGATTTTCATCATCATAAAGACGCGATAATTAAAAACATTGAAGACCGTCGGATTTGAACAGTTTGTTAAAGTTTTAACTGATAGCAAACACATGTAAGTGTGGAATTTCCTGTAATCTTGGAGGACTAGCTTTTTGATGTGCCTCATGATCTACGGCAGTATTGGCGGCCCATTGACCGAGTCCAATATAATAATGACGACTTAGAGAGAGAGAGAGAGAGAGAAAGAGCTGGCAAGAGATGGCGAGAGTATAGCTCTCTTTTGTTTTCACGAATCATGTTTTACATAAGAATGTTAACTATTATCGTAGAATGATTAGCATCTTGAGGTCAATCTTTAGCAAAACGACACATGTTAAAAGGTATGATTTGTATATCACGCAATGTTAGTCTTATTTTTCTTAAGAAATATTTTACAATACTCCTCGGATCATCACGATTGAAAGCAACGACGCGGTAGAGGAGAGTATTTTGAAGGGAGTAAGCAAGATTTTTATTTAACTTCTTTAACATCTACTTTACTAGCTAGTTTAAGCACAAGAAATACGATTGTTACTTTTTTACGGTATTCTCTCTTGATATCTCCTAACTACGTGGTCCTGATCACATGTCTGTTTAGGATACAGTTCATTGCAGTAAATATAAACGGGTGCTGTGGAAGTGAGGAATATTAAAGTACTTTAGTGAGTATAGTCGATAATACTTTCCATAAAAAAGAGAAGGAATTCTCTAAGTGTAGGCTTGGACGTATTCTATCAATGCATAGAGGAGAATTTTTCAAAAAACTCTTTCAACTAGACCTTTTCCCATTCTTGATAAAAGAGTTTTTGAAAAAGAGTAATATTTGTTACAATGTCTCTCATGCTGCAACCGGAAATATTGCAGCAAGGTAATTTTTTTTTTAAAGTCAGGCTCAATCTGTCTTACCCATATGTACAGTCCGATCTTCGATCTCACGATCTAAAAAATCTTTGAAAAATGAGTTCTAGTGAACAATAAAAAATGCCTTTAATGGACAAGCCCAATGACCCTTTTTTTTGCTAGTTAATTTTTTTTTGGTTCGTCCGAGTAAAAATCGGACTACACTGACATGTTATATCCAAGTCATCTGATTTAAAAAAAATATTTATTTTTTAACCTTACTGCAATGCCCCCCTTCCCCCATTACAGCATGGGGGGACGTTGCAACTTGAAAAAAGTCTTTCCCCTCGGGTTTCACTTACCGGGTCCCATCCAGATATGCGCTTAAAAGAACCGCACTAAGAGAAAAGATATTGTCGAAAAGAGGCGCCGGCCTTGGCTGCATGCGCGAGTGAGTGTGTAGTCTTTCGAGTAAATATTAAAACATGGAGACCAACATATATAAGTCAGATCACAAGCTTTCACTTATCAAACTACAGATGCGGCAAGATTCATGCCACTATGCCAGGATATGACATCAAACGCTTGTGTATGGCTCTACTCATGCCGCCACCGGCCGGTTATATTAATTGCGTGCAAAACTGCAGGGAGAAAGCCAAGTGCAAGGTGGCGGAGATCGATAGCGGCGGATGGTTACTGCACTTGGATCGTCGTCTAGCCACCCGGAAGAGCATCGTGTTCCGGGGGAGGTTCCACTCGATCGGAAGTAAACACAGCTCTTCCCACCTGGCGTCGTTCATGCCGGCCGCCAGCCCTTTGAGTTAAGAATGTTTTGATGGTTACCTTTTTATCTCGTTTCTTTAATTTGTTCTCCATCTTCTTCTCCACGATCTGTCGTCTCTTCTTGCTGGGACTGCTCGATCGGCCCCACAAATCATCCCACTGTACGTACGTACGTGGCATTGTTTATAAATCAGGAAGAACAACAAGAAGTAACAGCGGTTGATGGAGTGAGTGGAGTTATTAGAGGCACCGGCCGGCGTCGTCATGTTCGTCGCCATCGTTTTTGGAACGTTCTACATGGTATGCATGCGAGCAGCAGTTCTTTAATTTCCTGTTGCCTTGTGATATATGGACTCGTATTATGGAGCGCTCCCTTTTTTGTTTGCACTCACGTTAGGGAAAGAATCCGAATCTTCTAAGTACGTACACTAAAAGCTGTAGATGATGAGATGTTTTGAACAATATGTTTCAGTTCAAATGTGCACTTAAAGGATCTACATTTTCGAAAAAAGGGCAAGGAAGAATGGGGAGCAGCCCCTCTCTCTAGAGCTTAATTAGTCTGCTAGTGTGGCCTTTTGTAATTGGAAATTATATACGTACTGAAGAGTTTTACCTCTCCAGCATTGAGGGATTGAGATCCTTTACTCTGTTTTTCTTAAATTGTTTATATATATTTCACTCACTTTGATTAAGTTCGAATCTTTCAAACATAGGAAGATATATACCTCTTTTTTAGGTCTTATTTATTCTCTTGTAGTCATAATAAATGAACTAAAGTAATGATAGTGGAGTACTAATGATAAAGAAAAATTAGAGTAGAAGATCTCAATCCTGTATTGAGAGCATCTCTATCCTTTTTAACGTAAATCTAAAAATATTGAATGACCAAACGGCTTTTCATGAAGATTTAGTAACTAATTACTAGGCTCTATATAATGGCCTATAAATTCGTGGAAAGAGAAGTGATTACCCAATGCACAGCTCCAAAAGTAGTGAAGTAGTAACTGTGTGATTTTGCACCGCCTCTGAAGGGCTCAGTGATCACAGAGGACGATCGGTGATTTAGCGGTAGTCTGGCAGAACAGGTAAGTGAGAGCAAAACAAAGAGAAGAGATTGTACGGTGGAAGTGTACTTACACAACTTTGGCCAATGACCATGATGCTTAATTTGAATCTTCTTCTTCGGCATGGGTTTTTGAAAGGCCTGAGCTCCTAGTTAGTAGGCGCCTGCAACTAATGTCCAAGTTAGACCGTACGCTTACTCTACTCAATCAGTAAAGAGAAGGGAAGGTTTTTCAACGAAAACCCTTGTACTGTGCTTTTCTCATTTTCGAAAGACTATCTCCTTTCGTCTTTGTACTGACTGATTTCAGTCCAAATTCATACTGAAAAGAACCGCAATCTTATTATATCTATCCCAACGTAGGGCCCCTGTTTCGACATAATGTTTTAACGTGTGACAGTAAATTATCCAGAAACAGAAAAATACGATGTCAACATCGATATCTCTGTTTGGCTGTATGCTCATCGTGGAGAAAAAAGAATTTCTAATCTGACGATCGCAGTGACAAAGACTATCGTTTAAATAAAGTAATTATGTTATTTGTACTCTCTTAACCATCATCTTTATTAAGATAGTTTCATTAATAGATGTAAGTTGACAAGAACTGGTCTTATGAGATAAATCACCATTTCAGGATAAGCGGGAGGCTCTGTTGTCCATTTGAACGGTCCATTTCTATCATTGATGGACTCTCTTGCTTGTGTAGGAAGTTAGGAATCTTCCCCTTTGGAGGCTTTCAACGGGTTTTAATTAAGTTGGCGCTAACTATCCCCTTCACATGTAATATCTTTATAAAAAGTGATTCGGTGAGTTCGACCTTATGGTAAGATCGTGCCCCACAGTTAAGGGCATTTTTCACGACTGTGACTTTCTTTAGTTTTACTTTTTACTCCACTTTTAACTCCTTGCTTATCTCTACTTTACTCCACGTTTAATTTCTATCTTTTAATCTTAATTCATTTTCTCTTTTTTATTTATAAAAAAATTCTCTTTAGTTGTAAAATTAGGAAGATATTTATATATTTTGCATCACCTGTAAAAAGAATTGCACTAGTGTTTTGACATTTGAATTTGTGTTAAATATGCTTATTTGGTTATATTTTATGATCATTATTATTTTGTTGAGTTATGTGATGCACCACATTTTTTTCATAATTACTTCCTTATAATTAAAAAATATAAAATATTTGTTTCAAACACACTAAGATGATAAAAAAATAGGTTAGTCAAACGTTCAAGAATAAAGGAAGGTTCGAACTTCCATGAAGTCAATGTGCTTTAATTTCAGAATAAAATGACATTGAAAATGAGTTTGCTAATCAGATGGCATCCTATAACAAGAAAAATGTACAAAAATATTGTAATATTGGTATTACATGACTTTATTTATATGAAAGGAACATGCACTATAAAATTGATAATGAGCAATTTTACTTGAATGGATATTGTGCACTAATAATAATAATAATAATATATTCATGTTGGCCGGCCCCCCTAAACAAAAGTCCTAGGTCCACCCCCTAGACAAGAGTACCTTATATATTTATAATTAAGCAAACCATAGTTGCAGCTTAGTTCTACCGTGCACCAAAAAATAGGAAACAAAAGATTGAACTATATATGAATCCGTAGTGCGTTTGCGCAGGTGATCTTGTTTCAAGAGAAGGCAGCTGACCGTCTTCTCATTTACTATTCACTCTATTTGATAATAATTTTGAGATTTTAAATTTTGGAGGAATTTAAATTCTAAAAAGAGTCATCATCTTTTGAATTAAAATTTTAAGAGAAGTTACTTATTTTTTAAAATTTTATTTGAAAAGATCATGAGAATTCAAATTTGAGGACATATCAAAAAGTACTTTTATCCTCATATTGCTCTTCTTTAAAATTTAAGAAAGTAAAAAGGAAAAAAAAGAAGGTATTAATTTTTAGAATCCTCATATTCTCCTCTTTCTCCTTTTACGCCAAAAATTGAAAAGAGGTCCGTTTCAACGTGGAACAAAATTTAAATTTTAAAGAATCCATTTACTTTTTGTTTGGTTTGAATTTTTTTTGTTTTTTACTTCCGCCGAATCTAAGAACTCCAAATTTGAAGTAGAACCGCTACCAAATAGAACTTAAAATCTGATTTTGGTGAATGTAAATGCTGCCTCATTTTGAGTTTTAACTGATTGTATTCGTTAGTGACTGGCTAGTAATTCCTTCTAATGTGATGTCCAAGTGATCCATGTATCTCTATAGCTAATATGGAACGAAAACCTACGGACATGAGTTGGGGACCTCTGACGTGACTTGCCTATGTTCGATAGTCTTAAGAATATTAAGATCTAATTGCTTTATTTTGGACCAGGATCATACCTCATTCTACTTTGGACAAAACAGAGAGAGAGAAAAAAAACCCCCTCATTCTACCAAAGGTGAATAAACATACGACAAGCTTGCATACCCCAACGATGAGGAGGAAAACGCTTCATTAAAGGCTAAGAAATCGTAATCGCTCCTGCATACTCTGATCAAGATGAGTCCAATTACGCTGGTATTTTCAATAGTCGTCTGGTTACATAGATGTTGCGTATAGTTCAGAAAAAGGCTACATACATAATCCTACTATGTCAGTCAAGACTCGAGTCTTTAAACTTGTCCATCTACGTGCAAAAGAATTTCTAGGGCATGAAAAATTCTATTTATAAGGTGTTTGGATATGTCTTTTTTTTTAAAGTTTTTTTTTTTCTCTTTCAAATCTAAATTAAAAATAAAATGTTGCATCTGGTACATATTCGAGTATATTTAATTTAGTTTCAACAAGGGGTATACATGCAAGAAAGCTTAAAAAGTGTTATCATGTCCACACTTCTATGCAACTCCTCCCAGTAGTGTGGGCTTTTTATATCTCAGAGTCGGAAGACAGGGAAAGTACTGTTTGTTGTACAGAAGACAGTCCATCCCCTTAGCGTCCCTAGATGCCGCTACTACAATTAACACTTACACCCACCACAACCTATCACCTGATTTAGTTCTATTCTATCAATTTTAGTATTTACATACTAGTAAAGTATATTATCATAATTAAATTTAATAAAACTCTAGGACACCCCCCCCCCCCCCCCCCCCCAAGGCTTTTTCAATATCAACCCCTATAAACATAGTGAATTTGCAATAAATTCTTGTATTTTTCATATTTTGATATTAATTTGTATAAACTTAATATAATTGAGTAAGAAAAGAAATCCTTCCCGTTAAAAATTAGTAAAAATAAGTCAATACTTTGAGAATTTTCTTCAAGCCAATGTTAAAATGAACGTAAATACTTGAAATGTAAAAAATGACCTTAATGATTAGAGCCTAACAATATTCTTTTTGATTTTTTAGACTTTTTCGATCATCTAGTTGGAGGTCGAGTTGTACATATATGTGGGGCATATTTGGGATGCTTAAAACAATTTTTTTTTAATCTTAGTTACATCGATAGTCGGTGCAGCGCCGAGTGTTGATGTAAAAAGTAAAACTTAAAAATTTAAACAGGGATATAAGTGGCTTTTGCATAATAAGTTAAAACTAGACTCTTGTTTAGCTATAGTAGCATTAAGAAAAATTGACGGAAGTAAATAATAAGTATTAAAAATAGAAAGTTTAAGTATATAAAGATTAATATCAAAATATGCAAGTTACAGGGACTTACGTCAAGTTCACTATGATTATATGGATCGATATAAAAAAAAAACCCCAAAGAAACATAAAAGGCACCCAGTTCTCTCCCTTCTCCGCCATTAGTTCCTTTTTTTTCAACCCCTCGCCTGTTCTCCTAAGCATTAATGCAATATTAATATAAGGACCCTGATACACATTAATATCAAACTATAATTATATGTCAAACCTAATATTTCAACAAAACGGGACACAAAAAAAATAATAAACATACGTGTGATGTGGCCGTACGTAACGTAGTAGATGGAAGGGATAAGAAACTAGCTAGCACGGTTGTGTATGTTTGGCCGACTGCTCACCGGCAGAGATGACATACACAGAGAGCCGCCGCTGTACGCCTCTTGAGTTGATTAGGTGCTCCCTCTTCGGTCATTACCTTGCCACAGCCCTTTTAAATCCCGAGCTCTTCGTCTTGCCCTGTCGTCGATGCGTGGTTCAAAGCTCTCTCCGCATGGGTATAGATGAAAGGGGGTTGGTTAGACGTACCTCTCCATCTTCTCCGGCCACGATTACGTCGATTGGAACCGGCCATTCTTGCATGTATCATGCCGGTGGTTCATGCCGGATGGGTCGTTTATAATTAATAACAGCTGATGATGTTTTGTTGCATACAAACAAGGGATACTTTGTTTTATATATTAATTATTAGTTGCCTTCTTGTACTCTGCCTCCACACAGATGTTGATATCATGTCTCCATGGGGGACGCAAGCATCGTGTTCTGCCTCCATGTTAACAATATCTCTCTTTCTCTTTCTCTCTCTCTCTCTCTCTTTTTTTGTGTGTGCGCGCGCGTGTGCGGGCACGTGCGTACGTGTGTATGTGTGAGGACGAGCTCGTAGAGTATGAATGGCGCCTTAGTTACTCCTACCTAGCTCCAATCAAAATCATTTCTTTTCAATTATTTTCGCTGAAAGTAGAGCAACTTTTATACTATCAAAGTGATATGTATTTACTTGTATACATTCAATGTTACAAGTGATGCTGGTTTAAATTCTGAAATAACCTTTTTGTAAAAAAAGGTAGGAGGAAGACTGCATACAGTCGACCCTCCCTAGACCTGTAATGATGAGTCTTTCTTCACTGGGATGCCTTTTAGTATAAATGAGAGGAAAAATATATTAAATTGTTGTGTTCTATTTACTTTTTGATTGTTCTTGAGACGAACAGATATCCTTACGTTAATCTTTCTTCTTCTCTGCCTAAACTTGCTTCTGAAAGTCCAAAAAAAGATTGCTCCAATTGGTCTCATGGAATTTTGGATTCCTATTTTAATTAGGCAAGTATTGGCCATATATAGGCCCATAAACATGTACATAAAATGGTGACCCGCACAGTCAGCCAACATAATCCTTTACTAATTTCTTGGATACTTCATTAGATCTAGTCGGCTTTAAGACTGATGATGATGATGATAAACATAAAACTAATACAAGAACTATAAATTGAAAAAAGGAATTAGTGGCAGATTTGGTTTTGGGAAGAATATGCTTTGCTGCATTATATTGGGTGCAGCTAGTTGGTACAGCTCACTAGGGACGGCCCAAATTAAAAAAAGACTTAAATCATGCCAACCTTGACATTTAAACTGTTTGTTTCAATGTAAAATAGTGTAACGTAAATTTTTTATTATTATTATATGATGTTCTCTGTTGTTTAGTATGATATAAAACAGTGTAATCTAAAATCGTGTCTGGATTTGTCATTTGTTTGATTACTTATAAAACAAAACAAAAGAACATTTTATTTTCTTGTTTTGGTTATAGTGAGCCTTTCTGTAAAGTAAACCAAGAGAATTGTGCTGGGCACACAAGGTCCAAACATTATTTTATTTTATCCTGTTTTACATCATTCTGAACATCCTAAAACACCCTAGGCTCTGTAATTCACTGATTTCAAAATCACTAGTTTCAAACAAGTGAAATTTTTTGTTTTTAAAGTTAGCTAGGGGGGCACTTATTCGGTTGTTTGTAAAATAAAACAAGAGAAACAAAACAAGAGAATGTTTCAATCTTCTTGTTTTAGTTTACAGTGCGCTTTCTCTGTGAACCAAATAAAGAAATTGGACGGTCTAATGGACAGACAAAGCCCAAATAAGATTTTATTTTATATTATTTTATATCAATCCAAACATCCGAAAATATCTTAAAATGGAACAATTGTTTTAAATTAAGCTGGTTTATGTTGAAACAAACAAACACTTAAGCGTCACATCTGCATAGAATTTGACCGGTCAGATTATGCAGACGATATCTGATAGTTGCCCATAAACTATGCAGCCAACACTATTCATTTTAAATTGAGAATTACTTGCAGCACCTCTTAGGGTGCAATATTATTGCGCCCTCCAATCCTAAAATGCCACCTGGCCCTCCCTCCAATACCCTCTTACAACGTCATAATGCACCTGACACATGTCAACACACATGGCCCCCCGTGAATTTTTTTTTTTTTACTTTTACTACTATATTTGGAGAGCATGTACGCGCTCTCGGAGTATGTACATGTTCGCGAGAGCATGTACACGGTTTGAGGAGCATGCGTGCTCTCCAAATTTGTATATACTCTCGAGAGCATGTATATGCTGCCGGGAGCACATGCTCTCCACAGCGCGTACATGGCCTCTAGAGCGCCTACATGTCCTCCGAGACTCATACATGCTCTCCATAATTTAAGATAAAAAGGTAAGGTTTTTTTTTTTTTCTTTCACAAGGGGCCATGTCGCTGACGCCAAAGGGCATCATGTGCCATTAGACGCTGCAGGAGGGAGGGCATCTGAGGAGGGTCAGGCGTTGTTTTGGATTAGAGGGCGAAATAGTATTGCTTCCTAAGAGGTGTAGCAAATATTTCTCCTATCAGATAGTCCAGACCAGACGCAGCAAGGCCCATGTTTAAAAGTTAGGCCTGACCCGACTCAGCTGGCGGCTATTGTGTTCCACGGCCCAAACCTGATCGTGGCTAAGCTGGCCCGCCGGCCTTGTCCTGCGGACCAAACCTCAGATGGAAGAGTTGAAATTTGCTGTAACCTTGGATCCCAATGTAGCAGGCGCTGATGTCCGATCACTTTGATCGGACGGCAGTAAAGCTGTTTATTATTTTATTTTTTTTCTTAAAAAAAAGTTTCTAAGTTCGGGATCACTCGAACTTGCTGTCCGTACCATCTGAGCATCGCACTTGTACATTCTAGACACACTGCCGTCGGATCATCTAATCTCAATGATTGAACAGCAGTTCTTTGCAGCATTTTACTCCAAAGAGAAACACGTACTTCACTCCTTTGTGGATTATACCCTTGCAGGGGAAGGATGCATTTTTTTTAAATTTTGGAATGAAATATTCACATCATTCAATATTTATTTCTTAAATAATTTTCTAAATTGTTACCCCGTGCAGAACACAGAACCCATACTCGGTAGCTTGTTAAACTGTCTAGTTAAACGTGCTAGGCGTGAGTATTTTCTTAAATACTATGTTTATCTTCAAAAGTATTTGTATTTAAAAAGTAAAAAAAATTATGGTATAATCATGGATAAAACTTGAGATTCAGAGTTCGTTTTTGAAGACCTTACTCCTTACGTTTTAAAGATTCTTACAATTTTTTTCTAAATTGTATTTTTAGTGATATTACATTTCTAAATCATTGAAACATCTCAAGCAAATGTGTTGTGGGCCAAAAGAAATAAACATACAACATGTCTATTAGTTATGAAGCCTAAACCCCGATGGAGAACGCAGTGTCCATGCTTGGTAAGTTGTAAAACTTTCTTTGTTCGGTTGTGCGCAAAACCCTCGTTCAATGCCTTGTCTTTGTCACTGGGATCCCTTTGCTACACTTAAGCACCCAAATTTTCATCACATGTAGATTTCAACCAAAATTGGTCATAGAGATTAACTTCTCTTGCAGACATTAATTGGAGTCCTGTAATTAATTATTTTGAGGTTCTTTGCATACGTACGTACAGCTTGGAGATGCATGTTCTATACATTTCAAATTAGATGACCTAACGGCTATTATTAATCTCATATGCATGTATGACTAATAAACATAGTAGCTACACATATGGCCAGGGGGGCCATGACCTCCGCATAATTTTAAGGGGGTCAGGGTTCCCTCAGGAATTCCCTCAATTCCCACCGTGGCGCACAAAGTTGGGGCACATCCGAGGTGGGTCCACCTCGAATGCACATACCGCACGCACGGCATGCGCACGGTGGACAATGAGGGAATTCCGTCGACCCCAACCCAATTTTCAATATTCACATGGTAAGTGTTTAAAATTTTTTTAAAGCTAGCCTCCTGCATGTTTTAAATAATCGAGGTAATCTTTGGATTTATCTTATGACCTTTCTATCTTTCTAAAAGGAAACTTTCTTCTTATTGTAGATATCTTTTTCAAATTAAGAAACTAAACCAAAGATAGCAAGCTCACACGTAATTTATCGTATGCACAATAATATTTTTCTATTAATATTTATATAATCTTTGGCTCCATATTTATTTTTATGTTTCTTTATCATAATTACTTTGTTGGACCAAACAGATCGAGTATTAGTAAGAAAATTAAGCGGTTCCCCACTAATAAAAATAAAATCCTGGCTTTTTCCCCTCTATATTAATTAATCCTCTGCTCATCGTAGTGGCTTTTGCTCGTACCATGGGAATACCCGTTTGGGTGAAGACTCTTCCGTCCGCTCAAGCTGAATCCAAACACCAAGTGGGATTCCTTGTACAAATAGGGATTCCCTTCGCCTTCGGGGTGAAACGAGCCTGATCCGAGGGAATAATATACGCACTTGCCATCTCGCAGCCTGTCGATGCTGTTGGGGGCTATCGATCCCCTCCTCGGAAGTAGACGCCAGCATCCCCAAGAACAAAGCATGGTTGTGCAAGCTTTCGACTCTCTGCCATTGCCTGTCGTTCTCAGTGGCGTTGGGATCAAATCTATAGACTTCAACTGTTTCTTCATGATCGTTCACCACCAACAAATCCCCATTGCACTCCACCAGGAATTGCTTCTGGGTGTCGCCGCCGACGTGGTCGGGTTTACCGACGACTGTCCATGTGTCCTCTTCCACGTTGTAGTACCCGACGACGCCTTCCATGGACATGATGTAGAAGGAGCCGAGATGGTAGAGGGGGTTAGTCAACCTGCATCTGAAGCGACGGGAGCCTCGACCCAAATTTCGGTCCAGTCGTCATCTCCCCATTGACAAAGTTTGATACAGAAGGCTCTCCAGTCCGGGCCACTAACCGAGACGACGGTGCAAGCGTACGAGGTGGGCACGCCGGAGAAGGAGAAGCCGAAAGCGGCGTCCGACCGTTGATCCCGCATGCGCGGAAGGTGGATAGTGGCGCGCGTGAGAGGATTCAGGAAGAAGAGCTCCATGAGGCTGTCGGCCGCGTGGTGGCGCGACATGAGCAGCCATCCCTCCCTGGAGCACTGCACCCTGGCGCCCTTGAATTGATCTGGGTTCAGTACGGTGATGTTCTCGTTGTGCATGGGATCGAACACGTTCCACATGGTGTCGTCTGCTCCCACGTGCAAGAGGGAGGGCGGGCGGAAGCGTGACGTACCCACGGCCGGCAGGATAGAAGGGACCATCGACCGCCACCGCTTGCACACACGGGAGACACGGATGCAGTCTAGAAGCTCATCAAGAGATTGCAGGATCGTCTGCATGATGTCCGTGGGGAGGCCAACCCAAGGTCCCTCTAGCTGATCCTCCTCTTCTTCCTTTGCACTAGTGTGACAACTAGTGTTTGGCTCCTGCAGCTGCATGCATCGATCGATGTGAAAGCTTGTTAGCCAACTCCCATGCACATTAATTAATTTCCAACAAGCAAATTAAAGCAAGAGTTCTTAATTATATGGCACTTCTAGCTCCTATTATATGTAGACACTAGTTTCCTAATCGCTTTTTATGAAGTCCCAACAAGTACATAATGCAAAAGGATACTGCTTTATCTACAAGAAATCCAATTGTTGCTATGCGAAGGAACTCCATATATAGTTTGAAACATAAACCCTACTTGTTCTTCCCATCAAAGAAAGCAAGGATAAGACGAAGAAAGGCACTAACCGGCCCTGAGGTTGAGGATGGGGCAGCAGTGCTCGTTGCACTTCCTCTTCGTCTTCCTCCCCTTGATGACTGCCGAATCTCAAACCAAGGTGCCACCTTTAATTGGTCTTCCTTTTGCTGCTTTTTCTTTGATTTCTACATAACAGAAGAAGAAGAAAAGAAAGAAAACAAGGTTAGTGCCGGCCCCTTCATGCAAGTTATCTCTAGATCTGTTTAACAATAACAAAGATGTTTAATTTGTAACATTAATTCTTGCTCCGATACACCAACTATTGGACCTTCCTTCTTTCTTGCCATTGTTACCACTGGCTGCGTCCTAACAAGTTACAAAGCAAGGGGTTCATCATACTCTCCACTCATGTAGGGGTTGATCACACTTGGTACTAGTGCAACATATATTTGCCATTTTTTGAAAAAGTTATGATTTAATCGCATCTTTTGATTTATAAATTTGCCATTTATTTTGAAAAAGTTATGATGTAATCGCATCTTTTGATTTGAACATATTTTTGACGAGTAAATGACAATTTATTATAAAGATTTTCAAGATCTTCATAAATTAAAAAAAGACATTATCTAGTCATGCATTTTTAAGAAAAATTATATTTTCTTAAAATAGTTTTATAGTGAATATTTTATATTTTATATATTTTTCTTAAAAATATTTTTATATTGAATATTTTAAATTATATTATATTTTAACATAAAATTTTATATGTTAACATAAATTTTTATATATTAACAAACTAATATTTCTTTGATGATTTTCTCATGAAGTTTATAGATTTTTTACAGACTTGAGATTCTATTCTAAAGATGATTTTTTCTGGAATCCTGACCTGCAGGTGAGATCCCTTGTCACTTCTTAAACTGTAAAATTTCTGGTTCTCTTACAAAAAAAGGGCTAAGTTGGCAAAAAGCCGACAAGCCCATGGAGAATGTAGAAGTACTAGAGCATGCATACTTTGTAAGATGTTAAATTTTCTTTGCTCAATGCTTTTATCTTTTTCACAAAACCTTCCTTTAATGCTCACTCATCCTTTCTAGCGTATATATTCAGGAACAAATTAAGAGACGCAAAACTACCCGTTTGTGGGGCCAAATGCCTCCATTTAGGGCCGGATTTGATGGGGCAGAATTCGATTCGGCCCATTAAGCAGCCCAATACCAACAGCTCAACAGCAACAGTTCAATAATAGCGGCCCACTGGTAGCCTTCGGCCCATCAGCGGCCCAGCAGCATTCGGCCCACTAGCGGCCCTCAGCCCAATTCGCTTCGGCCCAGCTAGCGGCATATAGCCCAATTGGCTTCGGCCCACTAAGCGGCATTCGGCCCAACAACGGCCCCCAACCTTCGGCCCAGTAACTGTATCCGGCCCACTCCGGTGGGAGGGTTAGGCACTATGGCGATTTACCAGTAAACCAAAACATAGTCATATATCGACTGTCACAGTTGAGTAATCTCTATCCTCCGTTATAAATACAAGGCTATTTATTATCAAAGATATGTCTTCTTTACCAAGGACAACAGTCCAAAAGCATTAAAGCTACCTCTTCTTCCTTCCCTTCTGAATCGAATCTTCTTCAGAAGCTGACTTAGCCGTCAGAGGGGGTTCTCTTGGGCCGAAGCCTGAGACCCTTACTGACTGGTTCTTCTTCTTCTTCCTCTTACACGGGTCTCGGTTTGAATCTTCGTCGACCTCTCCGAGTCGGTCTCGGCCACCGACCTCGGGTTTTCCCCCTCCGATCTCGGCGTCGCCCTTCGCAGGTCAGATCCGCTTTGACCCTACGGAGTCCGCTTTGCCCTCGGCTTCGCTCTTCGCCGCGTGGATCCTCCTCGGCCGAAGGAGTCTCGGCTTAGCTCCCGGCATGTCTTTGCCCGGGTGCATCTCGGCCACGGAGTCTTGGCACCGCGCTTCGCCCTCGTCTCGGTCCGGATCCCTGTCGGTCTTCTTCGATCTTCTGTCTCGGATTCTAATCATGGAATCTAATCGTGATAGCTTCAGCTACATCACGTGGCGCCGTCTGTGGGAAACCAACGAGAAGTTATGTCTCATCGTCCAGTGACCAGACGATCCGGACAAGATGAGGCGGAGACGCGGGCGACTCTTGCGCAGGCACTCCATTCCGAAGGTGCTCCGTCCGTTCTTCCACAAGGTTCTGCCTTTCCTGTTATACCGGAGTCCATCGCTCCTAGAGACGACAGGGTGGAAGAGCTTCAGCAGCAAGTGGTGACGCTGGCCGCCACTGTCACCTCCTTGGCACCCTTACGAGATATGATGTCTGCCATCGCCCAGCATATGGGATTATTGGGTCAGCCCCCGCAACAGGTACC
The DNA here is from genome assembly GCA_030544215.1 of Zantedeschia hybrid cultivar. Taxonomy (NCBI): domain Eukaryota; kingdom Viridiplantae; phylum Streptophyta; class Magnoliopsida; order Alismatales; family Araceae; genus Zantedeschia; species Zantedeschia hybrid cultivar. The sequence goes on from JARZZO010000014.1 coordinate 23,141,376, forward strand.
ACCTCCTCCATTCTGTCCTGCTCAAGCTGCGAGGCTACCGCCGACACCCTCGCGGGCATCCCACGACGAAGCGGTTTCGGCACGTAGCGAGCCACTCGGACCGCAAGGCCAAATTCCTCGCGCTAGTTATATTCTAATGGAGCCAAACTATGCTTCGTCCGGATTTCATCCAACTAAAACCGAAGGACGTTCGGTCACCACTTCAACTACCCCGGATCTGGATCGGCGACTGATAGAAATGAGGAAGGAAATGCAGCAAATGGTATCTCGACCCTATGGAGCGCCTCTCGCAAGCACTATTCTGGAGCAGACTCCTTTTTCTCCAGAACTTCTGGCCATCGAGGTACCTCCCAATTTTAAACTGCCGAAATGACCTCTTTATGATGGAATGACAGATCCGGTCTGCCACTTCTAGAGATTTAATTTCTACCTTTCCGTCCGGGGAGTTTCCGAGGCAGTCTGCTGCCGTCTCTTCCCCCTCACCCTCGAAAAAACAGCCCTAACTTGGTTCGAGACGTTGGCCCCCAATTCTATTCAATCTCTAGTACAGCTAGGCCAACTGTTCATCGACCAATTCTACGATGCCACTCGGCAATGTAAAACCTCGGCCAGTCTACTAGCCATTCGGCAAGGACCTACCGAGACCCTTCAGGAGTATTTCACTAAATTTCGGGTCGAAGCCGCCCAAATTTCGAACCTGGATAGTTCGATCGCGGTCTCGGCCGTGATCAGTGGGTGCACGGACGAAGGGCTTCTCAGCTTTATTGGGAAGCGCCATCCCCTCACCTTCCAAGACTTAGTGGCTCAGGCCCATAAATATATTAATCGGGAAGCCCTGATGATGTCCAAGGGCAAAAGTACTGCCGAGGCACCATCGGCGGCTAACCCTCCAGTTCGTCCTCGCCCAGAAGATCAAGAGCCGTCTCGCAAGCGATACCAGAGGGAAGAATGGGACCGAGAAAAGCGCCGGGATCCGCAGCAGCGGTATCTGCCACTACCTGCTCTACCCTCTCGGATGCTCATGGAAGTAAAAGGTATGCTTCGCCAACCCGAGCGTATCAAGACTGATCCTCGCCGAAGGGACCCCAATAAATACTGCGAGTATCATCGGGAAACCGGTCATTCTACTGACGAATGCTGGTACCTTCGGGAGGAGATTGATCGCCTCATTCGGAAAGGCCATTTACCGCAGTATCGGCGAGAGCAACCTCAACAGCGGCAGAACCGGGAAGTCCCCGAAGCAGCAAGACAACGACAACTCCCGGATAAAGAAGCCCCACCTCAGCCGAAGGTGACTTCGGCTCCGGCAGAAGCATCACACCAACGACCCAGTGCCGGGTCGATTATAATGATATCCGGAGGACCGGGAGAGGGAATAAGGCGTCGTCAACTCAGCGCTACAGCAGTAGCAGCAGTCAACATCGAGCCGAAGCGGTTTCGGCAAGAAGACATCGTCTTCGGCTAGGAGGATATAACCGACGTTCAGGTTCCTCACGACGATGCCTTAGTTGTAAACGCTGTAATGAAAAGTTACGATGTTCATCGTATCTTTGTTGATAATGGAAGTATCCAAAATGTACTTTTTTATGATTGTTTTGTAAAAATGGGTTTGAATGAGGCTGATATGAACCCTCACCGGGGCCTCTATTCGGCTAGGTATTGTCCGGCTACCTGTAACCCTAGGTACAACTCCTCGGCAATTAACCGTTGAAACAGATTTTGCCGTCGTAAAACTCGATTCGGCCTACAACACCATCTTTAGCCGAAGGCTGATCGGAAGAATTGGAGTTGTACCTTCGTCTTTCCATCAGAAGCTAAAATTCCGCACCGGTTATGGAATCGGCGAAGCTAAGGGAAATCAGGAAGCTGCCCGGCAATGTTATATGATTTCGGTCAAAGGGAAGGCTGCGGCCGAATCCCTTTCGATCGAATCTTCGGCCGAAGCATCCCCAGGAGAGGAACTTATAGTTGTTCTAGTTCCGGGAGGAGAAGGCCGAACATTAATGATAGGTTCCGGCCTCGAAAAGACTGATGCCGAGAAACTTATTGAATTCCTGAAGGAAAACCTCGATGTCTTTGCCTGGTCACCTTCAGACATGACCGGAGTCGACCCGGAGGTGGCGGAGCATCGACTACACATCAATCCAAACCAGCCTCCGATCAAGCAGAAGCGGCGCACCTTCAATCAAGAAAGGAGGATGGCCATCCAGGTTGAAGTACAAAAGGGGTTAAATGCGGGACATCTTCGAGAGGTGCATCACCCCGAATGGATTGCTAATGTAGTGATGGTGCCCAAAAAGGACGGCAAATGGCGAATGTGTGTGGACTTCACTAATCTTAATAAGGCTTGTCCGATGGACAGTTTCTCGTTGCCTCGGATAGAGCATATAGTGGACGCCACATCTGGCCATGAATTGCTCAGCTTCCTCGACGCCTATTCAGGCTATCACCAAATCCGAATACATCCGGACGACGAGGACAAGACAAGCTTTACAACGGACCTCGGCTTATACTGTTATACCCGGATGCCATTCGGCCTAAAGAATGCCGGAGCGACTTATCAACGTCTCGTCAACAACATGTTCGCTCCACAGGTCGGCCGCAATATGGAAGTTTACATCGACGACATACTGGTGAAAAGTCATATTGCTATAGACCATCTGGCCGATTTGGCTGAGACATTCTCCACCTTGCGCAGGTATAAAATAAAACTGAATCCTGCCAAATGCGCCTTCAGCGTGGCCTCCGGGAAGTTTCTCGGCTACATGGTCACCCGCTGAGGAGTAGAAGCAAATCCTGCAAAGGTTGCGGCTATTATCCAGATGCGCCCTCCGGCCAACGTCCGAGAGGTTCAGAAGCTAAGCGGAAGGATTGCCGCATTAAGCCGCTTCATGTCAAGAGCGGCAGATCACTGTTTTCCCTTCTTCAAACTGCTGAAGAAGACTAGCAACTTCTCCTGGACAGACTAGTGTCAATTGGCCTTCGATCAACTGAAAGCTTATCTCTCTGATGTTCCCGTATTGTCTAAACCAACCCAAGGAGAACAATTGTTCGTTTATCTTGCCGCATCTGAAACAGCTATCAGTGCCGTCCTCGTCCGGGAAGAAGATGGCATACAGAAGCCAGTTTATTATATAAGCCGAGCCCTCTACGGAGCAGAGTCTCGGTATCCGGCCCTAGAAAAGTTGGCCTTGGCCCTCGTCGCTTCCGCAAGGAGGCTCCGGCCCTATTTCCTCGTATATTCAATAAAGGTCTTCACAGATCAACCTTTGAAGCAAATCCTCTCTCGGCCAGAAGTGTCCGGGAGGCTAGCTAAATGGGTGATCGAATTAGGAGAGTTCGACATCTCTTATGGGCCTTGGACCACAATAAAAGCTGAAGCTTTGGCCGACTTTATCGCCGAGCTCACTCCCGAAGCATCCTCGGCCCCTCAGCCGGAAGTCATAACTACTCCTGAAGAAGAATCCTCTTCGGCTACTTCGTCCTCGGCGGATGAATGGCAGCTGTATGTTGATGGGTCCGCATGCTCTTCGGGTATTGGCGCCGGATGGATCCTAGCATCTCCCGAAGGGGTCATCACGGAATATGCGCTTCGCTTCTCCTTCCTGGCTACCAATAACGCGGCTGAGTATGAAGCCCTTATATCAGGCCTACGGGCTGTCAGAAGGCTCGACGTACAAAGGATAAGGGCGTTCAGCGATTCTCAGCTCATCGCCAGTCAAATCACCGGGGAATACGAGGCCCGGGACGCATTAATGACGTCCTACCACCAGGTAACCCGCAAAATCCTAGCTGAATTTGTTTCTTTTGAGATTGTGCGAATCCCTCGGGCCGAAAATGCTCGAGCCGACGCTCTTTCCCGGCTAGCATCAACTCAGGACGGGGGAGGAGGCCGGATGGTCTTGGTAAAGGAACTGTTTGAGCCGAGTCTCAGTGAATCCGAGGTCATGCAAGTGAATGAATCCGAAGCAGAGACCTGGATGACTCCCCTAGTCGCTTTTCTCCTCCGAGACAAGGTCCCGTCCGATCCGAAGGAAGCAAGGTGCGTCCGGCAACGCTCTTCCCACTTCCTTATTCTGGAGGGTGTAGACACGCTAATTTTGACATCATTTTGAGTAAATTTCATATCATATAATAATGCCTCAGAATGGTCTGATATTTAATCATTAATTAATTTTTATTGATATTTTTGAGTGTCGGGTTTAACAGACATGTTTAAGTTAATCAATTGAATTGATTTTAGCTCAAATTTCAGTTAAAATATGCAGAATTCTAAAACGTGTCAACCTGTGTAGACACGATTCAGAATTCTAAAACGTGTCAACCTGTGTGGACACGATTCAGAATTCTAAAACGTGTCAACCTGTGTGGACGCGATTCAGAAATTCTAAAACGTGTCAACCTGTGTGGACGCGATTCAGAATTCTAAAACGTGTCAACCTGTGTGGACGCGATTCAGAAATTCTAAAACGTGTCAACCTGTGTGGACGCGATTCAGAAATTCTAAAACGCGTCAACCTGTGTGGACGCGCTTTAGAGTTTATTCCTATTTTAACGTTTAAATTTGAATTTTAATCAATTGATTAATTAGCTAAAAGGCGTCTGTGAGAGTCGACGCGTTTTAGGTTTCATAAGTTATTTTAACTTCTCTTCCGGATGTTTATCCTTATCTTAATCAGTGTAAAAGACGTCTACACATGTAGACGCGTTTTAGCTAATAAAGATAAAGATAAGTTTTTCCGGATATTTATCCTTATCTTAATTAATCTGAAAGGCGTCAGCCAAGGTGGACGTATTTTAGATAATTACAGATAAAGATGAATTAATTAGTATTTATCTGTCGGTTAAGATAGATAAATCCTAGATTTTTCTATGTTAATCGCGAACGCAGAAGAAGCCTATAAATACCCTCCTTTTGAAGGGAGTAAAAAAGAAAAAAAGAAGTTGAGCCATATATTGAGTCCTATTGAGAAAAGAGAGAGCGTTATTATAGCGAGTTGAAGATCGGAGTAACAACGTCGGAACGCCGGAGCACTGCCATTTCCAGAAGTCGGCGTCCTTTCAAGAATCTTCATCCTTTCAAGGCTTCAACCCATTGGGCATAAGTGTTTCATTTCTGCATTTACATCTTCATCAATCTTTCATTCTTCATAATCACTTCATGCAACACACACCACAACATCAATCTTTCAAAACCTATTTGATTTAAGGGGTTTCAAAACTATTTAAACAAGTAAGTTTGATGTTCAATCACATGCCTAAAATCATGATTAGTTTAGATATTGCTTATACTTAAAGTTCTCATCATTGTTTCTTCATTGCATTTCTCTCTGTTTCTGCTGCACTCAACAACAACAAGAGAATCAAAGGGAAAATCAAGTACAAAGCCAGAAGGACTTCTGGACGATCCTCAACCTCAAACTCAACAGCAAGAACAAAAGAACAAAGAAATGACTCTCTTTCTTCAACCGGCTGAAGGAGGTGAATCAAGGACTTAACATCTTCCGCGTTCAAACAGGTAGGCGATCAAAACTCTCTTTTGAAACTTTTAAGTCAAAAGTTTCTGGCGATCACTGCACTTAGTTGCTATTTTTAATAGGTTAGTTTACACTAAACAACATAGATTTTTCATGTTAATCACACGAGCATTTTAAGCACCTACAGCTCTTTTGGCGATCACGGTGGGACTTGGTCTCGCCATATTTTAGTTTTTTTTTGTTCTTGCTATCATCATATCGGGCACCCACGGTGCACCATTTGTGTCTCTCGACACGTCCTCACCAATTGGTGAGTGTTTTAGTTTAATTAATTTCCCTCGTGCACCACGTGCACACCCCAGTGGCAAGATCTTGCCCTCCCCTTGATTAGTTCAAAAAGCTGTTTTTGTGATAAAAATGATGTGTGATTGATAGATTTCCTAGTTGTTTAGTTAGTAAATCATCCTGTTTAAAATTTGGAACTAAAAAATTTTGCATGAGTCGATTGTTTACTGCTTTTTATCTTGTTTGATGAGGATTCAACCCAGAAAATCCTCCTACAAAACTGTTTCTGCGAACTGAAAAGCGTCCAGGAGCACTGACGCGTTTCAAAACCGCGTCAATACCCCTAGACGCCTTTCAATCTTCACAGTTTCTCTGCTGTCTGCATCTGTTTCTGCGAAAAAATTAAGTTCTGTGTTGAATAGCGTCGACTACCATCGACGCGATTCAGACAGTTTCTTAGTTATTTTTCAGATCTGTTTCTGCGAAAAAAATTAAGTTCTGTTTTGAATAGCGTCGACTATCATCGACGCGATTCAGACAGTTTCTTAATTATTTTTCAGTTCCCAGATTTCTGTGGTTTGAGTGCTAGCTACCCATTATTTATTAAGCATTAGAGGCCATCCAGGCTGTAGGGCATACGCATTGAGGCGAATACCCTCCTTTTCTTAGGAACACACTACTCGACGTCAGCAACTCTCTCTGATTGGGTTGGTCCCTTGATCAGACTAGAGAAGTTGACGTTGAGACCTCCATAAATCCCCAAAATCAAGGTATTCTTCCTTGATCATCGGGCTGGTTGTACCAATTGAAGTCCTGGCTAGATTCCGAAAGCGTTGTGAGAGAAAGCCCTAGAGAATAACGGTGGAAATCAAACTAAAACTAGGATCCTTTCCTGAGCGAATTTGTGGTTTAATCCAATTCAAATAACTCAACAAGGAACTTTAAAATCACGTTAAACATCCACTTGTTTGATTAATCTCTGTGCAACTTGTTTGTCAAATCTTTGAAAAGGGAATCTAACATCATGTTGCTGCGATCAGGCAGGGACTTGAGTATGACTCAAGACGCCATCATCAACTACGAGGGAGATGCTAATGCCCCCGCGATTCGGACTACAACTATGAGAACGGGAGAGATGCTGATGCCTCCCGTAATTCTGCCCCCATTTCATATCGACAAGATGGGAATGTCCGGACTCCTCTTTTTCATCCACAGGATCGATATCCTGATCTTCCCCCGCATGAATATGCGATCCCTAATCCCGATCTAGAGGGGGACATGAATCAGAATGATTCCTCACCCTCTGATCCTTCGGATCTCGTCAACGCCTTGGGAGTTCTTGCCTCCCGACTGGACCCTCAGCAGTTCGAGGCCATCCAGTCTATTTTGAAGGGGAAGGCACCCATACAGCCTGCTGAGCCGAACTCTATGGCTCCCCCTGTTGTTACTCAACAACCTCCTCTTCCTCCTCCTTATATCCATCAGGCCATGGAAGGCCTTCACCTCACTTCTCGGCCAGCTGGGCCACAACTTTCATCATCTAGGCAACCGGCTAGACCGCAAACGCCTATTTATCAAAATGCCCTCGGGCATGGCGGAAGCTCTGCCGGACCTCCTCTTTATTGTCCTCCCTGTCCAACGTACTCTAGGCAGCAGGCCTATCAGGTACTTCCACCTCCTCCTCCTCCCCAGGCAGATCTGACCACGCAAGCGTTGCTGGCCAAGATGGAGCGCATGGATGAACAGTTCAACAACCTCCAGAAGATGATGGGGGTTAAAGCTGTGCCAGAGATCAGTTTACCGAGCCTGCCAGTATTCCATCTGCCACCCTCTGAGATGCCAGTGTACCGGAAGTATAACGGTACTGGTAACCCCTTCACACATCTGAAGGAGTTTATGTACGAATCATCTTTCTGGCAGAACGACAAGAGGTCGTTGGCCTTTTTGTTCAGGAGATCTCTAGAGGGACCAGCCCTCGAGTGGTTCTTTTCTCTGGAACCCTCCGAAGTAGAGGATTACGGTATCGTTTCACGCAAATTTATCCAACGATACCAGGACAGAGTTGCACCCTCCTTGTCTATCACGGACCTCATTGCAGAAAAGATGAAACATGATGAGGAGTTTGTCAGTTTTGCTGACAGGTGGCGGGGCCTGGCCGAAAAGGTGAAAGATCACTTGTCCGAGTCTGAGCAAGTGAAGATGTTAATTTCTAACGCCACGCCCCAGTTCAAGCTAGTCCTCACCTTGAACAATTTGACCAACATGGCAGAGCTCTATGAAAGAGCACGGTACTGCCAAAATGCCTTCAAGGACGCTACGTTCTCTAGCGTCTTTGATCCTCACAGACCTAGCAGGCCTCCACCTCGGAAGCCTGCAGTGCCAAACTCTCTCAGCACAGGTCCGACTACTGAGGGCACGCTCTCTCACGAGCAAGTCAGTACCATGAATAATAATTCGCCCCAGTTCGTGAGGAACCAGCAGCAGTACCAGAGGCCACCGCAGACGAACCAATAGGGGTACAGGCTGCAGCAGAACCCCCATTATCAGCGGCCCCAGCAGCCGAATCAGAACCAGCAACAGCTACAACAACAGCCGCAACGGCAACAGCAGTACCAGCAGCCCCAACAGCAGCCATATCAGCAGCTCCAACAGCAGCAGTATCAGCCGCGCGCACCGCCGGCGTACCATAATGTCCCTCCTCCTGGTGATTACAACCAGCAGAGAAGACCTCTAGGCCCGAAAAGGGCAGAATACCCGGCCCTCTCAGAATCCTTGGCAGATATCTTCAGTGCTCTAATGGCAGCTAATGCCTTAGTTTTGCCAAGGGAAAAGGCCGTCTGGCCTCAAAATGCCGATACGTCCAGGTATTGCTACTTCCATAGGCAACCTGGGCATACCATCGACACCTGCTTCCAGTTCAGAGATTATATTCATGATCTCAACGAGCAGGGCGACATAGACTGGGAGGAGATGAAAAAGTACATATCAGCCCTGAAGGCGAGAAGACCACAGCAACAGCAGCAGCAAGCAAGACCACCAGCACAAGCAGCAGCACCACCCAACATGGGCATAGTGCAGAATCCACTCCCGGAGCACCAGAACCAAAACCAAGTTGCTCCCATTTTGACGAACAGCCAGTCTGAGGCTGGTCGTGGGCAGTAGTGGAGAATAGAGGACTCTTCCTCTCTTTGTTCAACGGGTCACTTTCCAAGTACCGCAGAGCGACCACCACGCCGCACCATCCACATACCTAGGCCGCAACCCATTACCATCACCCCTCTACCGACACCCACATATCACTCGCCCACACCCAATAACCCATTACCACTACCCGCCTTCCTGAAACCCATTACGCCACGCACTCCTACGCCTCCATCATATAACCCCCCGCAAACCAATAACGCCCCCCTCCTACCATCTAGGCCATTACTACGCATACCATTTCCTACTTCACCCGCTACAACTACCATCTACCCAGATATCCCCTTACCATCCAAACCGCTATTACGTGTGCCATTCCCCACTTCACCAACCACTTACCCATCCACCATCCAACCATCTAGGCCTTTAATCCGCACCGCGCCATCACCACCTAGCCCTACGCCATCACCTACATACCAACCCTCCACGCCATCCGCACCATCCAACCCTGCGGTACTTAAGGTGTCACCCGGATCCTCCATGGTTGAGGAACACGCGCTCCGGAGTGGAAGGATTTTCAACAAAGTCTTTCCTCAGTCCACAGTTAGAGACGGCCCATCACAGCCGACTGAGGAAGCCCATAATGAAGAGAGTGCACCAGGCACTCAATATGACTTGTTGAAACATCTGGATCGGACACCGGCACGGATCACTATACTCGAATTGATCAAAAGATCCAAGATTCACCAAGAAGCCTTAATGGAATATCTACAGTAGGTGATGGTCAATGAGGACGTGCCGGTAGAGAAAATTGCAGCACTATTAGTTCCTCAGGGGGATCAGCCCTCCATTACATTTCACACATCGGAACTAGCACCGCCGACAGCCAGAAGCATGGCTCTGAGCATCACGGTCAACATCTGTAAGAAGGCCGTGGATGCATGCCTGGTCGACACAGGGGCTTCGATCAATGTTTTACCTCCGAAGACCCTGGAGCTGTGCGGTGTGCCCAAAGAAAAATGGCTGCCCAGCCCCATCTCTGTGACAGCATATGACAATTCTACCCGTTCCCCTCTGGGAATGGTCTATTTGAAGGTGGAGCTGGGCCCTGTAAGTCATGCAGAGGTCAAATTTCACATCCTAGAAATCGACTCTTCTATAAATGCCATTTTGGGTCGTCCTTATATCAAAACTCTTGAGGCGATTCCCTCTACGAATCACCAATGCCTCAAATTCCCTTACAAAGGACGAATTATTAAAGTGACGAGCATGCCGATCCTTGTTGCTGCTCATACCTTGAACATTAAGTCTGCTGTTTTACGTGGCCGACAACCTTTTCTGTCGGTATTACAGGTCTATCGTCCAGTGGCTGATCCTCTAAAAGCCGCCACTATTTCTCCATACCCGTTAGATGCTATCAAAAGGGGGAAGTGCATAAGTACCCCAGGATGGAGAATTATGATGAAGAACGGCTATGAGCCTGGAAGAGGTCTGGGCACACAGTTGCAAGGCAGGACCACTCCTGTCAGAAATCATCGAGCAGCACCTGGAAGTGGTCTGGGCTATAGGTCAAGAAAACTGAAACAAGATCTGGTTCAGCAAGCAGAGATCGAAGAAGGTCCGAAAATCTGGGAGACAATGTCTACACCACCCAAAGAAGGCCGAGATCCCTTAACATGGACCCTGTGTACGCACTTTGTGAAAGGGCCCATACTTAGCTACGACAACACGGTGGTCATTACTTCGTGTTTTGACTTCCATGATATATATGGGAGGGATTTGGCCAGACATTGCTCTGAACTACTTACGTACCAATCCTTGGAGGCTCTGCGGCCTATGAAAAGGAGAAAATTCCATGATCCTGAATGTGAATGGTACAGGTGGTTCGATCTGAGAGACCTTTATATTGCACTGAACAGACTATTCCTAGATCCTGCAGAACCCAAGTGGCCGCCGCAGATTGATGAGCTGATTGAAAGCCCTAGTGCCATATTTGACAAGCGGATATTGCTGTCTGAAGAGACCGATGAAGGGGAGCCAGATGACCCCTATGAAGCTGGTTACACTACAGATCTGCTCTGGAGGGGGACATATCCTTCACATGTCTTCATGCTCCATACTCTATTTCGTACACTGCTCTTGACCCCGACTTGGTCGCGGGTCAATATCGAAGATATCCCACGGGCTCCGCCCGTTATGATTACTCTGTCCCCTCGGGACCTTATTCCACGACCTCCTCTCGATCTAGAGAGGATGTATGATCTGATCTGGGATATATTGCTATATGATCCCCCTAATCCTCTGGCCTTGGTGCCACTTCCTCCGTCTGATTCTCCTCCCATTTGTATTCACTCCTGCTTCATGTTTAATTCCTCTGATATAAAAAAAAAAACGCCAATTTTACAACTTCTCAAATCTTTATCGAGGAAACATCTTACTTGTCCGATTGCACCCCGCCGCGCGGGTCCTTCGGTCAAGATTCTCCCTTAGATCTACTCTGTCCCTCCCCTCGGGAGGATTCTCTTGTATTCCCACTTGTATCCCAAGATTTCTATCCTGTTTCATCTTCATTAGGTTATGATAGTAAAGTTAGGCAGTCTAGTTTTAGTCAGGTTAGGAAGTTTAGGAAGCCTAAGGGTAGGCGAATTCCAGATAGATACCTCCAGGACTTAGCTGATAAATGCTCTTCTTGTTCTTTGATCCCTCAGTTTTTAGAAAATCCAATTCAGATGCCAGAAGACTGTATGAATGATGAGTCAGTCAATGATGGGTATGGGGTATATGAATTAGTGCATGAAAAGGACCCCATTGTTGAAGAGGAAGATAACGAGGACGCGGCTGAGGCATATTCCAGTGGAGTGAAGAGATTCGATGAACCCTCAGCTGCCGTAGAAGAGCCCACCAAAGAAATCAATTTAGGGACTGAAGACGAACCTAAGGTTGTCCTCGTCAGTAAAAATCTTTCTACAGAGGATGAGAAGGTAATGGTACAAGTACTAAAGGACTATAAGGACACTTTCGCCTGGAGTTATGAGGATATGCCAGGGTTAGACTCATCTTTAGTTGAACACAGATTGACGTTAAAGGATGGAGCTAGCCCTGTCAAGCAGAAATTAAGGCGATTCCACCCACAAATGGTTTTAAAGATGAAGGAAGAGGTCGACAAATTACATAAAGCCAAATTTATTAGAGTTGTCATTTATCCACAATGGGTGGCTAACATAGTCCCGGTTATGAAGAAGGACAGGAAGGTCAGAATTTGCATTGACTTCCGTGATTTGAACCGGGCGTGTCCTAAAGATGATTTTCCATTGCCTCATATTGATGTACTCATCGATAATACTGCTGGCTATGAAACTTTATCGTTTATGGACGAATTTTCAGGATATAATCAGATTAAGCTGGCAGAAGAAGATCAAGAGAAAACGTCATTCACTACACCTTGGGGAACATACTGTTATGTTGTCATCCCATTTGGATTAAAGAATGCTGGAGCCACTTATCAGAGGGCCATGATGGCAATATTTCACGACATGATGCACATAGACCTGGAAGTGTACGTGGATGACTTATTAGTTAAATCTAAAACAAAGGCTGAGCACGCCAAAGTTTTGGCAGGGGTGTTAGAGAGATCGAGAGAATATCAGTTAAAGATGAACCCCAAGAAATGTGTATTCGGGGTATCTTCAGGGAAATTGCTTGGATTTATTGTAAGCAAACGGGGAATTGAGATCGATCCCAATAAGGCGAAGGCTATTAGAGAAATGCCACCTCCCAAAAACTTGAAAGAATTGAGAGGATTAATCGGGAGATTACAATTTATTCGCCGTTTTGTCTCCCAGCATTCACAAAGGTGTAAGCCGTTTTACGAGCTTACCAAGCCGGGAGTCAAATTCGATTGGGACGATAAGTGTCAGGAGGCATTCAATGGATTAAAGAACTATCTAGCAAGTCCTCCTGTTTTGAGACCACCATCTCCAGGCAAACCATTGATACTTTACATTTCAGTCCTGGATGATGCAGTGGGGGCTGTCCTAGCACAAGAGGATGAAGAAGGAAAAGAGAGGGCAGCCTATTATCTCTCTAAACTTCTCAACCCCGATGAACAGAGATATACGGCGATGGAGAAAACATGTGCAGCATTGGTCTGGGTTGTTCAGAAATTAAAGCATTATTTTCTAGCCCATGAAGTCCATCTCATCGCTAGGATGAATCCGATCAAATTCCTTCTGGAGAAATATGTTCTTACTGATAGGTTAGCACGATGGCAAAGCTTTCTAGCTCAATTCGACATCATTTATATTCAGCAGAAAGCGATCAAGGGCTATGCCATAGCAGAACATCTCGCTCATCATCTCCTTCCTCGATTTGATCCAGTGCGATCAGAGTTTCCGGATGAGGAACTGATGTCCGTAAATCAAATCAGAGATGATATGTGGACTCTGTATTTTGACGGAGCTCTGAATTCTCATGGAAAGGGGATCGGTATTGTTCTGTTATCACCTGAAGGTATCACCATTCCACAAGCCTTTCAGCTTGATTTTCCAGTCACTAACAATATAGCTGAATACGAGGCACTCCTTGCTGGCCTCGAGGCTGCTCATTTCCATGGTGCCACCAAACTCAGGATTGTAGGTGATAGCCAACTGATTCTTTGCCAAGTGCTGACCAAGTATCGAACTCTTGATCCTAAGCTCAAGCCTTATCAAGAACTTACTTCTGCTTATTCAAAGCTTTTCACGAAATTGATCTTTGTCCATGTCCCTAGGAATCAAAACATCTTAACTGACGCTCTAGCTTCACTTGCATCATCTCTTGATTTTCCAATCAGCAAACAATCCGAATCAATCATAGTTCATAGGCGTCTTTCACCCGCCGTGAAAGATCCTTCATTTCTTAGAACTAAGGAGAAGTTGCTGAAGAAAGTCAGAGACGGATATATCATTGAAAAGAGAGAAATCATGTTGATGGAGCTATTAGAAGAGATGGATGATGAACAGAAGCCATGGTATTATGAAATTGCAAAATATTGTGAAGATCAATCGTATCATGAGGAAGCTACAACTGAGGAGAAGAGAGCTATCATGAGAGTTGCTCAACGATACACCCTAGTTGGGGGAGCACTGTACAAGAGAGGTTTTGATGGAGTTCTTCTGAGATGTCTAGACGAAGATGAGCTTTGGAAGGTTTTGGAAGGAGCTCATAGTGGAGTTTGTGGTGGCCATGTTAATGGGCAGATGCTAGCAAAGAAGATCCTTAGACAAGGATTTTATTGGCCAACCATGGAAGAAGACTGTATAGGATATGTCCGTAGGTGTGCTAAGTGTCAACTTCACGCCAACAAAATTCATTCTCCTGCATCTTCACTCCATCCTGTTTCTTCCCCATGGCCTTTCTCCATGTGGGCTTTCGACATTATTGGACCTCTTGGCAATCCCGATTCCGGCATCAAGCAAAAATCTTTCATTCTCACGGCAACGGAATACTTCACCAAGTGGGCAGAAGCTGAAGCGTACGTGGAGATCAAAGCATCAACCGTCTGCAAGTTCATCATGAAGAACATCATCACCCGATTTGGAATTCCAAGCACCATCGTCACCGACAACGGACCGCAGTTCATGTCACAGGAATTGAAGGACCTCTGTAACAGGTATAAAATTGCATTGCATCATTCATCTCCTTATTATCCGCAAGGCAATGGCCAAGCAGAGGCAACAAATAAGACTTTGATAAAAATCATCAAAAAGACGTGCAAATCTAACAAATTTGCAGATTGGCCAGAAAAATTGGTTGAGGCTTTATGGGCCTACCGAACTTCAATCCGCACACCCACTGGGCAAACTCCTTATTCCTTAACATTTGGAATGGAGGCGGTAGTTCCATATGAGATCCTCATACCGTCATTAAGAGTACAATTGAATAAGGAATTTTCCATTGATGAACATCATTCAGCACTCCTTGCTCAATTGGAACTTTAAGACGAGAAAAGATGGTCAGCTGCTAATCATGCAAAAGTTTATCAAAATAGACTTGCACGTTTTTATCAAAAGAAAGTCATTGAACGTAAGTTTAAAGTCGGTGAAATGGTCGTCAAAAGAATTTTTGTAAAACCTGGTGGTCCGCGTTCTAAGCTCCAACCCAACTGGGAAGGACCTTATGTTGTATCACACGCTTTTCCTGGTAATGCTTATCGTCTTGTTAATGCAGAAGGAGAAGAGCTAAAACATCCATGGAATGGTTTACATCTTAAGAAATACTACCCTTAGGTTAAAGAGTCGATCAGTATGGTACAAAGACCAGTAGAATCAGAAAATTTATAAACTCAAATTTCCTTATCAGTCTGGATAACTTAATTTCAAGCCCATTACTACACACACTGACACGTTTGATTCGTGAATAACAAGAGATGACAAGTCCTAAAGAATATCGAAAGCTTGACCAAAAGTGTAAAGTACAGATCATTCGTTTTTTAAAGCAAAAATTCTGTTTTACACTCGGCCCATGATGTCGGAACGAGACTTAGAATAAACTACCAAGAATACCCGCCATCTTAGTAGGAGGCCGTCATAAAAAAAAGGGGGAGATCCGTCCCAAAGAAAAGAATAGAAAAATAAAAGCAAAAAGGCAAAAGCCAAATGTCAAATCAAAAGGCCATTACATTACAATCGTTATATCAAGGCCATGAAATGAAATAAAAGGGAACGCAAGGTCGATAAATACCCCGGAAAGAAATGACCGAACCCCAACGGATATTAGGGTAGGAAAGAGACATCTTTTTAAGTCTCCGGAACCTTCTCATGGGCTTTCTAAACTTATTCTTCTCTTCTTTCTAAAGAGATGTACTCCAAACTTAAGGAATGACTTAGATTGACTAAGGGTCAAATCATCAAATGGGATCACGAATGGAAACACAAATTCAAACACGATGGGTTTAAGTTAAATTGTTAAAGAACAATTTGGAAATTAAGTTAATAAATGAATATGATCTTTTGATCTAAGGACCATGCTGATCTTTTAGTCAAAAAAAAAAAAAAACCAAAAAATATACATATACATATGTCAAAAAAAAATACATATGTCAAAAATAAAAAAAAATACATATGTCAAAACCCAAAAAAAAATATACATATGTCAAAAACCCAAAAAAAAATACATATGTCAAAATTCAAAAAAAGGCATATATTTCAAAACTCCAAACACAAAAATGAATATTTCAAAATAACAAAAATATTTCAATTAGCATCTGCTTGTTGCATTTAGTATGTTTCATTCCTTTTATTTTCAGTAAGCATCTGTCTGCTTGTATGTTGCATTTTGCTTAAGTCTGATTATTCTCATTACCTTTGTTGATAAAGGCTATGCCCCTTGACCATTTATTGAAGAAAAAGATTGATTGACCATTTATTTGGTCAGGCAAGGGGCTAAGCCTAAATAGATACTTAACCTGTTTGTTAAGTGTTGTACAGGATGGAAGACAAGCACAGGAACACAAGATTGGAGCTCAAAAAGTTTCATGTATATTATCAAAAGATTGTTTGTACATGATACATGAAAAAAAAAAAAGAAGATACATGAGCCCTCAAGGCTGGCTCTCCCCTCCGCCCTCGTCCAACTGGCTCTGGGCCTCGTCAGGTGCATCCGGTGCTGGCCCTCGACTAGGAGGTGGAGGTGGTCCCATCGCGCTCGGACCCGCCTGGCCAGAGGACACGGCAGCACTGGCAGTGAAGGCACTGGTCAGACCACGCTCATGGGCACGCTGCCGAGCTCGTTGATACCGTTCCTCCACCATCTTGCGCTCATGTTCCGCGACTGACAGCGGACCCAGAAGACTCTCCAGTCGAAGGCGTTCGCGATCTCGCTCCTCTGTCACGACCTCCAGGCGAATTTGGAGGTGCGCAAGATCTCCAGTGGAGAGACGGGCCACCTGCTCCTCCAGAGCCCGGATCCGCTCTGCATCAGCCTCGGCACGAGTCGCTGTAGCACGGGTATCTGCTTCAGCCCTTTGAAGGGCTTCCTGAAGCTCAGAAACCTGCAGAGGAAGTCATTATTAAGGCAATCAAGTAACTAAAATCAAATTCAGAAGTCAAAAGTTGAAGAACTTACCCGAGCAGCACGGTCTTCCTCCGCGAGAGAAGCCCGATGGATGGCGGAGGCGAGCTGACTCTGGAGGTCAGCCAGGGCAGCATCGTGCGCAGCGGATGATGAGGATGACGAGGCCTCGAAGGAAGGAGGAGCCGCCTGGGTGTAGACGGCTCGCTGCACCGGAAGACAACTGTCAGTGATTAATCGCCAAAACAATTAATTAAAACATGCATTCATAAGCATTCATACATACCAGGTCATATAATTCCTTTTGAACTTGTTCTAGCTGGGCCTCCGCATCATGTAGGCGGGTCCGGAGGTCGACGATGACCGCATCACGTGCATCCTGCATATCACACATGCATACATTCATTCACAAATATAAATCAAGATAATAATAAAATTAAAGACGCATGGATGCATACTTACATCGAGTGGTCGAAGGAGCCGAAGCTGATCGGCGTAGTGGGCCCGGTACTGCTGGAGGTAGCCCTCGCTACTCTCCGCACGGGACTCCACCTGTACGCCCCGACGGTGCCAGTCTTCGTATTGTTCAGGGAATTTGGCACGCCAGTCGGTGAGGGCTTGTTTCCCCCTCATGCTCCTCCCCACGCCTTCCAGGACTTCCTCGTCTATCCACTCCTGGTGGAGACCCAGCGTCCTCATCACAAGCCGGAGGCGGAGGGGCTCGATCTCGTTGAGGCAATGCACCCACATTTGCCTCCCGAACCTCCTCCTGCCAGCCGTCACCCACGGCTGACCCTCCTCGTCCATGCCCAAGTACGGGCGCCAGATCACCTGCATATAGGTTAGAAGCATTCATAAATAAATTGCACTTAATGAATAAAAATTGCATTTAATGAAATTAAACAAGTTAAAAAACTTACCAGTAGCTTTGGATAATCCAGAAACTGACGGCGGAGGGCCGTCAGCTGGTGGTGCTGTAGAGCCGTGTCCACAATTGGCTGCCAACGGCAGGCCAATGGGACAGCATCCGGTCGAGTAATCCGCGCTCTGCCGAGCGGGAAGTAGTAGTAACTCCACACCTGCGTTCATGAACATATAGGTTAGAAGAAGCATCATATCATATTACACTGCATAAACAAATAATTAAACAAGTTAATACCTGAAGGAACGGCGAGAAGCCGCTGATAGTGGTCTCACGGTCCGGCGTGACCGCAGACAGATCGGCAAAGAGGTGGGCCAGAAGGGCCGCACCCCAGGCATACTCTCCTAAGCTATCTAAGTCATCTAGCAAATAAAGAAATCTACAGTGGATGTGGTCGCCCTTCGTACCGAAGAGCAACCGACCAAAGAAGAAGACTAAGAAGACCCTAAGCTGTCTGTCTACCTCTTCCCCCTGACTAGGGTCACTACAGTAGACTGAGGAAGATGACTCTGCTAATCTATCCCTAAACTCCTCCCGGATCTCGTCAGACCGACGCCGGGGCTCCTCTAGTCCTAAAGCAGCCTCTACTTCTACCCTGGGAACCATCCTAGACTCTCTGCCTAGGCTAGACACCTCTATCCCTAATAGAGCCTTTGCTAATCCCTGATAGTTGGGGTAAGTAACCCCACTAACTGGTCGGCCCTTTACCTTGAGGCCAGTGATCCTGGCCACGTCCTCTAGGGTGGGGACCATATGCCCCCACGGCATTAGGAAAGCACGGCTTTCCGCATGCCACCTCTCCCGCAGCACCTGCAGGAGGACTAAATCAAGCTAGAATGGCTCGATGTCCAATACCTCGCCGAATCCCATTCGACGCAGACATGCCTTCTGGAAATCCGGGAGCCCTCTATAGGCACCTATCACTAGGTCCCAGCTGATTCTGGCCCTCATCACTCCCTGCAAATAAAAACATAAAAATAGGGGTCAGTAATTAAAAAAACAGGAAAATCAGTTCTGTTTTGAAAGACGTCAGCCCATATGGACGTCTTTTAAAACACGTCAACATGCCTTGACGCAATTCAAAATATTTATTCCTAATTAAAAAATCCGGGAATTTATCTTAAAAGACGTCAGCCCTTGGTGACGCCTTTTGAATGGCGTCACCTGGTCTGGACGCCTTTCAAGTCCAGATTCCGGGTTCTTTGAAGAACCCCTTTTCCTTTTCTTCTCTTCATCCACTCACACCACAGGGATCTTACTGTGTGGAGGTCGCCCTCCTCTTCTTCTTCCATCGCCATGGGTGCCGGTGGAGGGAGTTCTTCCTCCAAAAAAGCCTCGGCCTCGGTTAGCATCGCCGGAACCTCCTCGGGAACTTCTTCTTCTTGCCTTCGCCGTCTCTTGGCTATGATCTTCATCTTCTTGGAGCCTTCACCGCGTTCCATAGCTTGAATAGAGGAGGTTTTTAGGGAGAGATTGCCGTAGCTCGGTCGCCGGAGAGAGGGGAGAAAAGAGGGATTTTGTGAAAAGTGAGGAAGAAAGGGGGCCTTCGCGGGTCTGTTAACAGAAAGGTTGAAAGGAGTCGACTCAGACAGATGCGTTTTAGAGCGCAAAAGTTGAGGCGGCAAGGACAGCTGTTTGAAATCGATTGAAAGACGTCCACACAGGTCGACGCGTTTCAAGATTTTTGTCAGAGCCGTACAGAGGAAAATGATGAAAAGCGTCTTAGTGTGTTGACGCGTTTCATAGAATTAATCATGGAATTAATGACAGAATCCTGGAAAAAGTAGGAGAGAGAGTTGAAAGGCGTCAATCACGTAAGACGCGATTTAAACTTTAATCAGGTTTTTGAAGATTAAATTGAATTTATGGAAAAAGAATTATTGTTGAAAGGCGTCTTTCTGAGTGGACGCGTTTTACATTTAACAGAATCCGAACTGTTGAGTTTTCAGGAAAAATCCAGTTTTTACTAAAGGAAAAATCATGTGCACATCACAGGAAGTTGAGGAAAGGTTTTAAAGCATAAAAATACTTCTTTATTCAATAAAATTCTTTATTACATCTAAAAGAAAGAGAAAGAGGACATTTAAGGAAGAATTTCATGAAGACTTTTGAGGTATGGAAATTTCAATCCTCTATCTCTATCTTTAGAGGATTTTACACGGTAACTGAAACCAAGATTCCACAGAGTAGTGATGATTTGTACGGCTTCATAATCTTCGTCGGATTCCAAGTCACGCTTCTTGATTGGGAGTGTGGGAGAAAACTCAGGGAATTCATGACGGCCCAAGCTAAGTTGAGTAAGGCACCGGTGAGGATTGTATAGCACGAACTCGGTGGCTCCAATCAACTTAAGATCTGCTCCTGCTGCACGGCGCACCCAAACAGGTTTTCCAACAAGAGCGAGTGGAGACGGTCGAATATGTCGGATGTCATGAGTTTTAAATAATCTCTCCAGTCGGCTCGGGTCTTGAGTTTTGGAACCTTGTTAACCATGTGCTCATTGAACTTTACAATGTTAGCAATGCAATGAATTGGGCTATTCAAGAAGATCTGAGATGGATTCAGAGGCCTTTTCTTGCTGTACTCAAACTTGAAGTGAAGTTTAACCCATAAGGCAAAAAGTAGCATGCATCCATAAGGAGGACGGCCCATAGACGCCGTAGAAAGCCCACTATAAAGATATGCCAAAAGTGCAGTACTAATGGATTTACCTTCAAAGATTGCGCATATGGCACTGACTTGATCATCTTCTAAGATGTTATCCTGCGCAGAGAAGAACAAGGCACCGGCAAGGCATGTAACGAAATCTTTTGTTACATCATCTGCTTCATCCTCCCTTAGATCATCAATTTCGTATAGCGTCCACTCGGCTAGCTTTGTAAGATTGATTCCCTTTTTGGTGAGGCATCCTTTAGCTTCTGAAGGATCTTTCATAATCGATGTCAACAATTGTTGACCGGTGATTCTTTCTCTCGTCAAAGCTATCTTATTTTTGTTATCTTTGGTCTTTGGGAGACCTAAAAGAAGCTCCGCCTCCTCCAAGAGGATTGTGCACTCGAAGTCTTGGAAGAAGAACGTATGAGTTTGGGGATGCCACCACTCGATCAAGGCACCCATAGTTGCCCAATCTACGTTCGCGCTTTTATAATGTTTGGCAAGCACTACAAGACCTTGAAGATTCCACTTGGATATGAACACTTGCATAGAAAGCTTGACACTTTTTGCAAGTTTACGAATCCAAGGTAAGGAGGTAAACTTCCTTGGGCCAGGAAACATGGGATAGTTCTAAAAAAAAAAAAAAAAAAAAAGGGAACATGAAGAACATGATGAAGAACACAAAGGAATATGAAGAACATGATGAAGAACATGAAGAAGAATTAAAGGGAAGTTGATTGAACTTACTTGAAGATTGGGATTCCTTCCATTGAGGTGATTCTCCACATCAGAAAACTTCTCCAAAGACATCTTCATCTTCTTGTTTGAAGAATTCATCCTCCCTTTTTCGGAGTTCCTCCTTCTTGAAGCTTGGAAACCTTGGAACTTTGAAGAAACCTTGAAACCTTGGAAGAAAACTCAACTTTGGATCTTTGGATTATGGTAGGATTGCTTGGGAACAACCTAAGGGTGTTTATATAGAAGGAATTGCGATCCTAGGAAGACTTTTCCGGATTGGAAAAGGGATGTGCATTGATAGAGTTGGAATCCGAATAGAGAACAAGCAGAAACCTGTTTCTGTGAGTGAAAGGTGTCGAGGAGCACTGACGCGTTTCAAAGTTGAATGGCGTCTGCTCGACATGACGCGTTTCAGCTCTTTATGTGATTTATTCGAAATTCTGTATGTTTTGGATGTTTAAATTGAATATTTGTTTGGAATTACTAACAATTTTGATTGCAGAAAATTCAAGAAAGCCTGAGTAAAGTTGGAAAATATCAAGAAGATACCGCTGTGGGAGTCAAGAAGTCTAACCGTGGCTAAAAAGACGGTTATTTCTACCCTTGTACTCTTTTCATGTAATTATTTTGCATTCGCATTACTATATGATAAGTATTTATTAGATCATATCAAGGACCTTGTAATTTTGATGAAACTGGAATTTGAGTTCCCCTTCAACAAAAATAGTGATAATTCCAGAGGATTTTTAATCGCACGGATAGGCCGTTGGATTGTTAATTAGTGAGGACGATGGTTCTATTTTTGTGAAACGGTGTGTGGATAAACGAGCTTCGACTTAGCACTGGATTACAAGAATTGGTATCTTGACTCATTAATGACAATTTAACAATATTATCCTTGATTAATTTATATTTTATTTGACTTTATATTTTTCTTTTAGCCCAGCATGCATCAAGTAGGACTTTGAAATCATTGTGATAAGGATTAATTATTGATTAAGTTTCAGACCATTAAATTAGATAACTCAAAACATGATATGAAATATTCTATTCTGAATTGAGTATCTTGATTATCTTTGAGGTTCGCTTAAAGATATCATTGGAATTCTATCCTTTCTTGGATTCTTTATCCAATATTTCTTGTTTTCTTTTAAGATCCATTATGGCTGCAGCACGTCCACATTGGCTGGCAAACGCTCCCCATGATGAAACCTACAGTGTCTATGACCTGGGGTACTTCTCACTCCGAGGAGGTTGATCGACCTTATTTTATTTCCTTGTCTACCTCATCCAGACAGGATTGATTCCATTGATTTCCTTGAGCTATCTTCATTGATAATTTTGAGAAAAATTCCAATCATGTGATGTTAAGAGCGTGTCTCATCACACCTTGGCATCACCTTTTCAGTACATTCCATTTCATTTCACTCCCTTGCAAAGACGATGCCAAGGTGAGGCAGCTGTAGACACGCTAATTTTGACATCATTTTGAGTAAATTTCATATCATATAATAATACCTCAGAATGGTCTGATATTTAATCATTAATTAATTTTTATTGATATTTTTGAGTGTCGGGTTTAACAGACATGTTTAAGTTAATCAATTGAATTGATTTTAGCTCAAATTTCAGTTAAAATATGCAGAATTCTAAAACGTGTCAACCTGTGTAGACACGATTCAGAATTCTAAAACGTGTCAACCTGTGTGGACACGATTCAGAATTCTAAAACGTGTCAACCTGTGTGGACGCGATTCAGAAATTCTAAAACGTGTCAACCTGTGTGGACGCGATTCAGAATTCTAAAACGTGTCAACCTGTGTGGACGCGATTCAGAAATTCTAAAACGTGTCAACCTGTGTGGACGCGATTCAGAAATTCTAAAACGCGTCAACCTGTGTGGACGCGCTTTAGAGTTTATTCCTATTTTAACGTTTAAATTTGAATTTTAATCAATTGATTAATTAGCTAAAAGACGTCTGTGAGAGTCGACGCGTTTTAGGTTTCCTAAGTTATTTTAACTTCTCTTCCGGATGTTTATCCTTATCTTAATCAGTGTAAAAGACGTCTACACATGTAGACGCGTTTTATCTAATAAAGATAAAGATAAGTTTTCCCGGATATTTCTCCTTATCTTAATTAATCTGAAAGGCGTCAGCCAAGGTGGACGTGTTTTAGATAATTACAGATAAAGATGAATTAATAAATATTTATCTGTCGGTTAAGATAGATAAATCCTAGATTTTTCTATGTTAATCGCGAACGCAGAAGAAGCCTATAAATACCCTCCTTTTGAAGGGAGTAAAAAAGAAAAAAAGAAGTTGAGCCATATATTGAGCCCTATTGAGAAAAGAGAGAGCGTTATTATAGCGAGTTGAAGATCGGAGTAACAACGTCGGAACGCCGGAGCACTGCTATTTCCAGAAGTCGGCGTCCTTTCAAGAATCTTCATCCTTTCAAGGCTTCAACCCATTAGGCATAAGTGTTTCATTTCTGCATTTACCTCTTCATCAATCTTTCATTCTTCATAATCACTTCATGCAACACACACCACAGCATCAATCTTTCAAAACCTATTTGATTTAAGGGGTTTCAAAACCATTTAAACAAGTAAGTTTGCTGTTCAATCACATGCCTAAAATCATGATTAGTTTAGATATTACTTCTACTTAAAGTTCTCATCATTGTTTCTTCATTGCATTTCTCTCTGTTTCTGCTGCACTCAACAACAACAAGAGAATCAAAGGGAAAATCAAGCACAAAGCCAGAAGGACTTCTGGACGATCCTCAACCTCAAACTCAACAGCAAGAACAAAAGAACAAAGAAAGGGCTCTCTTTCTTCAGCCGGCTGAAGGAGGGGAATCAAGGACTTAACATCTTCTGCGTTCAAACAGGTAGGCGATCAAAACTCTCTTTTGAAACTTTTAAGTCAAAAGTTTCTGGCGATCACTGCACTTAGTTGCTATTTTTAATAGGTTAGTTTACACTAAACAACATAGATTTTTCATGTTAATCACACGAGCATTTTAAGCACCTACAGAGGGTATACTATATAAGAAGTCCTTCGGCCGGCCACTCCTTCGATGTCTCGGTCCGGCCGAAGCCGATTATGCCCTTCGAGAAGTACATGAAGGAATCTGCGGAGCACACGCAGGAGGGAGGGCCTTGGCCCATAAACTCTTGAGGCAAGGGTACTGGTGGCCGACACTCCGAGAGGACGCCGCTGTTCTCGTCTGCTGCTGTGACCAGTGCCAGAGATTCAGCTCCCTCATTCATCAGTCAGCAACCCTCTTGACACCTCTGTCAGATCCCTGGCCTTTCGCCCAGTGGAGGATTGATCTCTTAGGACCCTTTCCCATGGCCACTGTCCAGAAGAAATTCCCTATTGTGGCAGTGGACTACTTCACCAAATGGGTCGAAGCCGAACCCCTCGCGTCTATAATCGATAACAACGCGTGGAACTTCGTATGGAAGTCCATCATTTGCCGATACGGCATCCCTCGGGCAATCATCTCATATAATGGCAAACAGTTTGACATCCATCGGTTTAAAGACAATTGCGCAAGCTTCGGCATTCTTCATAAGTTCGCTTCGGTAGCACACCCTCGGACGAATGGCCAAGTCGAGGTCACTAACCGAAGTCTATTGCGAGGACTGAAGACTCGCCTCGGCAAGGCCAAGGGCCGATGGGTCGAAGAGCTGCCAAGCGTTCTATGGGCTTATCGGACATCAAGCCGAACCCCTACCGGTGAAACCCCATTCCGAATGGCCTACGGGGTAGAAGCAGTTATTCCTATTGAAGTCGGCTTGCCATCGCCGAGGGTTCTTACTTATGATCCGGAGGCTAATGATGAAGCCCTGAAAGATCACCTTGATTTTATAGAAGAGACGAGAGATCAAGCTCGCATTCGGCTGGCAGCTTATCAGCAGCGCATGGCGAGATACCACAACGCTCGAGTGAAGCCCCGAAGCTTTGAAGCCGGGAACCTCGTGTTGCGGAACGCCCATGCATCCAAGCCAGCCGAAGCCGCAGGGAAGCTTTCTCCGAATTGGGAAGGCCCTTATCGCATAAGGGAAGTGATCCGACGAGGGGCCTTTCGGTTGGAGACCCTTTCTGGCCAACCTCTCCCTCGTACATGGAATGTGGAGCACCTTCGGCGCTACTTCATATAAGTCATTTCCCCCGGAGTTTAGCTGGAAGTCATGAATATATTATTCTTTGTCCGAAGTGTTGTGTCCGGCAGTATTCTCTAAGTCCGTGTAAACCGTACCGGGAGTGGCTTCGGCCATGCAAACCGTATCGGGAGCGGCAATATTCTCTAAGTCCGTGTAAACTGTACCGGGAGTGGCTTCGGCCATGCAAACCGTATCGGGAGCGGCAATATTCTCTAAGTTCGTGTAAACCGTACCGGGAGTGGCTTCGGCCATGCAAATCGTATCAAGAGCGGCACTACATTCTAAGTCCATGCAAACCATATCGGGAGTGGCTTCGGCCATGCAAACCGTATTGGGAGCGGCATGGCTTCGGCCATGTGCAGAATTGAACTCGGCTATCTACTCAAAGACATACCATGAAGCAAGCATAAACGAAATACCTTCTATATAAACACAAGTACAAAAGCAGGCCGTATGCCTGGCCTCGGCATCTTTAAAAAACAAAAAAGACCGGGACAAGCCCCCGGACTAACTCTCAGCGTCCTCGCCATCTACATCGACAGGGGTTTGGCCGGGAGACGTCGGAGGGGAAGCCTGGACCGGTTCGGCCGCAGCACCTTCCGGAGAAGCCGGAGTTCTTTCGGCCTTGAGCTCTCACCACCAGGCCAAGATTTCCTCACCCTCTTCATCCGTTGGATAGCCGAAGCCGGTCAGATCTGTGTCCGGACACGCCTTTTGAGCAATAGCCATCCCCAGATCGAACATGGTACAAGCCGCCTTAGCTCCGGCCTCCATCATCTCTTCGGCATACTCAGGGCCTTCCTTGTAGCTCGCCACGGCTGTGCGAGCAACATCATCAGCTTCCTTGGCCCTGGCCTCCAGGTCAGCCTTCATAGTCGAAACCTCTTCGTCTTGAAGGCGGCGCTCCTCTTCCCGCTCGTTGGCCTTGTCCTAGATCTCGGCCTTCAAGGACATGATCTCGGCCTAGGCCCGCTCCAGCTCCTTCTCGGCCTTCTTCTTGGCCTATGAGTTGGTGCGGATCACCTCCTTCTGCTCATCCTGATCGGACCGTAGGCGCGCATTCGCCCCGATAAGGACGTCGATGCTGGCCTCGAGATCGCGCCGTACCGACGCCACTTTGTCCCTGGCCAGTTGATCCGAGGCCTGGTCAATGTCCAGGAGCTTCTGCTGGATGGCGGCCTGGCGGCGAGCAAGGGCCCCGCACATGACTGCGGCCTGCAACCGAAAGCAAGAAAGAAAAAATAAGTTTAAAGCAGCTAAGGGAAACAATGAGCAAGGACGAAGACAAAGGAGTTCTCACCTGAACGACATGCTGGACGTATTGCAAGGATATGCCATCCGAAGAAAGCTCCTTGACCTCGTCCCTGGCCATCGGGAGGGTCCAATCGTCAACCAGATGAAGACACGTCCGGGAGTCTTCCAGACTCTCGTCTGCAAAGACCCCCGTGTCCGGGTGCCAGGGCTCATGCCCGTACTCCCGAGACATGTGCGTCCTGGCCGCCCCGAAGGGGTAGGAGAGTGTCTCCGCGCCGGCCCCGGTGGTCGAAGGAGAATCGCCCCCCTCCGGTTGAGGAGGCGATGAAAGCGGGGCGCCCCGTACCGCCACCGGCCTCTTGGACGCCGGGGCAGTGTGAGTGCTTTAAATGATAGTGTGATTATCATGAAAAATCTATGTTGTTTAGTGCAAAATAAACCTATTAAAAACAACAACTAAGTGAAGTGATCGTCAGAAACTTTTGACTTAAAAGTCCAAAAGAAGTTTTGATAGCCTACCTGTTTAAACGCGGAAGATATTGAGCTCTTGATTCCCCTCCTTCAGCCGGCTGAAGAAAGAGAGCCCTTTCTTGCTTTTGTTCTTGCTGTTGAGTTTGAATTTGAGAAGTTGAGGATCTTCCAGAAATTCTTGTAACTTTGTGCTTGATTTACTCTTTTGCTCCGT
Organism: Zantedeschia hybrid cultivar; assembly: GCA_030544215.1. Taxonomy (NCBI): domain Eukaryota; kingdom Viridiplantae; phylum Streptophyta; class Magnoliopsida; order Alismatales; family Araceae; genus Zantedeschia; species Zantedeschia hybrid cultivar. The sequence continues at coordinate 23,168,759 of JARZZO010000014.1, forward strand.
CAAGAAAAATAGAAATGGAAACGAAGAAATGATGATGAGAACTTAAGCAACAATAGAATCCATTCTTATCAAGCTCTTAAGCATGCAACTAAACAGCAAACTTACTTGTTGAATGGCTTTTGAAACCCCTTAATTAAATAGATTTTGGAAAGAATGCAGGTGTTGTGTGTTGCATAGAGTGGTGATGAAGAATGAGAGATTAATGAAATGAGAATGAAAATGCAGTAATGAAACACTTATGCCGATTTGGTGAAGCCTTGAATTGGATGAAGAACGCACGCCGACTTCTGGAAACAACAGCGTTCCGGCGTTCCGACGTCGTTGCTCCGATCTTCAATCACGAACTTTGATTCTAACTTCTCTCTCTTTTTTAATAATGCTCAACATCTTTACCCATTGAAAATGTAAGGTATTTATAGACTTCTTCTGCGTCCGCGGATTTACATGGAAAAATCTAGGATTTATCTATCTTAACCAACAGATAAATACAGATTAATTCATCTTTATCTGTAATTATCTAAAACGCGTCAGCCACTGCAGACGCCTTTTAGATTAATTAAGATAAGGATAAACATCCGGGAAAACTTATCTTTATCTGTATTAGCTAAAACGCGTCTACATGTATAGACGTCTTTTACACTAATTAAGATAAGGATAAACAACCGGAAGGGAAGTAGAAATAGCTTAGGAAACCTAAATCGCGTCGTCCCTGACAGACGCCTTTTATCTAATTAATCAACTGATTAAAATTCAAATTTAAACATTAAAATAAGAATAAAGTCTAAATGGCGTCCACATGGGTAGACGTCTTTTAACCTTCTTCATATTTTAACTGAAATTCGAGTTAAAACCAATCTAATTGATTAACTTAAACATGTATGTTAAATAAAAATTAATCAATGATTAAATATCAGACCATTATGAGGCATTATTATATGATATGAAATTTACTCGAAATGACGTCAAAATTAGCGTGTCTACAGGCAGATTACCTCTCAGCAGGTTCATCCGCCCTACTCTTCTTCTCTGGCCGACCGCTCCCTTCGGCGATTGCCTTCCCTTTCTGCTGCTCCCTCTTGAGAGCGGCAGCGGCAGCACGGCCTTCGGCGGAAGCCGCGGTCTGCCTTGTAGTCCGGGCGCCGGGGGCCGGAACCCCTCCGGCCGTCCTACCCTCCGCAGACTGCGGCTCGGACGGTCGAGACTGACCAGACTGTTTCGAGATCCGGCTGATCAATCCCCGAAGACCAGACATCTCTGCAAGCAGAAAAAAGAGTTAGCAACAGTTCAAAAGGCAACTTTTTGACTCAAGACCGACTTACCCCCGGTCGCAGCTTCGGCGCCCTCTTCGGACGGACGGGCTTCGGCCGGAGATCCGGTCGCGGCAATTCTCTCCTCAACCTCTCCCGGGGTATCTTCAAGAGGAAGATAAGGGGAGACCCGAGGAGGAGAGAACGTTGGGTCCGGCCAGGTTGCCATCTTTATAAGCCTGCCCTTATCCTCGAAGAGCTCCGCAATCTTGTACAGAGCCTCGTCCTCGAAGAGATACGCGTCGGCGAGCTGCTCGGGGCTGAGAGAGGGTGGGTCGGAAAGGCCCTCGGCCAAAGGTGCCCACTCGGTAGGGAAGGGCCACACACTCTTCTCCTTCTCCGGGAGAGAGATGAAAAAGAATCCCTCCTTCCAATGATGAATAGATGAGGGCTTCCCAGAGAAGATCCCCTGGCCGGAGCGGGGGACGAAGCTATACCAAGAAGACTTCCCCTGAGGTTTAATCTTGAAAAGATAGCGGAAAAGATTTACCGAAGGGTTGAAGCCGAGATAGGAGTTCAAGGCCAGAAAGGCGTAGACTGTCCGCCAGGAGTTCGGAAAGAATTGGGATGGGACGGGGCCAGTCCGTAAAAACTAAGAAGATTTATGACAAAAGAATAAAGAGGAAGGCGAAAGCCCGCCCGGAAGCTATGCTCATAAATCGAAAAGCTACCCGGCCGAACGGTGTTAGCTCTTGTATGCTTCCCGGGCCGAATGGGAACCATCCAAGACGGAATCTGATAATAGTTAGTGATTATCTTGACAGCTTCGACATCAAGGACACTAGCTACATCCGAAACCGTCTCGACCGAGCGACGGCCGGAAGTGGAAGGCTCGGCAGCAGCCGGAACAGGTTCTGCCTCGTCCGCCATATCGGAAAGAAAGGAGTTTGAAGAGAAGGGAGATGACAGAGAAGACTGGGGAGGTCTGGACGAGGAGCAAGAAGAACCGCCTTTGGCCGAAGAGTTACTCTCGGTCGAAGGGGAGCAACTGGACATGAATCACAAAAGGGAGAAGGCAGAAGCTGAGGCTTACCCTCAAGATAGAATCTCCCCGGTGGCTAAGAGTCTCCCCGGCGATAAAAAGCGTCCCCGGCGACAAAGGACTTCCTGACGACGACTCCCGGCGACAAAGAGCTCCCCGGCGATGGACAAGGCGTCCTCAAAACACCCACAGTGGCACGCTCGCTGCCGGAGAAACAAGGGCACTAGCGGAAGCCGCTCGCAGGGATGCACAGGCGTAGAGGAAGAAGAAAGCAGAAGAACAGTAGCCAGGGGAGGGGGGTTGATATTTATAGGGGGACTTGAGGGGGTCCGGTGTTGAACCAACGGCCGAGATCTTTCCCCTCATCGGCTCCGCTCTGCTTGGATGCGCGACACGTGTCCCGTCCTACGCCATAATGACGAGCAGGCTTCCGGATCGAGAGAAGGCAATCAACGGCCGGATGCGGCCTGACCCTTCGGCTGTTTATCCGGATGCTCGCCATGTGTCCCGATCCTCGTGCCGAAGGCTGGAGAGGCGGCGATCCAGGTGAAATCTTGGGCAGAGAGCCGAAGTGAAATGCGATCCGGGTGATCACTGTTAAACGGCTGAGATCTTTTTGTGCTTTCGGCGGATCGGCCGGATACGCAACACGTGTCCTGTGTTTGTTGTGACGCGACCGTGAAGGCGGGAATCCCGAGGTCTTTCCCGCTCTTACCTGGTGTCCCGATATACTGAGAACTCGCCCTTTCGTGACTAGGGACGAAGGCATTCGTCATCAAGTCTCGGCCTGAGACGAAGGTGTCTACGACAGGGTCCCGACTTGAGACGAGGCTGTTTGTCACCAGCCCTTAGCCGACCTAAAGCGAACACTTGCCTCCCAGTTGTAGGTGCTTAGAATGACAGTGTGATTAACATAAAAAATCCTATGTTGTTTAGTACAAAATGAACCTATTAAAACAGAAACTACGTGAAGTGATCGCCAGAAACTTTTGACTTAAAAGTTTCAAAAGAAGTATGATCGCCTACCTGTTTAAACGCGGAAGATATTGAGCTCTTGATTCCCCTCCTTCAGCCGGCTGAAGAAAATGAGCCCTTCTCGTTCTTTGTTCTTGCTGTTGAATTTGAAGTTGAGGATCGTCCAGAAATCCTTGTGACTTTGTACTTGATGTACTCCTTTTGATTCTCTTGTTGTTAAGTGCAGCAGAAATAGAAAGAGAAAGAGATGAAGAAAACAATGATGAGAATTTTAAGCAAAAGCAGTATCTATTCTAATCATGATGTTAAACATGCAATTAAACAGCAAACTTACTTGTTGAGTGGCTTTTGAAACCCCTTAATCAAATAGGTTTTGAAAAGGATGAATGTGGTGTGTTGCGTGGAGTGAATGAAGAAGAATGTAGAACTAAATGAAATGAATGTAGAAAATAAAAGACTTATGCCCAATCGTTGAATTCTTGAATGGATGAAGAATCTTGAAAGGACGCCGACTTCTGGAAATGGCAACGCTTTGGCGTTCCGACGTTGTTGCTTCGATCTTCAACTCGCTATTGCTCAATGATAATCAACTCAAGATTACGCTTTTTTTTATGGCGCCCAACATCATTAACCCTTCAAGATGTAAGGTATTTATAGACCTCTTCTGCGTTCACGGATTTACATGGAAAATTTCGGATTTATCTATCTTAACCGACAGATAAATATTGATTAATTCATCTTTATCTGTAATTATATAAAACGCGTCCACATTGGTTGACGCCTTTCAGATTAATTAAGATAAGGATGAATATCCGGGAAAACTTATCTTTATCTTTATTAGCTAAAATGCGTCTACATGTGCAGACGTCTTTTACACTAATTAAGATAAGGATAAACATCCGGAAGAGAAGTTAAAACAGGCCAGGAAACCTAAAACGCGTCGTGCCTTGCAGACGCCGTTTAGCTAATTAATCAATTGATTAAAATTCAAATTTAAACGTCAAAATAGGAATAAACTCTAAATGGCGTCCATACATATCGACGTCTTTTAGACTTATTCATATTTCAACTGAAATTTGAGTTAAAATCAATTCAATTGATTAACTTAAACATGTCTGTTCGACCCGACACTCAAAAAGATCAATAAAAATTAATCAATGATTAAATATCAGACCATTCTGAGGCATTATTATATGATATGAAATTTACTCAAAATGACGTCAAAATTAGCGTGTCTACAACTGCCTCACCTTGGCATCGTCTTTGCAAGGGAGTGAAATGGAATGGAATGCACTGAAAAGGTGATGCCAAGGTGTGATGAGACACGCTCTTAACATCACATTATTGGAATTTTTCTCAAAATCATCAATGAAGATAGCTCAATGAAATCAATGGAATTAATCATGTCTGGATGAGGTAGACAAGGAAATAAAATAAAGTTCGATCAACCTCCTCGGAGTGGGAAGTACCCCAGGTCATAGACACTGTAGGTTTCATCATGGGGAGCGTTTGCCAACCAATGTGGACGTGCTGCAGCCATGATGGATCTTAAAAGAAAACAAGAAATATTGGATAAAGAGTCCAAGAAAGGATAAAATTCCAATGATATCTTCAAGCGAACCTCAAAGATATCATTGATACTTAATTCAGAATGGAATATTTCATATCATGTTTTGAGTTATTTGATTTAATGGTCTGAAACTTAATCAACAATTAATCCTTATCACAATGATTTCAAAGTCCTATATGATGCATGCTGGGCTAAAAGAAAAATATAAAGTCAAATAAAATATAAATTAATCAAGGATAATATTGTTAAATTATCATTAATGAGTCAAGATACCAATTCTTGTAATCCAGTGCTAAGCCGAAGCTCGTTTATCCACGCACCGCTTCACAAAAATGGAACCATCATCCCCACTAATTAACAATCTAACGGCCTATCCGTGCGATTAAGAATCCTCTGGAATTATCCCTGTTTTTGTTGTAGGGGAACTCAAATTCCAGTTTCATCAAAACCACAAGGTCCTTGATATACTGTAATAAATACTTATCATATAGTAATGACAATGCAAACTAATTACATGAAATAATACAAGGGTAGAAATAACCGTCTTCTTAGTCACGGTCAAGACTTCATAAATTCCCACAGTGGGATCTTCTTGATATTTTCAGCTTCATTTGAACTTTCTCGAATTTCCTGCAATCAAAATTATTAATAATTCCAAATAAATATTCAATTTAAACATCAAAAATCACAAAACTTCAAGTAAATCAATAGAAAGGCTGAAACGCGTCGTGTCGCGCAGACGCCATTTAATCTTGAAACGCGGCAGTTCTTCTCGACGCCTTTTACTCACAGAAACAAGTTTCTGGCTGTTCTCTACTCGGATTCCAACTCTACCAATGCACATCCCTTTTCCAATCCGGAAAAGTCTTTCTAGGATCGCAATTCCTTCTATATAAACACCCTTAGGTTGTTCCCAAACAATCCTACCATAATCCAAAGATCCTAAGTTGAGTTTTTTTCCAAAGTTTCAAGGTTTTCTAAAGTTTCAAAGGTTTCTTAGCTTCAAGAAGGAGGAACTCCAAAAAAGGGGATGGATTCCTCAAGCAAGAGGATGAAGATGTCTCTAGAGAAGTTCTCCGATGTGGAAAATCACCTCAATGGAAGAGATCCTAATCTTCAAGTAAGTTAAATCAACTTCCCTTCAATCCTTGTTCATGTTCTTCATGTTCTTCGTAATGTTCTTCATCATGTTCTTCCTTTGTTTTTATTTTCAGAATTATCCTATGTTTCCTGGCCCAAGGAAGTTCACCTCTCTCCCTTGGATTCGTAAACTTGCAAAAAGTGTTAAGCTTTTCATGCAAGTGTTCATATCCAAGTGGAATCTTCAAGGTCTTGTGGTACTTGCCAAGAATTACAAAAGTTCGAACGTAGATTGGGCGGCTATGGGTGCCTTGATCGAGTGGTGGCATCCCCAAACTCATACTTCTTCTTTCAAGATTTCGAGTGCACGATCCTTTTAGAGGAGGCAGAGCTTCTACTGGGTCTCCCAAAGACCAAAGAAAACAAAGATAAGATAGCCTTGACAAAAGAGAAAATCACCGGTCAACAATTGTTGACATCGATCATGAAGGATCCTTCAGAAGCTAAAGGATGCCTTACCAAAAAGGGAATCAATCTTGCAAAGCTAGCCGAGTGGACTTTGTATGAAATTGATGATCTAAGGGAGGATGAAGCAGAGGATGTGACGAAAGCTTTCGTTACATGCCTTGCCGGTACCTTGTTCTTCCCTGCGCAGGATAATATCTTAGAAGATGATCAAGTCAGTGCCATATGCGCAATCTTCGAAGGTAAATCCATTAGCACTGCACTCTTGGCATATCTTTATAGCGGGCTTTCTGCGGCATCTGTGGGCCGTCCCCCTTATGGGTGCATGTTACTCTTTGCCTTGTAGGTTGAACTTCACTTTAAATTCGAGTATAGCAAGAAAAGGCCTCTAAATCCATCTCAGATCTTCTTGAATAGTCCAATTCATTGCATTGCTAATATTGTAAAGTTCAATGAGCACATGGTCAACAAGGTTCCAAAGCTCAAGACCCGGGCCGATTGGAGAGAGTATTTAAAACTCATGACATCCGACATATTTGACTCATCTCCGCTCGCTCTTGCTGGAAAGCCTGTTTGGGTGTGCCGTGCAGCAGGAGCAAATCTTAAGTTGATTGGAGCCACCGAGTTCGTATTATACAACCCACACCGGTGCCTTACTCAACTTAGCTTGGGCCGTCGTGAATTCCCTGAGTTCTCTCCCACACTCCCAATCAAGAAGCGTGACTTGGAATCCGACGAAGATTATGAAGCCATACAAATCATCACTACTTTGTGGAACCTTGACTTTAGTTACCGTGTAAAATCCTCTAAAGATAGAGATAAATGATTAAAATTTCCATATCTTAAAGGTCTTCATGAAATTCTTCCCTAAATGTCCTCTTTCTCTTTCTTTTGGATGTAATAAAGGATTTCATTGAATAAAGAACGATTTTTCATGCCTTGAAACCTTTCCTTAACTTCCTGTGATGTGCACATGATTTTTCCTTTAACAAAAATCAGATTTTTCCTGAAAATTCAACAGTTCGGGTTCTGTAAAATATAAAACGCGTCCACTCAGAAAGCCGCCTTTCAACCATAATTCTTTTTCCATAAATTCAATTTAATCATCAAAAACCAGATTAAACCTTAAATAGCGTCTTTCACTATTGACGCCTTTCAACTCTTTCTCCTACCTTTTTCAGGATTCTGCCATTAATTCCATGATTAATTCCCTGAAATGCGTCAACTCTCTAAGACGCCTTTCATCATTTTCCTCTGTATGGCTCTGGCGGTAATCTGAAACGCGTCATTATGTGTGGACGTGTTTCAATCAATTTCAAACAGCTGTCCTTGCCGCCTCAACTTATGCGCCCTAAAACGCGTCTGTCTTAGTCGACGCCTTTTAACCTTTTTGTTAACAGACCCGCGAAGGCCCCCTTTCTTCCTCACTTTTCCCCTAGCTTTCTCTCTCTTCCCTTGCTTCCCGAGCTCCGGCGATCCAACTCCGGCCGTCTCTCTCTCTCAAAAACTCCCTTTCTTGACAATGGAGCGTGGTGAGGGATAAAGGAAGGTTAAGGCCTTGGCCAAACGACGGCGGAGGCACGAGGAAGAAGCTCCTGAGGAGGTACCGGCGGCGTTAGCCGAGGCGGCGGCCTTCTTGGAGGAGGAACTCCTTCCACCGGCACCCATGGCGGTGGAAGAAGAAGAGGAGGGCGACCTCCACACGGTAAGATCCCTGTGGTTTGGGTGGATGAAGAAAAAGAGGGGAGAAAGGGGTTCTTCAAGAACTCGGAATCTGGGCTTGAAAGGCGTCTAGACCAGGTGACGCCATTCAAAAGGCGTCACCATGGGCTGACGTCTTTCAAGCTAAATTCTGAATTTTTAATTAGGTAGAAAATAAATCTGAATTGCGTCAGGGCGTGTGGACGTGTTTTGAAAAACGTCTGTATGTGCTGACGCCTTTCAAAACAGAAGTGATTTTTTTCTGTTTTTATTCATTACTGACCCTATTTTTTTATGTTTTTATTTGCAGGGAGTGATGAGGGCTAGAATTTCATGGGATTTAGTAGTAGGGGCTTATAGGGGTCTCCCAAATTTCCAAAAGGCGCGCCTGCGCCGGATGGGATTCGGCGAGGTGCTAGACATCGAGCCATTTTGGCTCGATCTGGTCCTCCTGCAAGTGTTGCGGGAGAGGTGGCATGAGGAAAGCCGTGCTTTCCTAATGCCATGGGGGCATATGGTCCCCACCCTAGAGGATGTGGCCAGGATCACTGGCCTCAGGGTAGAGGGCCAACCAGTTAGTGGGGTGACTTACCCCAACTATCAGGGACTGGCAGAAGCTCTTCTAGGGATAGAGGTATCCAGCCTAGGCAGGGAGTCTAGGATGGTCCCTAGGGTAGAGGTAGAGGCCGCCCTAGGTCTAGATGAGCCCCGGCGTCGGTCCGACGAGACCCGGGAGGAGTTTAGGGATAGATTAGCCGAGTCATCTTCCTCCGCCTATTGTAGTGACCCTAGTCAGGGGGAAGATGTAGATAGGCAGCTTAGGGTCTTCTTAGTTTTCTTCTTTGGTCGGTTGCTCTTCGGTACGAAGGGCGACCACATCCACTGTAGGTTTCTTTATTTACTAGATGACTTAGATAGCTTAGGAGAGTATGCTTGGGGTGCGGCCCTTCTGGCCCACCTCTTCGCCAATCTGTCCGCGGTCACGCCGGACCGTGAGACCACTGTCAGCGGCTTCTCGCCGTTTCTTCAGGTATTAAATTGTTTTGTTATTTATTCATGATATGCAATATGATATGATGTTTTTTCTAATCTATATGTTCATGAATGCAGGTGTGGAGTTACTATTACTTCCCGCTCGGCAGAGCACGGATCGCGAGGCCCAGTGCCGTCCCATTGGCTTGCCGTTGGCAGCCGATCGTGGACACGGCTCCACAGCACCACCAGTTGACGGCCCTCCGCCGTCAGTTCTTGGACTACCCCGAGCTACTGCTAAGTTTTTAACTTGTTCAATTTTATAAAATGCAATTTTATTTATTTATTAAATGTAAGTTATTTATGAATGCATCTAACCTATATGCAGGTGATCTGGCGCCCGTACTTGGGCATGGACGAGGAGGGTCAGCCGTGGGTGACGGCTGGCAGGAGGAGGTTCGGGAAGCAAATGTGGGTGCATTGCCTCAACGAGATCGAGCCCCTCCGCCTCCGGCTCGTGATGAGGACTCTGGGCCTCCACCAGGAGTGGATTGACGAGGAGGTCCCGGAGGACGTCGGGAGGAGCATGAGGGGCAAGCAAGCCCTCACCGACTGGCGTGCCAAATTCCCCGAGCAGTACGAGGATTGGCACCGCCGAGGCGTACGGGTGGAGTCCCGTGCGGAGAGTAGCGAGGGCTACCTCCAGCAGTACCGGGCCCACTACGCCGATCAGCTTCGACTCCTTCGACCACTCGATGTAAGTATGCATTCATGCGTCTTTAATTTTATTATTATCTTGATTTATGTTTGGTGAATGAATGTATGTATGTGTGACTTGCAGGATGCACGTGATGCGGTCATCATCAACCTCCGGGCCCGCCTACATGATGCGGAGGCCCAGTTAGAACAAGTCCAGAAAGAGTTATATGACCTGGTATGTATGAATAAGTGCATGCTTTAATTAATTAATTAATTGTTTTGGCGATTGACATTGACAGTTGTCTTTTGGTGCAGCGAGCCGTCTACACCCAGGCGGCTCCCCCTTCTTTTGGAGCCTCGTCATCCTCATCATCTGCCCACGACGCTGCTCTGGCTGACCTCCAGAGTCAGCTCGCCTCTGCCATCCACCGGGCTTCTCTCGCGGAGGAGGACCGTGCTGCTCGGGTAAGTTCTTCAACTTTTGACTTCTGAATTTGACTTGATTGCCTTGAACTAACAATGACTTTTTATTCAGGTTGCTGAGCTTCAGGAAGCCCTTCAGAGGGCTGAAGCAGAGCTGGAGCATGCCCGTGCCGTAGCGGCTCGCGCCGAGGCTGACGCTGCGCGGATCCAGGCTCAGGAGGAGCAGGTGGCGCGTCTCTCCACTGGAGACCTTGCACGCCTCCAGATTCGTCTGGAGGTTGTGACTGAGGAGAGAGATCGCGACCGCCTTCAACTGGAGAGTCTTCAGGGTCGGCTATCAGTCGCGGAGCATGAGCGCAAGATGGTGGAGGAGCGCTATCAGCGAGCTCGGCAACGTGCCCACGAGCGTGGTCTGACCAGTGCCTTCACGGCCAGTGTCGCCATGTCTTCTGGCCAGGCGGGTCCGAGCGCGATGGGGCCGCCTCCACCTCCTAGTCGAGGGCCAGCACCGGATGCGCCTGACGAGGCTCAGAGCCAGCTCGACGAGGGCGGAGGGGAGAGCCAGCCTTGAGGGCTCATGTATCTTCTTTTTTTTTCTTCATGTATCATGTACAAAACACTTTCTAATGATATACATGAAAGTTTTTGAGCTCCAATCTTGTGTTCCTGTGCTTGTCTTATTCTGTACATCACTTAACAAACAGATTAAGTATCTATTTAGGCTTAGCCCCTTGTCTGACCAGATAAATGGTCAATCAATCTTTTCCTTCAATAAATGGTCAAGGGGCATAGCCTTTATTAACAAAGGTAATGAGAATAATCAAACTTAAGCAAAATGCAACATACAAGCAAACAGATGCTTACTGAAAATAAAAGGATTGAAACATACTGAGTGCAACAAGCAAAATGCTAATTGAGATATTTTTGTTGTTTTGAAATATTCATTTTTGTTTGGGTTTTGAAATATATGTTTTTTTTTGAATTTTGGACATATATATTTTTTTTGCATTTTTAACATATATATTTTTTTTGCATTTTTAACATATGTATTTTTTTGGATTTTTGACATATGTATTTTTTTTGAATTTTTGACATATGTATTTTTTTGGATTTTTTTGACATATGTATTTTTTTTGGATTTTTGACATATGTATTTTTTTTGGATTTTGACTAAAAGATCAGCATGGTACTTAGATCAAAAGATCATATTCATTTATCAACTTAATTCCCAAATTGTTCTTTAACAACTTAACTTAAAACCCATCGTGTTTGAACTTGTGTTTCCATTCGTGATCCCATTTGATGATTTGATCCCTAGTCAATCTAAGCCATTCCTTAAGTTTAGAGTACATCTCTTTAGAAGGAAAAGAAGAATAAGTTTAGAAAGCCCATGAGAAGGTTCCGGAGACTTAAAAAGATGTTTCTTTCCTATCCTAGTATCCGTTGGGGTTCGGTCATTTCATTCCGGGGTATTTATCGACCTTGCGTTCCCTTTCGTTTCATTTCATGGCCTTGATGTAACGTTTGTAATGTAACGGCCTTTCGATTTGACATTTGGATTTTGTCTTTTGGTTTTGCTTTTCTATTTTTTTTTTCTCTTTTTCGGGACGGATCTCCCCCTTTTTTTTTATGACGGCCTCCTACTAAGATGGTGGATATTCTTGGTAGTCTATTCTAAGTCTCGTTCCGACATCATGGGCCGAGTGTAAAACAGAATTTTTGCTTTAAAAAAAATGAATGATTTGTACTTTACCCTTTCGGTCAAGCTTTTGATATTCTTTAGGACTTGGGCATCTCTTGTTACTCACGAATCAAACGTGTCAATATGTCTAGTAATGTATTTGAAGTTAAGTTATCCAGACTAACAAGGAAATTTGAGTTTATAAACTTTCTGATTCCACTGGTCTTTGTACCATACTGATCGACTCTTTAACCTAAGGGTAGTATTTCTTAAGATGTAAGCCATTCCATGGATGATTTAGCTCTTCTCCTTCTGCATTAACAAGACGATAAGCATTACCAGGAAAAGCGTGCGATATAACATAAGGTCCTTCCCAGTTGGGTTGGAGCTTAGAACGCGGACCACCAGGTTTTACAAAAATCCTTTTGACGACCATTTCACCGACTTTGAACTTACGTTCAATGACTTTCTTTTGATAAAAACGTGCTAGTCTATTTTGATAAACTTTTGCATGATTAGCAGCTGACTATCTTTTCTCGTCTAAAAGTTCCAATTGAGCAAGGAGTGCTGAACGATGTTCATCAATGAAAAATTCCTTATTCAATTGTACTCTTAATGACGATATGAGGATCTCATATGGAACTACCGCCTCCATTCCAAATGTTATGGAATAAGGAGTTTGCCCCGTGGGCATGCGGATTGAAGTTCGGTAGGCCCATAGAGCCTCAACCAATTTTTCTGGCCAGTCTGCGAACTTGTTAGATTTACACGTCTTTTTGATGATTTTTATCAAAGTCTTATTTTTTGCCTCTGCTTGGCCATTGCCTTGCGGATAATAAGGAGACGAATGATGCAATGCAATTCTGTACCCGTTGCAGAGGTCCTTCAATTCTTGTGACACGAACTGCGGTCCGTTGTCGGTGACGATGGTGCTTGGAATTCCAAATCGGGTGATGATGTTCTTCATGATGAATTTGCAGACGGTTGACGCTTTGATCTCCACATACGCTTCAGCTTCTGCCCACTTGGTGAAGTATTCCGTTGGAATGAAAGATTTTTGCTTGATGCCGGAATCTGGAGTACCAAGGGGTCCAATAATGTCGAAAGCCCACATGGAGAAAGGCCATGGGGAGGAAACAGAATGGAGTGAAGATGCAGGAGAATGAATTTTGTCGGCATGAAGTTGACACTTAGCACACCTACGGACATATCCTACACAGTCTTCTTCCATGGTTGGCCAATAAAATCCTTGTCTAAGGATTTTCTTTGCTAGCATCTGTCCGTTGACATGGCCACCACAAACTCCACTATGAGCCCCTTCCATAACCTTCCAAAGCTCATCTTCGTCTAGACATCTCAGAAGAACTCCATCAAAACCTCTCTTATACAATGCTCCCCCAACTAGGGTGTATCGTTGAGCAACTCTCCTGATAGCCCTCTTCTCCTCAGTTGTAGCTTCCTCAGGATACGATTGATCTTCACAATATTTGGCAATTTCATAATACCATGGCTTCTGTTCATCATCCATCTCTTCTAACAGCTCCATTAACATGATTTCTCTCTTTTCTACAATGTCTCTGTCTCTGACTTTCTTCAGCAACTTCTCCTTAGTTCTAAGGAATGAGGGATCCTTCACGGCGGGTGAAAGACGCCTATGAACTATGATTGATTCGGATTGCTTGCTGATTGGAAAATCAAGAGAAGATGCAAGTGAAGCTAGAGCGTCAGCTAAGATGTTTTGATTCCTAGGGACATGGACAAAGATCAATTTCGTGAAAAGCTTTGAGTAAGCAAAAGTAAGTTCTTGATAAGGCTTGAGCTTGGGATCAAGAGTTCGATACTTGGTCAGCACTTGGCGAAGAATTAGTTGGCTATCACCCACAATCCTGAGTTTGGTGGCACCATGAAAATGAGCGGCCTCGAGGCCAGCAAGGAGTGCCTCGTATTCAGCTATATTGTTAGTGACTGGAAAATCAAGCTGAAAGGCTTGTGGAATGGTGACACCTTCAGGTGATAACAGAACAATACCGATCCCTTTTCCATGAGAATTCAGAGTTCCGTCAAAATGCAGAGTCCACATATCTTCTCTGATTTGATTTACGGACATCAGTTCCTCATCCGGAAACTCTGATCGGACTGGATCAAATCGAGGAAGGGGATGATGAGCGAGATGTTCTGCTATGACATAGCCATTGATCGCTTTCTGCTGAATATAAATGATATCGAATTGAGATAGAAAGCTTTGCCATCGTGCTAACCTATCAGTAAGAACAGATTTCTCCAGAAGGAATTTGATCGGATTCATCCTAGCGATGAGATGGACTTCATGGGCCAGAAAATAATGCTTTAATTTCTGCACAACCCAGACCAATGCTGCACATGTTTTCTCCATCGCCGTATATCTCTGTTCAGCGGGGTTGAGAAGTTTAGAGAGATAATAGGCTGCCCTCTCTTTTCCTTCTTCATCCTCTTGTGCTAGGACATCCCCCACTGCATCATCCAGGACTGAAATGTAAAGTATCAATGGTTTGCCTGGAGATGGTGGTCTCAAAACAGGAGGACTTGCTAAATAGTTCTTTAATCCATCGAATGCCTCCTGACACTTATCGTCCCAATCAAATTTGACTCCCGGCTTGGTAAGCTCGTAAAACGGCTTACACCTTTGTGAGTGCTGGGAGACAAAACGGCGAATAAATTGTAACCTCCCGATTAATCCTCTCAACTCTTTCAAGTTTTTGGGAGATGGCATTTCTCTAATAGCCTTCGCCTTATTGGGATCGATCTCAATTTCCCGTTTGCTGACGATAAATCCAAGCAATTTTCCTGAAGATACCCCGAATACACATTTCTTGGGGTTCATCTTTAACTGATACTCTCTCGATCTCTCCAATACCCTTGCCAAAACTTTGGCGTGCTCAGTCTTTGTCTTCGATTTAACCAATAAATCATCCACATACACTTCCAGATCTATGTGCATCATGTCATGAAATATTGCCATCATAGCCCTCTGATAAGTGGCTCCAGCATTCTTTAATCCAAATGGCATGACGACATAACAGTATGTTCCCCAAGGTGTAGTGAATGACGTTTTCTCTTGATCCTCTTCTGCCAGTTTAATCTGATTGTATCCTGAAAATCCGTCCATAAACGATAAAGTTTCATAGCCAGCGGTATTATCAATGAGTACATCAATATGAGGCAATGGAAAATCATCTTTAGGACACGCCCGGTTCAGATCGCGGAAGTCAATGCAAATTCTGACCTTCCCGTCCTTCTTCATAACCGGGACTATGTTGGCCACCCATTGTGGATAAAGGACAACTTTAATAAATTTGGCTTTATGTAATTTGTCGACCTCTTCCTTCATCTTTAGAGCCATTTGTGGGTGGAATCGCCTTAATTTCTGCTTGACAGGGCTAGCTCCTTCCTTCAACGTCAACCTGTGTTCAACTAAAGATGAGTCTAACCTCGACATATCTTCATAACTCCAGGCGAAAGTGTCCTTATAGTCCTTAAGTACTTGTACCATTGCCTTCTCATCCTCTGTAGAAAGATTTTTGCTGACGAGGACAACCTTAGGTTCGTCTTCAGTCCCTAAATTAATTTTTTTGGTGGGCTCTTCTACGGCAGCTGAGGGTTCATCGAATCTCTTCACTCCACTAGCATATGCCTCAGCTACGTCCTCGTCATCTTCCTCATTTTCAATAATGGGGTCCTTTTCATGTACTAACTCATATACCCCGTACCCATCATTGACTGACTCATCATTCATGCAGTCTTCTGGCATCTGAATTGGATTTTCTAAAAACTGAGGGATCAAAGAGCAAGAAAAGCATCTATCAACTAAGTCCTGGAGGTATCTATCTGGAATTCGCCTACCCTTAGGTTTCCTAACTTGACCAACCTGCCTAAAACTAGACTGCCTAACTTCACTAAACTCACTATTATAACCTAATGAAGATGAAGCAGGATAGAAATCCTGGGATACAAGTGGAAATACAAGAGAATCTTCCCGAGGGGAGGGGCAGAGTAGATCTAAGAGAGAATCTTGACCGAAGGACCCGCGCGATGGGGTGTGATTGGACAAGTAAGAAGTTTCCTTGATAAGGATTTGAGAAGAATTTGTTGTAAAATTGGCGTTCTTTTTTGGATATCAGAGGAATTAAACATGAAACAGGAATGAATACAAATGGAAGGAGAAGCAGATGGAGGAAGTGGCACCAAGGCCAGAGGATTAGGGGGATCATATAGCAATATGTCCCAGATCAAGTCATACATCCTCTCTAGATCGAGAGGAGGTTGTGGAATAAGGTCCCGAGGGGACAGAGTAATCATAACGGGCGGGGCCCGTGGAATATCTTCAATAATGACCCGCGATCAAGTCGGGGTCAAGAGCAGTGTGTGAAACAGAGTATGGAGCATGAAGACATGTGAAGGATATGTCCCCCTCCAGAGCAGATCTGTAGTGTAACCAGCTTCATAGGGGTCATCTAGCTCCCCTTCGTCGGTCTCTTCAGACAGCAATATCCGCTTATCAAAGATGGCACCAGGGCTTTCAATCAGCTCATCAATCTACGGCGGCCACTTGGGTTCTGCAGGATCTAAGAACAATCTGTTCAGTGCAATGTAAAGGTCTCTCAGATCGAACCACCTGTACCATTCGCATTCAGGATCATGGAATTTTCTCCTTTTCATAGGCCGCAGAGCCTCCAAAGATTGGTACGTAAGTAGTTCTGAGCAATGCCTAGCCAAGTCCCTCCCATATATGTCATGGAAGTCAAAACACGAAGTAATGACCACCGTGTTGTCGTGGCTAAGTATGGGCCCCTTCACAAAGTGTGTATACAGGGTCCATGTTAGGGGATCTCGGCCTTCTTTGGGTGGCGTAGACATTGTCTCCCAGATTTTCTGACCTTCCTCAATCTCTGCTTGCTGAGCCAGATCTTGCTTCAGTCTTCTTGGCTTGTAGCCTAGACCACTTCTAGGTGCTGCTCGATGATCTTTAACAGGAGTGGTCCTGCCTTGCAACTGTGTGCCCAGACCTTTCCCAGGCTGATAGCCGTTCTTCATCATAATTCTCCATCCTGGGATACTCATGCACTTCCCCATTTTTATGGCATCTAACGGGTATGGAGAAATAGTGGCGGCTTTCAAAGGATCAGTCACTGGATGGTAGACCTGTAATACCGACAGAAAAGGTTGTCGGCCAGGTAAAGCAGCAGATTTAACATTCAAGGTATGAGCAACAACAAGGATTGGCATGCTCGTCACTTTAATAATTCGTCCTTTGAAAGGGAATTTGAGGCATTGGTGATTCGTAGAGGGAATCGCCTCAAGAGTTTTGATATAAGGACGACCCAAAATGGCATTTATAGAAGGGTCGATTTCTAGGATGTGAAATTCGACCTCTGCATGACTTACAGGGCCTAGCTCCACCTTCAAATAAACCATTCCCAGAGGGGAACGGGTAGAATTGTCATATGCTGTCACAGAGATGGGGCTAGGCAGCCATTTTTCTTTGGGCACACCGCACAGCTCCAGGGTCTTCGGAGGTAAAATATTGATCGAAGCCCCTGTATCTACCAGGCATGCATCCACGACCTTCTTACAGATGTTGACCGTGATGCTCAGAGTCATGCTTCTGGCTGCTGGCGGTGCTAGTTCCGATGTATGAAATGTAATGGAGGGCTGATCCCCCTGAGGAACTAGTAGTGCTGCAATTTTTTCTACTGGCACGTCCTCGTTGACTGGTTTGGGGGTGATAAGGGGTAGCTACTTTGTGATTAATCCCATATTTCTTAAGCAAAGCCCGAAACTGGTAATTCGTGAAGTGTGTTCCCCCATCACTTATGATAGCTTTAGGCCACCCGAACCGAGAAAAGATATTCTTCTGAACGAATTTAATGACCACTTTATGATCATTGGTTCGGGTGGCTACTGCTTCAATCCATTTTGAGACATAATCCACCGCTACCAGAATATATGTATGTCCAAAAGATGGTGGAAAAGGTCCCATAAAGTCAATTCCCCAGACATCAAAGACTTCAACCACCAAGATTGGGTTGAGTGGCATCATATCCCTTTTCGCCATATTTCCTACGGCCTGACATCGGAGGCAAGTTTTGCTAAATTCATGGGCATCTTTGAAAAGTGTGGTCCAGTAAAAACCACTTTGTAGGACTTTGGCTGCAGTTTTCTTTCCTGAGAAGTGGCCCCCACACGCCAGATTATGACAGAAATTGAGAACACTCTGTTGTTCTTCTTCAGGGACACATCGCCTAATGATTTGATCAGGACAAAATTTGAATAATTCAGGATCCTCCCAGAAATAAATTTTTTCCTGAGAAAAGAATTTGTCCTTTTCACTTTTAGTCCATCCTTCCGGAAGCTGATTAGTCACCTTGTAATTGACAATGTGAGCATACCAAGGTGCAACAGTGTGGGAAATGATCAGTAGATGCTCATCAGGAAAGGAATCAGTGATCGGTGTACTTTCAGATATCGGAATTCGGGATAGGTGGTCAGCTACCACATTCTCAGAACCCTTCTTATCCCGAATTTCCAAATCAAATTCCTGAAGGAGTAAGATCCATCTAATAAGCCTAGGCTTTGCATCTTTTTTGGTCAACAGGTATTTGAGAGCTGAGTGATCAGAATAGATTATGACTTTTGCCCCTAAAAGATAAGATCTGAATTTTTCTAGGGCAAAAACCACAGCCAATAATTCCTTTTCTGTGGTGGTATAATTCATTTGAGCATCGGCAAGGGTGCGGCTTGCATAATATATCACCACGGGACATTTGTTGATTCTTTGTCCCAAAACCGCACCGATAGCATAATCAGAGGCATCGCACATGATTTCGAAGGGTAAAGACCAATCTGGAGATTGAAGAATCGGGGCTTTAGTCAAAGATTCCTTCACAGAATTGAATGCCTTGATGCAAGATTCATCCATTTGGAAAGGAACGTCCTTAGCTAGGAGAAGAGTTAGGGGCCGGGCAATTTGAGAAAAATTATGGATAAACCGGCGATAGAAACCGGCATGGCCAAGGAAGGAACGAATCTGTCTGACCGAGGTCGGAGGAGGAAGATTGGATATTAGATCGATCTTAGCTTTATCTACTTCTATCCCCCTTTCAGACACAATATGGCCTAGAACAATGCCCTCTCGAACCATGAAGTGGCTCTTTTCCCAACTAAGTATCAGGTTGGTGTCTATGCATCTTGCTAGCACCTGTTTAAGATTTTCCAGGCAATTTTCAAAAGAGTCTCCGAAGATTGAGAAATCATCCATGAAAACTTCGAGGAATTCTCCCACTATATCGGAGAAGATGACCATCATGCACCGTTGAAATGTGGCTGGTGCGTTGCATAATCCGAATGGCATTCTCCTAAAAGCAAACGTGCCATAAGGGCACGTGAAGGTGGTCTTTTCTTGATCTTCCGGGTAAATAGCCACTTGATTGTACCCGAAGTACCCATCTAAGAAGCAGAAGTACTTCTCGCCCGATAACTTTTCCAGAATCTGATCCATGAATGGGAGTGGAAAGTGGTCCTTCTTAGTCATTAGATTCAGCTTTCGGTAATCAATGCACACTCTCCATCCCGTGGTAAGCCTAGTGGGTACCTCTTCTCCATGATCATTCTTAATAACTGTTAATCCAGATTTCTTGGGTACCACTTGAGTTGGGCTGACCCATTTACTGTCTGATATTGGGTAAATGATATCCGCATCTAGCCATTTCAAAACTTCCTTCTTCACTACTTCTTTCATATTGGGGTTAAGCCGCCTTTGCATCTCCCGACTGGGCTTAGAATTCTCTTCCATATAGATGTGATGCATGCAAATGGACGGACTTATTCCTTTCAAATCGGCCACCGACCATCCAATAGCACCCTTGTGGTCTTTGAGGACCTCAGTTAATTGGGCCTCCTGCGGCGATGTGAGATTTGCCGCAATGATGACCGGGAGAGTTTGGTCCGGGCCCAAAAAGATATACTTGAGAGACTCAGGTAATGGTTTGAGTTCAAGCTCAGGAGGGTCCTCTAAGGATGGCAGAGCGGGCTCAGACTGTAAGGCTGGTAAAGGTTCAACCTTGGGCCAATATGTTAACGGGCCAGGAGAGTCCTTTAGAGTGTTGGCTTCCTCCAAAAAGTCATATGTGGACATCTCATTTTCTTCAACCAGATTATCCAATATATCAATAGTGTGGCATTCTTTTTCATGATCTGGGTATTGAGATGCTTTGAAGACATTAATCTGGACCTTTTGACCCCCGAATGAAATGTCCATTATGCCAGTTTCACAATTTATATTAGCTTTGGCAGTAGCTAAGAATGGACGACCTAAGATGATCGGGGTGTGAATGAGTTCCTCAGGTAATGTCATATCCAGAATAAGAAAATCCACGGGAAAATAACAATCATGAACCTTTACAATGACATCCTCAATTAATCCCCGTGGAGTTTTCACAGACCTATCAGCTAACTGCAAGATGATGGATGTGGGCTTTAATTCTCCAATATCAATTTTTTCATAAATAGCTGTTGGCAATAGATTTACACTCGCACCTAGATCTAATAAAGTTCTATCAAATGTAACTCCAGCTAAGTCACATGAAATTAGAGGCGCTCCAGGATCCTTTAACTTCTTGGGTAAATGATTCATCACAATTGCACTAACATCCTCAGAAAGTCGAACATTTTCGGGTGCCATTCTAGATTCTCTTCGTGGAGTACATAATTCCTTGAGAAACTTGGCATAAGCTGGCACATGCTTGATGGCATCGAGGAGTGGAATATTAATTTGGACTTGTTTGAACAACTCCAACAACTCCTCATTCTGGGCCAGTTTCTTCCTGGTATTGGGCTTAGCTAACAAGGCATTAGGAAATGGCACCCTAGGTTTATAAGAACTTGGGCTTTCATCAATCTTCCCTTTTCCTTTTAGATCCTCTTCCAACTTCTCTATGTTGGATTCAGTCTCACTATCACTTTCAATTTTCTGAGGCCCATCAGTGGAACATTTGGCTAACTCTCCATCTGCATGTGGTTTTTCTAAACTTCTCCCACTCCTAAGGGCTGAAATGGCTTTAGCATTCTCAAATTGTGGCCCTTTAGGTTGTGGTACCGGACCAGGCTGAGGTAAAAGACCCGATTGCTGTGGAAAACCCGGAGGTTGATTCCTTGGATTGGCAACGGGTTGACTAGGAAGTTGGCCTACTTCTCTTCGCATCGCGGCCTCAACTAGTTGGCCCATTTGACTTTCCAATTTAGCAATGGATTGTTGCTGGGTCAAAATCAGTTGTTGGAGTTGAGTGAATTTATCATCAAAGTTGGGCTGAGGAGGTTGTTGGTAAGTGGGTGGAGGATGGTATTGGGTTGGCTGTCCTGATTGGAATGAGTGGTAGTGGGCCGGTTGACCTGATTGGTACTGGGCCGGTTGAGAAAACTGGGCTTGAGATCCCCTAGCCTGAACATTTCCATAGAAATTAGATTGCTGTTGGAATGAATTCTGTGGCTTTGGGGCTTGATGCATGGGAGGATTGGACATTGGTAATGGGGCCTGCTGATTCTTCCAAGAGAAATTAGGGTGATTTCTCCAGCCAGGATTGTAAGTATTTGAGAATGGATCATTATTGGGCCTGGAGAATCCCTGGGCAGCCTGAACTTGTTCTTGAATGAATGGTGGAAGTTGGGCCGCAGTTGGGCATTCATTCACTTGATGGGTTGGACTTGCGCATAAGGCACAAATATCATGATTGGCAGAAGATGGGCCTTCATATGGACTAGATTGTGTTGGGTAAGTAGGCTCTTGCTTGTTTAAGGCCAAGAGTTGGTCTAATTTCTGGGCCAAGATGTCTACCTTATCCAATTTATGATTAATCAGATTTATATCCATTCTAGATTCGGGTTCTCCACGGGCCTTAAGTTCATACATTCCAGTCCGTTTAGATGGCCCAACAGACCTTTCATAAGATGATAATGAGGCATGATTGTTGGAATTTTCACTTAACATCTCAAACAGATCATAGATTAGCCTTGTCCTTTAATGAAAAGGGAAATAAGGTCAATTTAAGGCCATCATCGGTGAAATTCTGGAATTTCACCGTGGAACAGATTTCTAGGAATTCATCCAGATGCTTATAAGGATCTTCATTAGTATTCCCATAAAAGGATGGGAACATCTGAATGGTGCTAGATTTGATTTCATATTGATTGGCTGGATTCTGAGGAAGATGAATACATGATGAAGGTTGATATCGATTTGGAATGAAATAGTCCTTCATTTGCTTTGGTGGGTCCTGATTATCAGCCATTGGATCTTGTGGTGGATTTCTTTGATGTAGGATTCTTTCTATTTCAGCAAGTGGTCCTAGAAGGTTAGGATTTTGAGATCTCCTACCTTGCATACACTAGGATTGATGGAGAGAGGATTTTGTTTTCGATTTCTTTTCTTTTTTTTTAAATGCAATCAATGTTGACAAACAAATTATCCTAATGATCTAATGTTAACCTAGACTCTCTATGTGAATTTTCTTACAAGGTGAATGGAGTCCACCTCGAGTCACAACCACAATCAGTTAACGGCCAGGTAAGAGGTGGGGTAGTGGGAGGCTCCCCCTACTTTCGTAGGGACCTAATTAGAGAACCACTTTCCCGCTTAGACGTTTGCCTTTTTACCTCTAGCCTAGACACCGTTTCCAAAAATGGAGGCAACTCGAGATTTAAACCACTCACGGTGTAAACCCTAGATTCTCTTTCGACTTGCTTTTAGTTGGATTAGGAAATGTCAATGCAAGGAAGGTGATATGGGGCTAAGGAAGGGTGATCAAATCCTTACCTTATGTGGTTAAAGTTGCTGCCCTTAGAGTCGTCTTGAATGCAATACAAGGCAACAAATCAATGCAAGGTGTGTTGATGCAATCATGAATGACTTGCTAAAAATTGAAACACGTACCTTTCCCCCGCAATCTTCAACAATTTATGGAAATAACTGTGAAAGGAAACTAACTCATGCTTTCCTAGGATGATGAATGCCTAGCATGGAAAGTTTCTAATCTTGGCAATGAAGATTTTTAAATTTGGATGTTCCTCTTTTTGTTTCTTTTTTTTTAGTTAATAGAAACTTATCTAAACTAGAAACTACCAAAAAGGAAACTAACTAAAGTAAGGAAATTGAAACATAGAAAGTTGGAACACACTGACCATGATTTCGCTTTCCTTTTCTTTTCTTTTTTTTTTCTTTTTCAATTTACCTGCAAAAATAAGAAAAATAAGGTTAGTTAGAGACTAATTACACTAAATCCAAGATAATCAAAATTAAAAATCTAACTCCCCGGCAACGGCGCCAAAAATTGATCGTTTCGAATTGTGCGTCGTTAAACACAAGAAAACGTTCAATCTAAATTTATCCGGTTCATTCAAATCAAATTTTGGAAATTGATAGTGGTGAATCCGAGTCGATCCACAGGGAGTTAAGATTCTAATTTTGAAAACTTTGGACTTTAGTTAATCTAAAAATAAGTGAGATTTTAAGTAAACTAATTACTTAATTAAACTAAAATTAAGTTAACTAATGTTATCTAAAAATAGAATTACGCAAACTAAACAAATCTTTTTTTTTTACTTTTCTTTTTCAAAAATTAAACACAAACACATATAAAAATAAGCACGACGAAAAATTATAATAACAAAGACAACCTATTGTTTGATTGTATAAATCATAAAACATCAAGAATCAAATAACCTAATTAAACAACTAATAACTAATTAAAACAACAACTAATCAATAATTAATCCTAATCAAATAACCATTAACTAATTAAATAATACCTACACATCAAATAACTAGCAACTACCCCTAATTAAATAACCAATACTATGCTAGTGGGGGGAGAAATAAAGAAAGAACAAGGCAATAGTGATATGTGGGGGCTTCTGGCTGGCACAGTGGTCCACGGCTAAGAAGAGTCTTGTGGGAAGAGGTTTCTGAGAAGAAGCTTGCTGCAGCCTCAGACTTCAAGTGTTGCCGCGTAGGGGTCTTGCTGGCCGAGCTCTTGGATGTCCACGTATGCATGCATGCGCTGGTGCGTTGTTGGAGAGTTGCTGGCCGAGTAGGGAAGCTGGAGGAGGAGGGCTGCATGCGGCTTCAACTTGCAGGAGGAACTGCTGGTTGGTGCTGCTGCGTTGGAGGAAGGAGAACTTGGACTTGGACAGGTGCTGGGATGCCGTGTGGATGTTGCTGCTGTCGGCGCGTGGAGGTGCAGGAAGAAGCAGCTTGCAGGCGGCTGGTGCGTTGCCGGTGGGATGTGGAGAAGGCTGGAGCTGAAGGAGATGCTTGCCGGCTACGCGTGAAGTTGCTTGGAAACTCTTGCTGGTGCTGGATACGTGGAAGAAGCAGCCGGGTGCTGCAGGTCGTGGAGGAGGCTGCTGCGTTTGCTGCTGGGTTGCAGAGAGGAACCGAGCAAGGGAGTGGGGAAGAGAAAGAGATGGCAGGGAGAGAAGGAGAGGAAGAGAGAGACGTGGGAAACCGAGAGAGGGAGAGGGAATCTGCGGGAGAGAGGAAGAGTAAACCGAGAAGAGGCTTAGAGAGGGAGAGAACCGAAGGAGAAAGAGGAGGAGAGAGTGCTGGGAAGAGAGGAGGAGAGCAGGAGAGCAGGAAAGGAGAGGAAGAGAGAGCTTCGTGGAGAGAGTTGGAGAAGGAGAGGGCTGCGGGAAAATAAAAACGAGAGAGAACCGGGGTGGAGAAGGAAGAGAAAGAGGAGAGGAGAGATTTATAGAGAGGAGAAGGAGGAGAGGCTGCCGGGTTTGAGTTGGAAAAGGAGGAGGATATGTGGGAGACTTGGAGAAGGGACATGATTTGGATTTGGAGAGGAAGAGGAAATTGGAAAAGAAATAGGATTCGACTTTCTAAAACGAGAAAGAGAGAGAGGATTTTTAAAATAAAGGAAGGGATGTGTTTAGGAAATCGGAGAGACGGAGGGAAATAGTGGGTTTTAGGAAACTCCAGCGAAGGAAGGAATCAAATTGTATTTTTACCCCTGTTTTAGTTGAAATCCGCACACTAGACCTCCCCCAAATTTCCGAAAACTCCTCCAGCTGCACTGCATCATCGGCATGTCCTGTTCACATCAAATAAATATAATTTAGCGCATTATCATAAAAATATCATAATTTTTATTCATTTCGTCTCGGTTTTGTCGAAAAACCGCAAATGCGCTACACTCCTTTGATCACATGAAATGACGATGTTTTTAAGTCAGAATTTGATGAAATTGGTACCGTTGGACTTGTTACACAATTATCTATCATTTCATGCTATTTTGCAGATAAAAACATGAGTATGATGCATATGGTTGCCCTTAAATGATCAATTTAACACTTTATCATTGACCATCACCTTCTGTAGATATTCCATTAAGGCTTCTTGGTGAATCTTAGACCTTTTGATCAATTCAAGTATGGTGATCCGTGCCGGTGTCCTGTCCAGATGTTTCAACAAGTCATATTGAGTGCCTGGTACACTCTCTTCATTATGGGCTTCCTCAGTCGGCTGTGATGGGCCGTCTCTAACTGTGGACTGAGGGAAGACTTTGTTGAAAATCCTTCCACTTCGGAGCGCATGTTCCTCGACCGTGGAGGATCCGGGTGACACCTTAAGTACCGCAGGGTTGGATGGTGCGGATGGTGTAGATGGTTGGTATGTAGGTGATGGCGTAGAGCTAGGTGGTGATGGCGCGGTGCGGATTAAAGGCCTAGAGGGTTGGATGGTGGATGGGTGAGTGGTTGGTGAAGTGGGGAATGGCACGCGTAATAGCGGTCTGGATGGTAAGGGGGGATCTGGGTAGGTGGTAGTGGTAGCGGGTGAAGTAGGAAATGGTACGCGTAATAGCGGCCTGGATAGTAGAAGGGGCGCGTGATTGGTTTGCGGGGGATTATATGGTAGCGGTGTAGTGGTGTGGGGCGTAATGGGCTTGAGGAAGGCGGGTAGTGGTAATGGGTTATTGGGTGCGGGCGAGTGATATGTGGGTGTCAGTAGAGGGGTGATGGTAATGGGTTGTGGCCTAGGTATGCGGATGGTGAGGCGTGGTGGTCGTTCTGCGGTACTCTGAACGTGACCCGTCGAATAAAGAGAGGAAGAGTCCTCTATTCTTCACTGTTGCCCACGACCAGCCTCAGACTGGCTGTTCGTCAGAATGGGAGCGACCTGGTTTTGGTTCTGGTGCTCTGGGAGCGGGTTCTGCACTATGCCCATATTGGGTAGTGGTGCTGCTTGTACTGGTGGTCTTACTTGCTGCTGCTGCTGTGGCCTTCTCACCTTCAGGACTGATATATACTTTTTCATCTCCTCCCAATCTATGCCGCCCTGCTCGTTGAGATCATGAATATAATCTCTGAATTGGAAACATGTGTCGATGGTATGCCCAAGTTACCTATGGAAGTAGCAATACCTAGACGTGTCGGCATTTTGAGGCCAGACGGCCTTTTCCCTTGGCAAAACTAAGGCATTAGCTGCCATTAGAGCGCTGAAGATATCTGCCAAGGATTCTGGGAGGGCCGGGTATTCTGCCCTTTTAGGGCCTGGAGGTCTTCTCTGCTGATTATAGTCAGCAGGAGGAGGGACATTATGGTATGCCGACGGTGCGCGCGACTGATACTGTAGTTGTTGCTGTTGCTGATATTGCTGCTGTTGGGGCTGCTGGTACTGCTGTTGCCGTTGCGGCGGCTGTTGTAGCTGTTGCTGTTGCTGGTTCTGATTCGGCTGCTGGGGCCGTTGATACTGTTGCTGATAATGGGGGTTCTGCTGCTGCCTATACCCCTGCTGGTTCGGCTGCGGTGGCCTCTGGTAATGCTGCTGGTTCCTCACGAACTGGGGCGAGTTATTATTCATGCTACTGACCTGCTCATGAGAGAGCGTGCCCTCAGTAGTCAGACCTGTGCTAGGAGAGTTTGGCACTGCAGACTTCCGAGGTGGAAGCCTGCTAGGTCTGTGAGGATCAAAGACGTTAGAGAACGTAGCGTCCTTGAAGGCATTCTGGCAGTACCGTACTCTTTCATAGAGCTCTGCCATGTTGGTCAGATTGTTCAAGGAGAGGACTAGCTTGAACTGGGGCGTGGCGTTGGAAATTAACATCTTCACTTGTTCGGACTCGGACAAGTGATCTTTCACCTTTTCAGCCAGGCCCCGCCACCTGTCGGCAAAACTGACAAACTCTTCATCAGGTTTCATCTTTTCTGCAGTGAGGTCAGTGATGGACAAGGAGGGTGCAACTCTGTCCTGGTATCGTTGGATAAATTTGCGTGAAACGATACCGTAATCCTCTACTTCGGAGGGTTCCAGAGAAAAGAACCACTCGAGGGCTGGTCCCTCTAGAGATCTTCTGAACAAAAAGGCCAATGACCTCTTGTCGTTCTGCTAGAAAGACGATTCGTACATAAACTCCTTCAGATGTGTGAAGGGGTTACCAGTACCGTTGTACTTCCGGTACACTGGCATCTCAGAGGGCGGTAGGTGGAATACCGGCAGGCTCGGCAAATTGATCTCTGGCGCAGCTTTAACCCCCATCATCTTATAGAGGTTGTTGAATTGCTCATCCATGCGCTCCATTTTGGCCAGCAACGCTTGCGTGGTCAGATCTGCCTGGGGAGGAGGAGGAGGTACCTGATAGGCCTGCTGCCTAGAGTACGTTGGACAGGGGGGGCAATAAAGGGGAGGTCCGGCAGAGCTTCCGCCATGCCCGAGGGCATTTTGGTAAGCAGGCGTTTGCGGTCTAGCCGGTTGCCTAGACGATGAAAG
Source organism: Zantedeschia hybrid cultivar (assembly GCA_030544215.1). Lineage (NCBI taxonomy): Eukaryota > Viridiplantae > Streptophyta > Magnoliopsida > Alismatales > Araceae > Zantedeschia > Zantedeschia hybrid cultivar. Next base: position 23,196,413 of record JARZZO010000014.1, read on the forward strand.
CTGCGGCCCAGCTGGCCGAGAAGCGACATGAAGGCCTTCCATGGCCTGATGGATGTAAGGAGGGTGAAGAGGAGGTTGTTGAGTAACAATAGGGGAGCCACAGGGTTCGGCTCAGCAGGCTGCACAGGTGCCTTCCCCTTCAGAATAGACTGGATCGCCTCGAACTGCTGAGGGTCCAGTCGGGAGGCAAGAACTCCCAAAGCGTTGACGAGATCCACAGGATCAGAGGATGAGGGATCATTCGGATTCATGTCCCCCTCAAGATCGGGATTAGGAATCGCATATTCATGCGGGGGAAGATCAAGATATCGCTCATGGGGATGAAAGAGAGGGGTCCGGACGTTCCCATCATGTCGAAACGGAACGGGGACGGAATTACGGGAGGCATCAGCATCTCTCCCGCTCTCATAGTTGTAATCAGAATCCCGAGGGGCATTAGCATCTCCCTCGTAATTGACCATGGCGTCTGGAGCCACACTCAAGTCCCTGCCTGATCGCAGCAGCATGATGTTAGATTCTTTTTTCAAAGATTTGACAAACAAGTTGCACAGAGATTAATCAATCAAGTGGATGCTTAACGTGATTTTAAGGTTCCTTGTTGAGTTATTTGAATTGGATTAAACCACAAATTCGCTCAGGGAAAGAATCCTAGTTTCAGTTCAATTTCCACCGTTATTCTCTAGGGCTTTCTCTCACAACGCTTTCGGAATCTAGCCGGGACTTCAATTGGTACAACCAGCCCGATGATCAAGGAGGAATACCTTGATTTTGGGGACTTATGGAGGCCTTAACGTCAACTTCTCTAGTCTGATCAAGGAACCAACCCAATCAGAGAAAGTTGCTGACGTCAAGTAGTGTGTTCCTAAGAAAAGGAGGGTATTCGCCTCAATGCGTATGTCCTACGGCCTGGATGGCCTCTAATGCTTAATAATGATGGGTAGCTAGCACTCAAGTCACAAAAATCTGAAAACTGAAAAATAACTAAGAAACTGTCTGAATCGCGTCAATGATAGTCGACGCTATTCAAAACAGAACCTTAATTTTTTGCAGAAACAGATGCAGACAGCAGAGAAGATATGAAGACTGAAAGGCGTCTGGGTATGTTGACGCGGTTTGAAACGCGTCAGTGCTTCTAGACGCTTTTCAGTTCGCAGAAACAGTTTTGCAGGAGGATTTTCTGGGTTGAATCCTCCTCAAACAAGGTAAAAAGCAGTAAACAATCAACTCATGCAGATTTTTTTTAGTTCCAGATTTTAACAGGATGATTTACTAACTAAACAACTAGAAAATCAATCAATCTCACATCATTTTCATCACAAAAACAACTTTTTTTTAAACTAATCAAGGGGAGGGCAAGATCTTGCCACTGAGGTGTGCACGTGGTGTACGAGGGAAATTAACTAAACTAAAACACTCACCAATTGGTGAGGACGTGTCGAGAGACACAAATGGTGCACCGTGGGTGCTCGATTGATGATAGCAAGAACAAAAAACTAAAAGATGGCGAGACCAAGTCCCACCGTGATCGCCAAAAAAGTTGTAGGTGCTTAGAATGACAGTGTGATTAACATAAAAAATCCTATGTTGTTTAGTACAAAATGAACCTATTAAAACAGAAACTACGTGAAGTGATCGCCAGAAACTTTTGACTTAAAAGTTTCAAAAGAAGTATGATCGCCTACCTGTTTAAACGCGGAAGATATTGAGCTCTTGATTCCCCTCCTTCAGCCGGCTGAAGAAAATGAGCATTTCTCGTTCTTTGTTCTTGCTGTTGAATTTGAAGTTGAGGATCGTCCAGAAATCCTTGTGACTTTGTACTTGATGTACTCCTTTTGATTCTCTTGTTGTTAAGTGCAGCAGAAATAGAAAGAGAAAGAGATGAAGAAAACAATGATGAGAACTTTAAGCAAAAGCAGTATCTATTCTAATCATGATGTTAAACATATAATTAAACAGCAAACTTACTTGTTGAGTGGCTTTTGAAACCCCTTAATCAAATAGGTTTTGAAAAGGATGAATGTGGTGTGTTGCGTGGAGTGAATGAAGAAGAATGTAGAACTAAATGAAATGAATGCAGAAAATAAAAGACTTATGCCCAATGGTTGAATTCTTGAATGGATGAAGAATCTTGAAAGGACGCCGACTTCTGGAAATGGCAGCGCTTCGGCGTTCCGACGTTGTTGCTTCGATCTTCAACTCGCTATTGCTCAATGATAATCAACTCAAGATTACGCTTTTTTTTATGGCGCCCAACATTATTAACCCTTCAAGATGTAAGGTATTTATAGACCTCTTCTGCGTTCGCGGATTTACATGGAAAATTTCGGATTTATCTATCTTAACCGACAGATAAATACTGATTAATTCATCTGTATCTGTAATTATATAAAACGCGTCCATATTGGTTGACGCCTTTCAGATTAATTAAGATAATGATGAATGTCCGGGAAAACTTATCTTTATCTTTATTAGCTGAAACGCGTCTACATGTGCAGACGTCTCTTACACTAATTAAGATAAGGATAAACATCCGGAAGAGAAGTTAAAACAGGCCAGGAAACCTAAAACGTGTCGTGCCTTGCAGACGCCGTTTAGCTAATTAATTAATTGATTAAAATTCAAATTTAAACGTCAAAATAGGAATAAACTCTAAATGGCGTCCATACATATCGACGTCTTTTAGACTTATTCATATTTCAACTGAAATTTGAGTTAAAATCAATTCAATTGATTAACTTAAACATGTCTGTTCGACCCGACACTCAAAAAGATCAATAAAAATTAATCAATGATTAAATATCAGACCATTCTGAGGCATTATTATATGATATGAAATTTACTCAAAATGACGTCAAAATTAGCGTGTCTACACCAGTTTCTGAAACAGGTGGTAATAGTTTCGGACGAAGTGCGAATCATGTTTTTTCCGTAAGGGATTCGGATTTTACTCTCGACGTTTCATGAAATTGAGAACGACGAGAGTAGGGGGCCATGTGATGGGGCAGAATCCGATTTGGCCCATCAAGCAGCCCAATACCAACAGCTCAACAACAATAGTTCAATAATAGCGGCCCCACTGGCAGCCTTCGGCCCATCAGCTGCCCAGCAGCATTCGGCCCACCAACGGCCCTCAGCCCAATTGGCTTCGGCCCAGCTAGCGGCCTACAACCCAGTTGGCTTCGGCCCACTAAACGGCATTCGGCCCAACAACGGCCCCCAACCTTCGGCCCAGTAACCGTATCCGACCCACTTCGGTTGGAGGGTTAGGCACTATGGCGGTTTACCAGTAAACCAAAATATAGTCCTATATTGGCTGCCACAGTTGAGTAACCTCTATCCTCCGTTATAAATACAAGGCTATTTATTACCAAAGGTATGTCTTTTTGACCAAGGACAACAGTCCAAAAGCATTAAAGCTACCTCTTCTTCCTTCCCTTCTGAATCGAATCTTCTTCAGAAGCTGACTTAGCCGTCGGAGGGGGTTCTCTTGGGCCGAAGCCTGGGACCCCTACTGACTGGTTCTTCTTCTTCTTCCTCTTACAGGGGTCTCGGTTTGAATCTTCGCCGTCCCCTCCGGTCTTGGCGTCGCCCTCCGCAAGTCGGATCCGCTTCGACCCTACGGAGTTCGCTTTGCCCTCGGCTTCGCTCTTCGCCGCGTGGATCCTCCTCGGCCGAAGGAGTCTTGGCTTAGCTCCCGACACGTCTTTGCCCGGGTGCATCTCGGCCACGGAGTCTTGGCACCGCGCTTCGCCCTCGTCTCGATCCGGATCCCTGTCGGTTTTCTTCGATCTTCTGTCCCGGATTCTAATCCTGGAATCCAATCGTGATAGCTTTGGCTACATCAGGATTAATTGAAGTAAATGGTGGGCTGATGATAAGCTCGATTAATTGAACTTAATTATCCGACTACATGCATGGGTTTTAGGCATTGGTTAAAAAATGAGTTGAACTTGAACATAATTAAGTTCGACTCATTTACCGTAGTGAAAAAGTTAGATGAAGATTTGATCATATTTCTTATCCATTTAGAATTTATTTATATTCTATTTGATAATTCAATTAACATGTACGTATATGAGATAGATACCTTGTTTTATTTGTACGTACTTCAGACGAATTAATAAAGGTAAGACGAATTAAGACTATTTAGCATTCAAGGAAGTCAAATTAGCTCAATTAATTAAGCTCCAGTATTAAGTAAGTCATGCTTGAACAAAGTACACTTCTCGTTTAGTGTCCAATGACTTAACCTCGATAAAAACACAGTTTTACAAGGAATAAACTCAGTTTGAAGTTAAGGCTAGTTGCTTTCATACAGAAGGCAAATAATTAGCCAAACGAAGGAAACGAGGATATCCTCAACGCAAAAAATTGAGTTTTGGTAAAGAAAAAATTATAGATAATGGACGCTAAGTAATGAACATAGGAGCTTGTAAAAGCTACGAACCGCAGTACTGGTGCTTACAGAGGATTATAAATTATTCCATAACCTATAAAACATAAGGACCAAATCAAATGTCATAGTTTAGAGAGAGATTCAGGTGTTGAAAAATGCCAATCCAGAAGCCCTTCTTCATCTGCAAGCTTCATTTTGGTGTTGAAGATATCTAAATCATCAAGAACCACACCAGAAACGAAGTCCTCGCAGCTTGCACCAGTCTCAGAGGTTGCAATAACATTTGGCCCACAAGAGGAGAAACCACTTGAATCCATGAGATTTGTGGTTGGGAGCACATCATACCCAAATGGATGATATGCGGTATGAAACTTACAATCATCTAAAGAATTTGATAATAAATGATTTATATCCCCAGCCCATACTTCATGATCATAATTATGAACATCTTGGATCGAATATTCCAAATCATCTGCATGTGGCCAGTAACCTATTAGTGGTGAATGCCTGCCATTTTCCATTTCTTGCAAGAATTTGGGCTCCAGAAATCTTTCGTGATTGATAGAATCAAGAGGTGGATAACCAATGTTGTCATAGGATTGGTAATGATAATTGTTGTTGTGTAAACTTAGGTGCATCATCCCTACATCAGCTGAATTTTCCAAAGTCAGGAGTGCCTGTTGTAGCTTTGCTTCCTTCCCTTGCTTCTTCTTTCCACCTTCGCGTTGGTTTCTTGGATCTTGGTCACCATAGGGTCCTTTTGCATGAACAATGTCACGTGCCTTCTCATGAATAACGCAAAGGACCCAATCATCTAACTGAGAAAAGCAAACTAGAAAGCTAATCATTACAGATAAACAATAACAGGCATTACAAATTAAAAGAAAGTGTTCTAATCGTTTTTGAGCCACAACGCAAATATGAAAATTTTCATCTTTGACAAGAGATCGATGCCACACGATATGCCACAGTGCCATACGTAAACATACAGAAGTGTGGCAGATCACCTATATATGCATACCTTCATTGTCCCATCATATTTGCGAGGCCCCTTGGCATCATCAATCCTGTATTCGTGCATGATCCACTCAGTTTTGTGCCCATGCGGTGGTTTCCCTCTGTAGAAAACCAGAGCCTTCCGTACTCCAACTTGAACGCCATTTCTTTTGACTGGCTTGTCAGCTCCCGTGGCTTTCCAATACCCATCTCCTGCAGATCGGCTTGGACGGCTACCATTACGGTACTTGCGATCTCTAGGAGTGAAGAAGAACCACTTGCCCTCGCCCCATTGCTCATGCCTCGCTATTGAACATCACATGCGTGCAAATATGAAATGAAATATGAAGTCAGTGGGATTTAAGGAAAAATTAAGGTTACTCTAGTGGCAGAAAAGAAGGGGAATCCGAGGAGACTGCATGTAGGAGCCCCCTCCCTTTGCCCACGGCAGCTATCCCAACCCTAACTTGGATGGTTTCAAAGTGACTTTATATGTACTCACTTCGATCGGTTTAATTATAAACTCAAAATCCATTCATAAATGAGGTATTCGTAAACCAACTATAACTTTGATGGGCTTCCATAAATCAACTTAGGATTAAGAAGCATTTAGAATCATAAACACTCGTGTTTTCAAGAAGAAAAAAAAACAACAACCAAACAGATAATTTCAATAACTGCACTCATGATTAATGAGTTTGTGATAATTAAGTTCCATCAGCTACGTTTGTATTTTCAACATGTTGCATCCAAAAAACCATCCAAATCTCAGCGAGTAACATGCACGTAGAATCACGTACACCACTGGCTAGGATATATAGTAAGCATCCTCCCGTTAAACCTTCTCTTATAGATATACGTGATCCGTACGTATTTGAGAGAATACGTTAACGTTACAAAAATAATCTAACATACAAAAGGAATATTAACAAGATTGTGAAAAAACTAGTCCTTCAAGACCGAAATCTAGAATCTGAGAGAGGCAACCAACCTGCGAGTTCCTCGGGATTGTAGTCGTAGAGGTTAACAGCATGAATCCTGTTTATAGGCAGCGGAAGGCCATGTATCTTGTTTCGGAGATAAAACGATATCAGCTCTTCATCTTTAGGGGTGAACCTGTAACCGGGAGGCAACGTATCCAGACTCCATGAGGCTGGTGCATTCTGCTGCACCACCTCTTCACCAACATGAAACCCTTCCGGAGGAGGAGATGGTGGCATGGCGCGAAGTTGGGTTTGGTTTGTGGCGGCCAGGGGTTGTTTGATGAGAATAGGGATGGAAGTAGGGGGTGTAAATATATATATATATATAGGGGGGGGTTGAACTGTTGAAGGCGGCAAGCTAGGATTTTTGTGAAGATGTTTTGATCAGATTATTGTTATCCTACGCCAGCTAGAGAAATTTCGATCTTATCGTGATTCTTTTTTACCGCCGCGGTAATGTTTATCTAGGTAATGGGTAATCTATATCTCTAACCCACGTTAAGGAACAGCGGTTTTTAACCAAGCAATATGCAAAAAAAACCCCTTGCAACGTAAACGTTTCCCCGGTTGGCACAAAAAAAAAAAAAAAAAAAAAAAAAAACGAGGAGACTTTTTATTTGGCTTAAGGGGTCGTTTGGCATGCCGTAAAATATCAATCGTGAAATGACCGATTTTAAAACAGATGAGAATAAAATTTTATGATTTTACAATCATCAGTTTCAAAACCTCCAGTTTTAATTTTTAGTAGTTTTGGATTTAAAATCAAAACCAATTAAAAAGAATACCATCTGAGTCAATCGATTTTAAAATACTGTAATTTATGACACTTTAAAATATTAAAAATGCCATGAAATACTTGACAATATTTGGAAGGATTTTTTGCATATATACCCCCTCGAATACACCGTATTTGTATATATACCTCTAACTCCCACATATTATTTTTGAGACCCTTGAAATCTCAGATATATTCTGGTTATGTCCCTTCATCAAAATAACGTGAATTTTAACTGAATGTGCGCAAAATATTTCGTAAATCATCTAGGGTACACATGCAAAATTCTAACGAATTTAGGGGTATAGATGCAAAATGTCGGTTAATTTAGGGTATGTATGCAAAATCTTTAAGTTTGATTTATTTGATTTAACGACATTTTGAGGTAAGGATATAACCGCAACATAGTAGAGATTTCAGTGATATTAAAAACAATACGTGGGAATTGAGGGTATATATGCAAACACGGTATATTTGAAGGATATATATGAAAAAAATCCTATTTGGAATATGCTGTTCCAGAGCATTTTATAATGCTTTACAACACATCATATTGCACAACACACCAAAAGACCCTTTAATGTAGGATACCGTAAAATATTATTTAGATATAGAATACAGTATTTTATAATGTTTCATAATATTTTGTGCACAATGTTATTTATCTAATTTTAGCGTATAAATTGAAGGATTGCTAACAATGATATTAGGTGAGGAATATTCTCCTGTAAGGATCGTTTGGTTTCACATACACTGGCGCCCAGAATGGTCCCGTTGCCTTGGGCCGACCTAAGTAACAGACTACAACGGGCCGAGCCCACGAACAACGTGTTGGCCATTTTTATTAGGACATATCACATTTCTTATACAAAAGGATAAAACTATTCATTCAGAAATATACTAGTTAAATAAACACGCTGTCGCATTCTGAAATTATTATATTAATACAGACAAACATTACACATGTACATATATGCACACATATGCATATGTGCATGCACACGTACTTTCTGTGATTCCTAAGAATTCACTATTTGAAAGTTGTTGATTTTATTATGTACAGTTGTTAAATCTCTTAAATTAAAAAGGGCGAGAATATTCTGACTTTAATTAGGGAATCCATACTTCATAACGTAATAAATAATACAACTTCTAGTCCCCAAGCAACTTCTTTGGAATTCTACTAACACAGATTATGCACGATACAAACTTCTTGTAGCTAGGTTACAACTCAAACAACTCCCTCGGACACAGTTCCTCTGATTTTAATTCTTGTTACGGAAGCCAAGCTGAAATGGTCCCTTAACTTGACAATTATCTTGTTGAGAACAGAAAAGAAAAGGATTTGCGAGCTGCCGTCGGCCATCTCATGTATATACATGTATATATGTCATGTCCTAATAATTCGGAATAATCACATGAGCATAATTAGAGACAATTTAAAGAGCGTAGGCAGGAATTTTTTTGGTGTTATTAGGGGGAGACAACAATGTGACATGTTCATGAATCTTCCATAGTGTGTTATGAGGGCTATGTCTTTTAGGTTTTTTTATTACTATAATCGATCCTCTATATATATACTCACATTGGGTAACAAAAGGAAAGTATCGTCTTCTTGAATTCAAATTCTGCACATTCGTTGTACATGTCTACGAACGAATTACAATGTGCAAGCATAGTATTGATACAATTTTCAATTTAGGAGATTTGTGTGAAAAGGAGACGTACCTTCCTCTTTCAGTTTAAACTTCCTTAGAAGCAGTATTTCTTACAGTAAACACTAGGTCAGTAAATTACAAACATACCATTTTAATCAAGACAGACCGACCATTTGGAAAATAGAATCATGGCTCCCAAGTGGAAGCCGCGGAAAAAAAACAATACTAAAAGCATATATGTGCCTTCTGAGACATACTAAAGACTAAAGAGCATATGCGTTCAAGGAAAAAAAAATCATCAAAGAGGATACGAAGCAACACAGATGAGAGAGTGAGAGATCGCCTTTTGGACTCAACAAGGGCTTTTTGGTTAGCTGTGAGTAGCTCGTTTATTGTAAAGCTGAATAAAAAAACTGAACTAAGGTTAACGATGATGATAACTTGAGTAGACTAACATTTCACTTTTAAGAAGTCAATAACTTCGTTGTTTGGTTGTTTGCAAGGTCTTCTATCCTCACCTTCAAATAGATGTCTTGACTACTTCAAGTATCTTTTGAACCTCAACTTATCCTTCTCTTTTCAAGCCCTGCTGGATAGGTGAATTTAACATTTTAAGATCGTCAAATAACTAAATCACTGGAAGTAAGGCAAAGTGAATTATGTGAAAATTCATATCTTTTCACCTTCTAGCAACCAAAGGGACCCTTAATACACGAACACAAGACGTTGATGCCAGTGCAGTCGGCATGTGAAGACAGTCGAGACATCCTGCTTTCAGCATCTGTTGTGGAGTCTTCTTCAAATGCAGTGCTCCTTGACGTCATAGTCTTCCATTGCACATATTTTCTCACTGAACAGAGGAGATGCAAAGGGAAAGGAGAGGGCTCTCAGCCTCTCACAAAGCTTTCAATCCTCGCACTAGAAAGAACCAGGCTGATCCAACTATCATCCAAGGATCCTGCTCTAAGACTTGGCGGTCCACTCACTGTCCTTAATTAATTTTGAAGGCTACTACATGTGTAATTGACTTAAATTTAAATCGATGTGCATTTTTCAACGGTACCATGCATGAGACTAATGGTAGGCTACTACATGTGTAATTGACTTAAATTTAAATGCCCAACAATATTGCGATCTTTATACTCTGGAGCAGCCATATTAGAAAATCAAAATCTTATGTACTTTTCTACTGTGGCTGACAGATTTGATCGGCAAACCACCGCGAAGAAAAAAAACGAATAAGGATGACATGGACTAATTTGTTGTAACCTACTGGATTTGGATTCTTTAGTTGCAGCCGAATGTGGTTTATCATAGCTGAACTAAGCGTTCCCAGCTTTGATTCCACTACAGTACATGCTGAGATTGGAGTTTTTGCCCTCTTCTAAACACCATAATCGGGTACGACTTAATTTGATAAGCAATCATTTGGTGTGAAATGACCTGTTTATATACAATTAGCTCATGTTTAGTGGAAGAATAATATAAACGATCGAGAATAAATACAGCTCATCTGATGGACAGATAATACTATGTTTATTGAAATGTTAGTTTGCAGATGCTGATAAAGGATAGGTTTGTGAATGAGAAGGGTGGTCGCCACGTACGTGTTTAATTAGGATAAGATTAAAACGAAAAGTTTAACCCTAATCTGATGGAAGATACAGAGTATGTGGGTCCAAACAAGAGATGCCGATTTGTTTGTCAATGAAATCTAACATTGAATTTTTACCCGATCATTACCAAATGGATTAGTGATCTATTAAAATGTATAAGCATAATGATGAACAAGGAAGACAGTGTGTATGGTGGAAAAGCAGCCCAATATTGCTCTTTTTGGCAATTTGTTACTGAAGTCTATCCAATAAATGATGAAATCCAGACCTCTCAGGTTGGCTACAAGCTAGTTTCATGCAGTGAAGTATGTTTGAAATCTTTACAAAACAAAGATTTCAAAACCTCAGATAGCTAGATGAGAGGACGACTCTCGTATTTGTAGCACATGTCCATCTATTGGTTTTGACTGCATGGGCTACTTTTTGTACGAGTTTTTGTAGTGTTTTTTTAATAATAACTCTCTATTCACATTGTGTCTTTGCGGTCATTTCCTCTCTAGCTGACATAGAGGTAAGGTGTCGCCCGGCCGTGATTATGTTTTTAATTAGGTCAGATCTAGGAGATTAAATTCGGTGTTTAGTTTAAGTAAAGATAAAGAAACAAGAGTAATACTTATCCTATACGGCGTGCCGTGGTATGCAGCCCCTACCGTGCATGGGCAGCTGTCTAATTTCCGATCGGACGACTGAAAAATAATTTAAAAATAAAAAAATGAGCATAATAAACAATAATTTCACTGTTCATTAGATTCTGTTTTTGAATTTTTAGATTTTTCAAGTTGTTCAATCGGAGATTAAGTTTTATGAACGTGCAGGGCATAGTGGGGCCAACCTAAAAAGTTTTTAAATTTTTTTTATCATTTTTGTGTCACATCCCATACGGTGCAGCAAGTATTATTAAAGAAACAATTTGTGTCCTCTTTATTTAAAGTAGTAAAGTTTGAGAGAGAAATGAGATCAACAAGTTGTTCCCATTCCCAAATCTTAATGAAACAAGATCCAAAGAATTGTTAATATAGCATATGAAGCAAAAAACACTATTTCTATCCGTTAATATATATATAAACATATGGAGACAAACAACAATAGTTCATGTGTACGAATGCATCAAGTTGGAGTAAAAGTTCCGCTCATGACTAAACATATAGAAGAATATTATGGTACGACTCTTTGTACCATTCGGTTTGAAAATTAACAGGCATTGAATTTAACTTTAATACTGTCGAATATTGGCACGTCAAACTTGTGTTGGCACTCAACATCTTGACCGTCTTATTTTAACATCGGAGGGTGTTAAGAAGAATAGAACTGTACCATTCTTCCTATATATATATATATATATATATCAATGATACAGTATGCAAGAGTACACGTATATCCCATGGACTTTTCTCTAGGAACTTTGTAATATCTTATTGCAAGGAAAAGATAGGAGGCATGCCAATTTGGTAAAGATACGTGAAGATATGAAATGCTTGCAGTGCATCAACAGCCACTGTGATTTTAGCCCGATATATGAACTGTTAAGGCTGCTTTCCGGAGAATACCCTATGGTAAACTCCACTGAGCCAGACAGCAATTAGCCTCCATCATTATTTGACGAACATAAGGTGGGAGCAAATTAGAGTTAGATGATTTGTTTGGTCTTCACTAACTCGTTGAGATAATAATCAGACAAACGGTATTTGCTGCATTAGCAATTATATGGGATCAGATTCCCTACAGTACTTGGACAGAGGAAACTCTCGCAGTCACTAATATATGACCACCACGCATGCATGTAGGCCCAGATAATTGAGAGTTTCTAGTTTTCTCATAGAAGGAAAGAAAGAAAAGGAGAATAAGAAACTCCCAGTCACCGGGGCTACACACATGCATGGTGTTCACACTTCGGTGACTCGAGGAAGCGATCTCTCCTCTCAACTACTGCGGGGAACCCTATCCATACTCATTATTTCTACTATCTACATTTTTTTATTTCGATAAAATGATGAATTGCCTCATTGAACATGGGCGAATGCAGGGAGGGTTACCCGTCCTGAGATCTAATGGAGCTCGTTCCTGTTTCGAGTCTAATTAAGTAGAAGTAAAATTCAAACACTAATGTATTACTAGTTAAACATAGAACATGAATAATAGGATAGACAAATGCTGGGTTTGATTTAGTTTACATTCAAAACTAGATGGTTAAAAATTCATTTAAACAAATAAAATACAATCAAAATTGACATTTGTTAAGACTTCGGAAAATTTGGGACAAAAAATGTTACTACATAAGTGAATTTATAGATATCAATCTAAATATGATGATGATATAATGTAATGATTTGTGAGACATGGACAAAATGTTATACTTCAAATAAAGGAGCATTTCCCCCCCTCTTTTCATCAAGTACGACGAAACAAAAGTCTTATTCAAACTTGTGTATAACATAATCCGCACCAAACTAACTATGAACCCATTACACGAAGTAATGTAACCTACATTAGAAATGCTATGGTACTAGATACTTTTTGCATGTGACACACCACCTCCTTTCTCCACATGAAGGAGAATCAAACCCAAGTTCAAAAACTTAGAGATTTAGGATATTGGATTTAACTTCGATACTCATAAGAAGAACATATCATCCTCTAACTTAATTTGTATGAAATGACTGTGATAAAAATTACCAAAAAATGGTAAAACAGGAGAACCGACACTATGGCATTCTTCCGTTCGTATAGATTAAGGCCCACAAATGACTCCGGAATCCTGGCCATGGAATCCCCTCCTGAAACGTCCAAACCCTAATAAACAAGAGCAGAGAGCATGGGTGCGATCGAAAGAGGACAACTCTTTCACAACCACAGTGAGGTGACATTCCAAGTGTGACCATGAGCCGGCCGTAGCGAGATGACACTGGTGCAACTTTGATGCCCACGGTCCCCGCTGTCCCCTGTTATGTACCCTCCCGGTCTCTCTATTGCAGCATCACTAGATATTTTATTTAATAAAGGCAATGTTTTTTTTTTTTTAGATGACGAGGGAAACCCAGTTGCCTGGTAAACCCCGGAGAAACTACCGTGCGGGGGGTTAAGGCACGGCTTCCCTGTTCAACCCATGGGGGTAGTGAGGATCGAACCCACGACCTGTTGGAATGAGTACCAACCGAAGCCCGGGGTTTACCACTCCACTACACCCCACCCCCCGGGGTTAAGGCACGGCTTCCCTGTTCAACCCATGGGGGTAGTGAGGATCGAACCCACGACCTGTTGGAATGAGTACCAACCGAAGCCCGGGGTTTACCACTCCACTACACCCCACCCCCCAAGTAACTCGTCAGATTGTCCCACTCCCTTCTGTATTTCGAAAGTTATCCTTAAGGTCCAGTTTGTATGCAGAATAAGTTATTACGTGGAATCTATTGACGGAATAACATAATAAAGAGTGTTTTAGTTTAATAGTTTTGTGGGATCCGTTGACGGAATAAGTAGAATAAGTAATTTTTGGGTCTAAGATGGAATAACATACTCTCTTTAATCTCCGAATACGTTATTTTATACGGTATAAGTCATTCCGCTTGTCAAAGCAAAATTAAATTTATTCTCTCCTTATTCGTCCTTATTCTTATCTTATTCTCAAATCGAAGTGAATAATGAAGTCATCATCAATGGCAGACGTATAAATTTTGTCTAGTGAGGTCACTCAGATATTAAGTCATAAGTATGACTAGGTTAGTGGAGTGAACCAAATCATATGAATTATTAGGTAGAGTCAGTGGAGTCATAGACTGGGTCAGTGAGATCACGAACTGGACAGCTTTAAGTTGGGCCAATAAATTTAAAAAAATCAAATGGGTCCCAAGAGTCCACTGAACTAATCGTGGATCCACCACTGATCATCATACTATATATCATAAAGAATGTTGTGTGTACTCATCTTATAGAGAGTGAAAATGCCGCATCTTCCTATTCAATGGAAAATGTACTGATATACACCTTTAAAATGCTCTATACACCTCAAGCTACCACATATAATTAGCATAATGAATGCCGTTTTGGGACAGCTAAAGGGCATATAAAAGGTTGATACGGGTACGTGTTAAGGAAAAAAGAAAACGAAGGGGCTTATTCAGAAAGTTTAATCCGAATGAATTGAGTAACAGAGTTAAACGAGTAGCATTTTTTGTAAAGAAGAACGTGTTATCACATAGAAGCATAAGCACAAAGTCGGGAGAGGCAATGGCCCCTTTGAACCCAACACCTCCCTCCTTACATTTTTGGGTCAGATATATTTAGAGAACCTTTATGGTGGGGATAGTATATATGGGTACTTACTAATTTTCTCTAGGTAGATAATTCTTTCACACAATTGCGATAGTTTTACCTTTTTCTAATGAAAATTTCAAGTTTGAAGGTTATAGATAGTAATATTTTCTCTACAGACTCCACCACCTGTGGAGAGCATATGTGCATAGGCCTCTGGAACTCTTGAGGCAAATCCCCTTGCACAAATGCAGCAGGTGAGACTTCAACCTGAGACCTCTTCCATGAACTATACAACTGAGTGACAGGCTCTTCAGTAACACCACCCGTCGAGGTAATTATTTTTTAAAATATTGTAAAATTTTGATTGTAAAATTATTGGTTTTAAAATCAATGAAAATAGAATATCTGATTTTAAAATCACCGTTTAAAATTACTGATTGGTTTGTCTATCCGATCCGATTTGGCATTTCAAAATTTGGATCCCATGCCCATTTTGGCGGATCCAATTGGCTTGTATGTCGGATAGGGTCCGGAGAATGGCATGGTGGCTAGTTTGGACCCGCCTGACCCATTTGCTCTTCCTATTAAGTCGCTGCCTTCGGCTGGGAGCCTTCCTCGACAGTCGCTAGGGCTTATGTTATGGAGGACTGAGGTGTAGAGGTGGACGTCTAGTAGATGATCTTCCTCCAAGGGAGATCTCTTCCTCGTCTCCAACGCAGACGACTTTCGTGAGGTGGGAGGTGGACTTCCCAGGTTGATCTCCCAAGCAGCCTTCTCTATGGATGAGGGGGGAGCTAGAGATTGGGTGGCCTCGATGGATGCTTGTTTGGAGAGTCTCCGCTAGTCGCTCTCAAAGGCGAAGTTGATGCTCATAACACAGAGTCTGCCGAGTCGGACACGGATCTTGCTTTGACCATCGCTCAGATGAAGATAGGCAGTAGGTCAGTGCGTTCGCTAGTGATCGAGAAGCCTGTGAGGAAGTTTTCAACTGTGGAGGTGTGTTGCTTTGTTGCTGTGGTTGGGATATCCATGGACACCATGTCTGATGAGTGTGTCCAGAGGATAGCCGATTGGTTGAGCTGCAGACCTGAGACGGATCATCCTAGCGGAACCTTGACATCCAAAGGCCCTAAGGGTGCTTTCGAGGGTCTGAGGGAAAGACTGGTCAAGGGTCTGTAGTCTTCTATCTGGGAGCTTGAGGGGTTCTAGGGTTTTGAGCTTTGAGGGGCTGTCTCAGCGGTGGGCTCATTGAGATGTGTGTGTACTCTTCGGGTGGGGGGAAGGGGGTTCTAGTTTGGGGTTCTGCGGTTTGTATTGGGTTCCTTTTGGGGGGTTGGTGTCGGGTGAACAATGTGTAATCTATCCTTTTTCTTTTTATAAAACGTGGTACCATCTACTTTTTTTTAAAAAAAATATTGATACCGTTTTATGGTGATTTTTGATTGAAAATCTAAATCAACTAAAAGAAAGATTCTGGAAATCAACAGATTCTGAAATGCAGTGATTTGCAATACTCCAAATGTATGGAAAAGTGACAAAAAATGATCTACAACGATCCAAACATAAGAAGAACACTATTTTCGACATTTCACGACCATCTGCGATGCACTAAATGGCCCCTTAATATAAGTAAATTAAAAGTAGATAAGATCATCTTTGATAAATTTTTAAGTCAAAAGTGTTACTTTTGATTTTTTCTTTTAATATAAAAATGTTAAAGAACAATACATAGATAATTTTAGGTAGTTGTATAAGTCATATTGCCTTAACAACCTCATTTTTTTGTCAATCTAAACTCTAATTTAAAATTTTTGGTTGAAAATTAAAAAAAATGTGGAATTGCACCAAGAACAGTCTACAGCATATTCAAGACAAAATACACTTTGGCATGAAAGAGGGTACTTCTTCGTAAGCACATTTATTGGTAGCAATTGACTGCGTTCTTACCTAATAAAAACCACCATTGACATCCAAATTTCATTAACCAAACTCCCCCACCTCGACAGGGCAGGCACCAATGGTGGAGTCCCTTGGATCTCTCTCCTAACATTAAAAACGCCGGCTTCCCCATCATTTCTGCGAGCTGTTCCCGGCAACAGGCGTTTTGCCACGCCACACGTCCCCCTTTGTTTCCAAGAATCTAAGTGCTGAAGCCAGTACGGAATCCAAAGCAGTGCAGCAGCACGGCCCCTCCTCTCCACCAACAACACTGTAGTGCACAAAGCGCTTGTTTACGTGGGTTTATAGGCCAGTACTGACTACTGCGTTTTAGCGTAGAGGGTGCCACCAAAGATAGGTTAATTTACTTGGGCTACTGTGTTGGGCCCATGGCCTATTCAGCCCATAAGGGCATATTGCAAATTACCAAACTATGGTGGTGGTGGGGCAAAGTCTAGTAACTTTTGCCCCAAGTTGCAAAAGCCATAGGAGGATACGTTTCCTGCGAGATGCATCTTTTGAGGGCTGTTAGGGTTATGTTCGTACTCAGCAGCCAAGAAGAACTGTGGAGTGCCGAGTTCGGGATTTCGGCGTACAAAATGCGGAAAAAGAAAATAAGAGAAAAAGGGAAGATGACATGAGCTATTCGGTAAGCCGTTTACAATCATCCGAGCAGTATTCTCTTCACAGATTCGGCCAGATTTACGGCGGTTCGTACTGTGGCCGTGGGGAGAGCTTGTTTTTTTATTGTGCACGGTGAAATAATTTTTGTATCCCTAATTTTCTCTTGTGATTGTTACTCGGATTTTGGGCAAGAAACTCCGAGATTTGTACGTTTATAATTTCTATAGTGAAATTATTTCTCCGGCTTGCTCCGTGGTTTTTCCCCTTCACGTTGGAGGGATTTTCCACGTAAATCTTGGTGTTCCATGTGATTGTTTAGTTGTGTGTATTCCGTTCAAATTTTGTTGCGTATTAGTTATTCGTATTCTGATAAAAAAAAAATTTTCTTCCCAACATACTGTAGTCAGGTACCACCCCACACATCAGCTATTTCTTCTTCTTCTTCCTTTTGAAGTCCCCACGGGTCCTGTGCTGATGGGTACTAACACTTTTGAGTTATTTCTTCTTGTTCGAAAACTTGTAGGTTTTCCTTTCCTTGCGGCTGCAATTGCTTCTATTTGTCGGCTAAAGCGACTGCCCAACAACTTCCATCTCTCGATTTCTAGTGAGAGTGATGTGGCTGATGATATTTCTCTGGTGAGGCAGAGGCTATGTTTAGCTTTTGGCGCTTGGTACACGAACTTGAAGAGCCTAGTCCCTAGATATTGCAAATATGAAGTATTTGCACCTCGTCACAAGAACGCACGCAAGAGAAGAGGGGGGACATCACCTCAACGGGTAACTTTAACAGTCTCTAATCGCTATTTGTTCGTGGTAAATTTAGAACAAAGTGGGAGAAGAAAATTTTCCTCTCAATCTTTAATTGGACGGTATAGAAGTTTAGTTTTGATAATTCTCAAGCTTTATAATCTCTTGAAAAATAAGAAATATCTATATAATTCTGACAGCTTGATCTTGGAGAATAGACAAGAGGAAGAAGAAAGAAATTGACTGTCCTTTCGACTTGGACCCAACCAATACAAGGGAGTTTACACATTTAGAGATGAGATTTTCTACCTCTTATATTCTAAATTAAAACATGTTGCCTATGAGATAAGAGTGTATGTGATCTCAAATATAGATTTTAAATAAAGTAAATAATTTATCTCTACTTAATACGATTAAAAACATACTTTAATCCAAAATATGATATAACAGAGATCAACTCTCATATTAGTGTGGAGGTTCTGTAGAAGTCATCTGCACAAAAGGGGAGAGAGAAGCTGCATTGGGATACCGTGCCTTTGTTACTGGGGCAGTCCAATCAGAGGGCCCTCACCGAGGGGTCAAGTCATATCACTGTCTCCAGTACGGGGTGTTAAATGTGCGTCTGACGTGGTCTGTGAAAAGGCTGCTGGTACTCTTACGGACACCGGAGCACACTCAAATGGCACCAACTGCAGAGCTAATACAGAAATAATAAGAAAAATTAAGAAAATTGGTCATCCGACAATCAAATCAGATACGGATCCTTATACATGTTAATTCCGGTTCTATTCTGCTGACAAACTGAGCCAAAAGGCTTCACCAACAATCTCAAATTTATAAGAATTTGAAATTTTTATAAAACTATAAAAATATACATCAGCTGGATTTTTTTAAAAGAAAACACGGTTTCTCTTAGAAACGGCTAATTAAAATTTGACTTTTTGAATTTATGAGAACCTCAAAGGTTCTGTTAATAAATCAGGATTTACCGTAGGTTCTGTTAATAAATCAGGTTTTATTGTGATTAAGTCACATTATTTTTTAAAAAAATTACAAATTTATGCTACAATTGCAAAATAAAAAAGAGGGCACTCTTGTGACTATTAGATGTTCTGTCAAACTCGACGTCCATCAAAGCTCAAAATCATTTCTATATCTAGGCCTGACCTCTCATTGCCGGGTTGGGAGTCAAGTTAACATTAGCTCTCTGAGTTGTCCTCAACACAGGATTAATCACTAATAAGAGCCGAGCATCAGTTAATCCAATCCCTTCTTCAGCCACCTGTTTTATGCAACGGCAAGAAAAATTCTGTTGTCTATAATTCTAAGATGTGTTAGGGATGTTTTCAAGTCGAAGCAATTAGATACGCTTAATATAATTTGGTACAAAACTCGTTTTAAGTTAAGGGTTATTTGTTTTAGCGTAAAATTTTGTAAATCACCGGTTTCAAAACAAGAAGCATGCCCCAATCTTCCTTATTTTAGAATTAGAGAATATTTGTTTAGTTGTTTGTAGAATAAAATAAGAAGCATGCTTCAATCTTTTTATTTTAGTTTACGGTGAATGGATCCTTGCCGTAAATCAAAACAAAAAAATTGAACTGTCAAGTAGACGGACAAGATCTATACATAATTTTAATTTACATTGTTTTACATCATGTCAAACAACTGAAAATACCGTAAAATAAAATAATTGTTACAAATTACGATGTTTTACGTTAAAACAAACAACTCCTTAATCGAAAATTCCAAGACAAAACTTTTCAAAATCACTGAAATTTTCGACTTCAGGGTAAAATAAAAGCAGCTGTAACTTGGATTCATTTCAATTCAACTTTGTCGTAACCTTGTGGTTTGCAAAGATTAAAATCTCACCTGCAGATTCAAATTAGGTTGCCGTAATCACAGTGGTGCTAAAAGGAACTAGATAGTGATGAGCCACAGTGGTGCTAAAAGGAAGAAATGCTGAAATTTTTGACAAGAAATATTTGTTGTAATGTCTGAGCCCAGTACAACCGATTTTTATTTCGCTTTAGAAAAATATTGAGTTTGAAGACCACCCGAACTCAGTCTGTATTGTTCTATTGGTATTACACAGAACGCGGTCTTACAACTCTGATCGCACCCCATGCAATGTCTATGCCATCTGAAGGCTCGGATCATGCCCTATGCGTTCTCCAGGTGTGAGCTCGGCGCCGCCGTCCATTCTTGGTGATCCAGTGATGGTTGGACATTGCAATATGTATTATTCAACTTGGACATACGATATCATTTCTAATGAAAAGGTCTTGCAAAAGAAGTACCAAAGGGTGAATGAAAAAGGTCTAAAAGTTTCTTCCCATGCACAGAGTAACTTTTTAATTTTTTTTTTAAAGTAACTTTTTAATTGGCCGATCTTTCCAATGTATGGTAAAAATGTTGCTTTATGAAGAAGATACTTTAAATTTTAAAAATGGGATTTTTAAAGTAAAAATTTAAAGAAAAATGGCAACCTATAAGACTTGAAATTTAATAAGGTGGGCCACCATTCAAGGTACACCATGAGACGTGAGGCCCTCCGAAAAGAATACATCTTCCTTCCACACATGCGGGTGCATAAACCATTAACTGATGATGGTCATAATTTTGTTATCAGACGGCAGCAGCCAATTGTAGAATCCCAACTGGTGCCACACAGTGTCTTAAATCTTTCTATAATATTCACCTCATTACATCCATATGTCATTATCGCGTTTAACAGTAATCCTCAATTTTAATTATGGTTCGGTAGGGCATGCAAAAACTTGACCGGGATCTTCTACCTCACCGCTCACCCAAGCCACCCACCTCCAAGGCTCCAACTAAAGAAAAAACAAATCCTAAAATTTAAGTTTTCCGTTACATAACCCAACGGGCCCAGGAGATAATTAAGAGCATTATAGCCTTTAATTAGTGTATTAACTTCATCAAATCACTCCACCACCCTTAAAAAAATCTTCTTTATTGAAGGAAGCATTTTTATGACCATGACATCTGAAGGCTAATCAAGTTTTACTTAATTAGTTTATTCTCTTATCGTGCTCCCCTCCCCAGGGCGGGTTTGCTACTGGCTTCCCACTACTAAAATCTGTAGAGAGAGAGAGAGAGGTGTAGAGAGAGAGTGGGGACACCAGCTGCCATTAAGGAAACGGATTCACCGAGTTAAAGGGCTCACAACCCGCTCGCCTCCCACGCCCCCTTCTCCTTGAATCCTTCTGCCGTTTCCTCTCTTTCCTCCTCTTTGCTTCTGCAGTTGTGCTCTTTCTTTCTTTATCTCCTTCTCTGCTTGCTTCTGATAAATTCCAGATCATCTCCCCACTTCTCCTGCCTCACACCCTGTGCAGTTTTCTTCCTCCCGTCTCCACCCCAACCCACATCCGCTCCACTGCCCAACCCAACCACCCCGCCAGGCGCCAGCTCCCCCTTCCTCCTCCTCCTCCTCCTCTTGGGCAACTCTCCCCAACAAGAAAGGTGCCAGCTTTCGCTATTTTTATATGTCTGAAGCCATCAGCCGGCGCTGCCCATTATTAGCAAGTGGACAGCATCGGCGATAAGGATCCAACCCTGCCCACCTTAATTTTGGCCTGCCATGGGTGATCCCGTCGACTTCTATCGCGTGCTAAACATACCCAAGGACTCCTCGCCGGAGGACATCCGCAAGGCCTACAAGGCGCTGGTCCGGCGATGGCACCCCGACAAGAACCCGCCGTCCTCCAAGAAGGAAGCCGAGGCCAAGTTCAAAGCCATCAACGAGGCCTACGAGGTGCCGCCCGCCTCTTGTTCCCGCCCTCCCTTCTCCTCGAAGTTGTGTTTTTTGGCTAACCGAGGCCGCGATTGTTGGGTTGTGCAGGCGCTCAGTGACAAGGAGTACAGAAGCATGTTCGGGGTGTACCACAGCGTCGACGGGGAGGGGTCGGCGGGGAGGCACCGGGAGAGATGGACGTCGCCCAGGCCTTCCCCGGGGCCGTCGCCGAGGGGGGACGAGCAGCGGCTGTACAAGAGCGAGGGGCAGGTGCCCAGCAGGGTCAACAGCGACGGGTACCACCGGTACTACGCGAAGCCCCCCGCCGGGAGGAAGCCGCCGCCGGTGGAGAGGAAGCTGGAGTGCACGCTGGAGGAACTCTGCCGGGGCTCCAAGAAGGAGATCAGGTTCACCAGGGAGGTGCTCGACAGGAACACCGGGTACGCGGTCCCCCCCCCCCCCCACACACACACACAACACACCCCAACACCAACACACACACAGCCGCCCCTCTCGCATCCGTACCAAACTTGTAGGTGTAACGTAGGCATCAGGACAGAGGAACATATGTGCATGTCCTTTTCTAGTGCTAGGTGGTGCTTAATTAGCTTTGAATTTAGCAACTTCGGAGCCCATCTTTGGGAGTAGTAAAACACCCACCACCAAGAAGGGAGCAAAATTTACTGCTTTAGAATGTTCTCTCTGTTTTTGTTTCAAACCAAGGTACATATGCCGTTTGGAAGGAATTCTTAGTTTGTAGGATTAGTTTGGGGGGTAACAACTCTTTGTTTGAGTGATTTGGACGACGACAATAGAAGAATGGGAGGAGCCCGGTCTTCAAATCTATGTTTTAGACATTCTGTTTTGAAATTACATTGCAGATTATGTTAAGTCAATTGTAAGCTATGCTCTCAACCATGTTTTAGATATATGCCATCGGGAAACATATATGTATATAATACAAATTATCTTTGCTACTTCCTCATCTTCCTCCACCCGAGTTTGTATATAGAAGTTATGGATTCTGGGGACTGTTTTGACTAAATTTAACCCTGTTCATGTCAATGTTAGCTACCTCGTTAATTATCTTCCTTCATCCAACTTTGTATACAGAAATTGTGGGTTTTGGGGACTGTCTTGATCAAATTTAACCATGTTTAATGTCAACGTGGAGAAGAGTGCTACCCCCGGTAGCTCTCTGTATGACTTGTGAACATGTTCCCCATGGGCTGCTCGTTCCTGTTGGACCGTCCGTGGTTTGGACGTTCTTTTGGAAGCGTACTGCAGACTATGCTAAGTTGTGTCATCATCCACACTATGCATATAGTCCACTGGAATGCAGATTACGGTAGTGTGTTAGCTAGTAGCTACATCCTTATCTTATCTTCCTCCATCCAATACTGTACGTAGAAACATTTGGTTTTGGAGACTCTTTTGATCAAATCTAACACTGCTAGGTGCTAACTTCAGTGTGGAGAAGAAGAACACTTCTTCATCTAACTCACTGCATGATCTGGTGATGTTTCCCCATGCCCATGCAGGATGATCGTGCGGAAAGAGGAGGTGCAAACGGTGAGGGTGAAGCCCGGGTGGAAGAAGGGCACCAAGGTGACCTTCGAGAACATGGGGGACGAGCGGCCGGGGAGCCTCCCCGCCGACGTGGTGTACGTGATATCGGAGAAGGAGCACCCCTTCTTCAAGCGGGTGGGCAACGACCTGGTGCTGAAGTTGGAGGTGCCCCTGGTGAGCGCCCTGACGGGATGGACCTTCTCCTTCCGCCTGCTGGGCGGCCAGAAGATGAGCTGCACGTTCCAGGACGAGGTGATCTACCCGGGTTACGAGAAGGTGATCCCGGGGGAGGGCATGCCGCTGGCCAAGGAGAAGGGCATGCGCGGGGACCTCCGCATCAAGTTCCACATCGTCTTCCCCACGCACCTCAGCGAGGAGCAGCGGGCAGGCATCAGGGACCTCTTCAGAGACGGCTCTTGAGCTGAGCGTTACAAGTTAAATGTTTGGGCGAGCTCTCTTCTCTTTGTTTAAGTGTTTTTTTTTTATCCCTTTCCTTCTTCTCTCCAATCTCTCTCACTGTTGATATCCCGAAACTTATTTATACGTAGTTTTCCAATACAACTGGTCTTCTTCTCTTCCCCCAAATATTCTCTCGTATACGTCAATTGGAAACGAAGGGCATCAGGTCAAGAAATCACCTATCGGGCATGAACATATCTGTAAGGTACTTGAAGTTGGGGGAGGCCACAGCCGGATTTCTCCCCACCAAAAGACAGATAGCAGCACAGCAAAGCTTCGCATATGGGTCTTCCAGTAATAGTATAGGAGTAATACTTGCTACATTGCCTGGGGCATTGTAATCCACTTGAATTGCAATGTCCAAGGCACAGACGATCCGATCTGCCGTACAGTTGGGCCATCTGGGTGGGTGGGAGCTAATATTTTATTTTTTTTCAATTGTTGAAAATTTTTAGAATATCTGATTAAAAATTAGATAGTACAGTCAACAAGTTTGGGTCGGCTCCGAATCAATTATATATTTTTTAAAAAAATCATCTTTTTTACACGTCAATTGAGATATATACCAAAAGGTTTTTTTTTAATGTACAATTGATTTGGGGCCGATCCGAACTTGTTAGTTGTACTGTTAAATTTTTGATTAAACGTTCTAAAAAAAATTAAACAACTGATCAATAAAGAAAAACTTCACTCAGGCTGCTACATAGTCGTCCGCATCAATTAGATGGGACGACTGTAGCTTGTACACTGTAATCTACATTATTTATAATGTCCAAAATATTGTAGCATGTATTACTAGTACTATAGTACTATAGATATCTCTGCTGTCATCACATAAATAAGAATGCGAGCGTCCTTGTGTTTTAATTTCGGGAAACGTTGTTTGTACTTGCTGTCTAAAAAGAAAATGCTATTTGTACTTTCTTGGGATATTCACACTCATATTGAAATGATAAGGGATGTGGACCAGTGCTGACATAGAGGTGATATGAGAAGTATCCTGATAGAGTGTCCATCAGGATTCTTTGCAGCCAGAGTTGCATGTCAGAGGCACATTAAACTGAGGAGAAAGATTAGAGTAGAGATACTCAAATCACGAAGAGAGATATTATAACAAGTTTATAGCACTAAAGGCAACACTAGCTTTAGATTCGAAGAGAGGAGTCACATGCTCTTCTCGGATCGGTCCACGGCCGAGATTACATACAATCTTTCCGCTAAGCTATTTTATCCCGAACCCGAGAAGAGCAAAGCAAAGGGATTATATATAGCACTAAGTTCGGTCACTGAGCCCATCCAAACCACGTTTGGTCTCCTTCATTAAAAAAAAAAAAAATACAAAAACCAAACATCGTCTGCCTTTCATAGGTGAACACAGCATCGATATTTATCTTGGTCCCAAGCCTGTGACAGAAGTGTGCAAAGCCTGTACGAAGGTGGATAACCATTGTTAATGGAAGGGTGATGCTATTCTTACACCTTTAATGTACTCTTTAGGTATTCCCCCTATTACCACTATCAATTGGATGCACTCTGATCATAACAAATAGTTCATTGCAATAAATTCAATTAGATAATTGAGAGATTAAGAGTACATTAAAAGAGTATTTTAAAAGAGTAAAAAATACCTGCGTAGGAATAGCATGATCCTTATTTATGATGATAACAGTAGCATGATCGTTATTTAGTTATTTATGATGATCTTATTTACTAAACATGGAATATTATGTCCTGGCCAAGATAAAATTCGACCCTGTTTGATATGCACAATCTGGGGGGTAATTCGTTCGGAGGAATAGTTGCTTTTGGAATATGGCCCAACTCCATTAAACTTGGAGTTATTGACCCCACTCTTCTGGGATTTTAA
This sequence comes from Zantedeschia hybrid cultivar, assembly GCA_030544215.1. Taxonomy (NCBI): domain Eukaryota; kingdom Viridiplantae; phylum Streptophyta; class Magnoliopsida; order Alismatales; family Araceae; genus Zantedeschia; species Zantedeschia hybrid cultivar. The sequence goes on from JARZZO010000014.1 coordinate 23,222,052, forward strand.
TCACTTTTTAAAAATTATACTCCTAATACAGCCGTGCAAAATTCTTACCTCTAAGGCAGCCATTCGATCAAACCGATCGCACAGTAGACTGGCGTCAGTACTGTGCTGCTGTTGTCCAAGAGCCAGAGCTGAACTCAGCTAACATTTGACCAAGATCGTTTGAAATCCAAGATTAGATTGGCAAAGGAAAAAAAAATGCATCTTAGCAAAAGAATGTTTTTGTTTTGTAAAATTGTTTGCTAATTTTAATTTGTGTAAATTATAGTCTTATTACAAATGTTATTGGTCCTTGTTATTTAACTACAATTATTATATGATTGAGATGAATCTTTATGAGACTATTTCTATTATTATCTCAAGGACTGGCGATGACACCTCCTTTCACGTAGAGATCCAAGGAAACTCTTAGACGGCATTTGGAAATGCTTTGCATTCGTTCTGATGTTCGAAAATCAATTATTCTCATTGAGCAAAGTAAACGAGAGAGAATATTCAAGAGCATACTCATTTGGCAACGTAAAAGAGCGTGCATATTCACAATCATATGTGATTTGTCTCGTTCCCTCTTCAAATCAAATTTAGAAAATCAAAAGAAACTTGGGCAAACGAAGTGCAATTCAAAATGCTTTCATCCTTCGAAGATTTCCAAGGATTGAAATTTACTTTAGAAACAAATTCAAAACATCACAAAACTAGATACTCAATCACTGGTTAGTCACAGAAGAGAAATGCTTACTGCAATCTTCTTGGGGATTGCAGTTGCAATCACCGTCTCATTAACAGATCTGATAATGGACGGGATATTACAACAAGTATTTCTCTTTACGGAATCGGTTACCGCCGTCACGGTAGTGTACACTTTTATTCAAAGTGTTCCCTTTTGGAATCTGGGAGGCGTTGGGGACATTGCAATTTTTCTGAGTCTCAAATAGAGCAATTGTTGAGATCGCAATGCAATTTGAACTTTTTCGATTACATAACTTAGAGATAGGGTTGTCAAAATAAGTTTAGACCCATTAAGGGACCGCTCTCCGCCCCTCCTCCGCGCTCCCCTTCTGTTCCCCTGCCTACACCACGGAGCAGCAGAATCCGTCAGCCAAGAAGGACTCGTGGCCGCCGCGCCGCAGGCCGTCGACGTCGGGCAGAGGTCCTCCTTGGTCTTCCCCCTCCACGGCAACGTATACCCCGACGGGCGGGGTGAGGAGCTGGGGACTGCTTCTTTCCCTTCCTTTTTGGGGCTCCGCGGCAGATCAGTTCCTGTTCTTGTTCTAACTTGTTTCTTGGTAAACTGATCTAAAGCGCGGTTTGTATCTTCTTGCGAATTCGTGATGCTGGCGAGCTAGAAACTGAAGGCTGTACTACGTGTCGCTCCTCATCGGGGATCCGCCGAAGCGCTACTTCCTCGACATGGACACCGGCAGCAACCTCATCTGAAGCCAGTGCAACGCCCCCTGTGTCAGCTGCTTCAAGGCACATATACACCTAAAAAACTTATTCCCAACTACAAGTAAGGGTGGCAATAAGCAGAACTGAGTCGAGTTTTGAGAAGTTTGAGTTTAATTCATAAAAAGTAAAATACGAATTTGAGCCGAACCCGAGCTTCGATTAGAACCCAAGATAAAACTTGAGTATGCTCAAGTCGAATCGAACCTAGACCCACGTGCGGACTTCTAACCGCATGAGGACATTTTGTACTACATCGAATTTTATTTTTTTTCCTTTTTTTTTTGTGTTGCTCATAAACTTTGCTGTTCTTTTGAAATTTAAGCTGCACAAATGGTCATCTGGGTGTGGGAGTATGTGTGGTGTATTTATAATTTGAATATTTACTTTATATTTCGAACTGGCTCCCGAGTCGATCTAGTCATATGTTTCACCAAGCTCAGATTGGGCTCCTTTAAGTTAACAAGCTCAATGTTAAGTTTGAGCTTAACTCGATTGTCTTAATGAGCCGAACCGAGTTGAGTATTCAAGTAGAGTTCGAACAACTCGTGACCCTAATCACAAGAATCTTCTCATACTTCTTTTTTTTTTTTCTTGTTACTAAATCTTTTAGGCTCGCTTTGTTTGCGGAATAGGCCCGGAATAGGCCCCTTTATTCTCCTAAAACCATTTAACCTACTTTGTTGCAGGGTGTTGCTTAACCTAAGTACTGTGCTATTATATCCGAGTTTAAGCGGAATAGGCCCGGAATAAGCCCTCGTCCTCCCCACGCTCCCACCGAGTCACGGGCGCTTCCAAACTGTCCGTACTCGTCGCCCAACTCCCAATCTTCCTTTTTCGTTCTCCTCCCCACGCTCCCACCAAGTCACGGGCGCTTCCAAGGTGTCCGCCATCGTCGCCCAACTCCCAATCTTCCTTGTTCGTTCTCCTCCCCTCCGTTCGATCGTTGCCTGCGGCAGCGGAAGCACATCACGAAGCCCGTCCCTGAGCTTTCTTCTCACTCGGTCAAAGAAGGCACAGCTAGAGATCGAGGCCCCTCTTTGTGAGCTCTTTCTAACGGCGGAAGTTCCAAATTTTGTAGTGTGTGGGCGCATCAACATCGCGTCATTTTCCTCTGTCTTCTCGCCTTGTTAAAGAGAGGGTTTCCCCTCCCCTTCCAAGCCTACAATGATGCAACGTACACGAGCTCTTCCAACAGCAGGCGCTGGTGCTTCCCGCTGTGGATCCTTCTCCAACCACCGTCTTCCTGCCGATCTTCCTTCCCCTGCGGTGACCGTGTCTTCGTCATCCTCCAACGCGGAGCCCAGCCGTGCCCAGAACCTACGATTAGAGCATTTTACCCATTTTCCCCAACTTTTGTCGGCTACAGGAAGAACATTTTACCCATTTCGAATGTAATTTTTCTCCTGAATTAAATGATGCATTCCTAACATTGGTGACAACCCATTCCTAACATTTCCTCTTTACCCCGTCTCAAACAAATGAAGTAGATTGGTTGCAGTTGTGTGCGTCATGTGCAGAGCTTGTCATCCGAAGCTGTTTATTGCGTGCATCTTACCCAAGATAAGCCTATCCAAATTTTTTAGCACTTTACATAAACAATAGGTTTTATTTTATGATCAGCCTGTCTTTTGCACCAAATCTCCCAAAACCAGCGAAGCCAACTTTCTTTCATGATCACCCTACAACACTCGGCAAAGCATATATCATATAATTTTCCATCACCCTCCCTTTTTCTTAGCTCTTAGTTTACCTGTGACTTGTTTATGCTCTGGTATGTTTTTTTCTTTTCTATTTTTGGTTATTTATCATGTAGACAATCTCCTTCTATTGATTCAATCTTTTCGGATTTATGTGATAGTTGTCAGGGCTGCTTAATAGTCAGGCATGTACATCTTATTATCCTCTTTGTATAGTTAGTTTACAGCTGATCATGACCAGAAAAAGAAAAGGTTCTACAGTTGATTCTGGTAGGGTCACATATAGAAATTTAGTGGTTTTACTGGGGAGATTTTAAATATTTTTTCGAATGAGTAATACTTGCTCTTGCTGACTTGTTTGTGCAATCTAAAATTTTTTATTTTTATAACTTTTTTTAAACTCAGACCCATTAACGGCAGATATGTCTATACTATCCGATCTCTGATCAGAAAACATCAAAAAAACTGAAAAATCAAAAATCGAATCCCTTTTTATTGGACTCACTCCTCAGCAAGTATTACTCTTTTCTAGAATTTGGGGAAAGATATATTGGGGTTTCCAGAAGTCCAATGTCATCGGATTGATGGGACAATCAAAATTTGGACCCATAATTAGAAGTTTGTTGTTTTGTGGGTCTGTCATGCAGAGTATTCCGTCTTTGGACTGAAAACTCAATGTGAGGTGCACATTTGAAGCCAAGTCTAATAATAATTTTAAATTTTTTAGAATTTTTAATATTGTTCAATCAAAGATCAAGTTGTATAGACATGTGGGATAAAAACTTTTTTTTTTTTAGATGCAGCTGCGGTGGGTTATACTCGTAAATCAAACATAGGTTTGGCTGGGATGAACTTGGGGCGGCCCAAGATGACCCATATTGCATGTAAGACATGATTTTTGCACTAAGAAGGAGATAGTTATACTGGCTGCATATGTGCAGCAATGCGCCTGTGCACACGTCTGATTGCGCCTCAAATCATGGGGAGACATGATCCCTTTTTCTAAAATTTTTTCCAACTCACTAATCAACCTTGATTAGATGGTAGAAATCTAGAGCTAGGGTAATTCCTCAACTCAACATTTTCAAAATCAAGCTTGTAATCTATGTCAGTGTCCAGAGCATTACAACAAGCATAACACTATAAAAAAAAATTGTTTCTAACACATTATCACCTAAACTGTCCAAAAAACCTATCAATTTGGCATGTCCCACGATTAGTAACTTGTATATTTTTAAAAATTGAGCTACTCTAACCCCAGCCAATCAAGTCTGCCCTTTTTTTTTTTGAATTTAGACTGGATTGAGCCATAATAATTTGAGCTAAACATGAATCGGACTGTACCTGTGCTAAATTATTTTCAATTTGAGCCAACCAAATATGTTACATGGCCCAACCCTATTCACCAAGTTCCATGATATTTTTAATGATTGATTGAATAGTTAATTATAACTTTCACTGTATTGTGATCTACAAAGTGCAACTCTTCTCAAAATACCAATAGCTGTCGAGTCAGAATCCCATTCTAAGGATTCTTGTGATTCCAAAAGGTCCAGCTTTGGACACAAGTCTTTGTTCTGAGGAACAAAGATCATATCCAATCACACTTGGAAATTCTTATTTAACTAAACTGAAATATACCCTGGCCCTTAGTTTACCTGTCAAATTATGGTCTGGTCTGGTATGTATCTCTTCTTGCCTTTACATTCTTGCTTATTCAGAAGTTGTAATCATCTGTAAACCAGATAGCTGAAGGTGTGTATTTGAGATTTTATTATGTAAATCAGAATATATCTCACTCATGTACATAAAAATATTTGACTTGTGCAAGTCTTATGTGGGCTGAGAAGTGTCAGACAAGAAAAGATGTTCACTTCATTTATTACTAATTTTGGCATACTGTAACAAACTGAGTATAGGTAATCAGTCAAGTATTTTATGATCAGCCTGTGTTTTGCACCAAGTCTCCCAAAACCAGCAAAGCCAACTTTATTTCATGATCACCTTGTTAGTTTAAGTGGCCTACAAGCCAATCTAACTATGTAAATCTCGTTCATTTATTAATAAAATGGCATAATATTCATTATGTGTAAATCGCGTTAATTATCGTTTCATAATGAAGTCCGTGAATATGTGCTATGGTGATCAGATTATGATGAGATCATACTAATGAGACTGATCACTTAAACACACCTATTCTTAATTGTTCCTAGTCGGAGGATATCCGAGAAGGACATCAGATATCCGGTTATACTAGTACAGATTACTTCTGCTCATATGATGAGGGTGACTGATCTCATAAGTCACTTGTGTGGAGACACTAAGGCGAATCTGTAGGTGCTCATTGGAGAATGAGTTCATTGAACTGATCCGACTGAATCGCTGGATGGTATTGTACCTCACTGTCAACCAGCTTGATTCTATTGTCGCAGTTGCGTGGATGGTCCTCGGACCTGAGACACCAAGGACACCTTGGCGGTGGACTTCTGTGCTTTGACCTTGGTTTACGAATCTCTAGCCACGGGATTCTAATACGCCAAGGATTGGGTACAGCGGAATACCGTCGAAGGGAATTGTCTGTCAATAAGGAATCATTCGCTCTCGGTACTTAGAGAGAGAATGCTCTAGGAAGGATGCGCGAAAGTCCCTGGCCAGGGCGGACGATAATATCGGGAAAGGAGTTTTCCGATATTTATCAGCGGCATACAATCCAAGTGAGTCGACTGGTTAGGGTTTGACAGCTCGCCATACCCTGAGTTGACTCGAGAGCATTGTACGAATGAAGGATTATATCCACGCGGTAACTGTCGGCGGAAAGGTTCCAAGAGTGGGTTACTTAACCCCAAATACCTTCCGGGTTCACGCGGTGTTGCTTGGCACTCAACGTGATCGGAGGCCCGGTCGAATTCGATGTGCGACATCAATTCGATTGGCTAATTAATTAATAAATGGTTATTAATTAATTAATAAAGCCAGTGAGGAGTCACTGGGCTTGTTGGGCCATTAACTGGACTGGTACTTGGGCCTAGAGGGTCACACGGAAATGATTCTTAAGGCGATAGATAAATAAGTGGGTTTTATACAAATCGGGGGTTTTTATGAAAAACCACGCGGTTAGTATAAAACATAGCGAACGGGCTGAGCAGACCAAGCTGCTGCTAACCCTAGCCGCCCCTCCTCAGTTTCTGTTTTTCTCTGGCGTCCAGGCAGATCCAAATCTGCTCCGCCGGTTCTCCGAATCCCGTTCGATGGGAAATCGTCCGCGCGTTGCGGCGATCATTGCGGCGAACGGCGGAGGCTTCGTGGGCTGCGAAGAACGAGGAACTCGAGGATATCCGTCGCGGGGAGGATGGCGTGGACTTCGCTAGAGGCCGCGCGCTTGCGCGGCTTGTGGTGTCGCACCGACGGAACCGAACGGTTGCGGATTCGAATCCGCACACGGTGAGAACTTCGATAATCCGATTATCGTATTTTAGATTTCGAAACGGGAACGGATCGCTGTATTTTTTTTAGTTTCCACTGTGTGAGCGATCCGGAGAAACCGAGAAAACCCAACAGTGGTATCAGAGCCAGGTTCCACTGTTTCTCGTCCCGTTTCGGGTTCCGAAATTAATTTTTCTGTGTATTATTCCATGCGAAGATTCCAACTTTTTGCTGGATCCGTGTTCATGAGATGAACACAGATTTTATGAATAATTTTGATTATTTAATTCTACAAAATTTCGAATTGTTCGTGGGGTTTTATTTTGTTCTTCGTTGGACGAAGAATTTGGGTTTGTGGAGGCTTCATTTGCGCTACCCCAAATGTTGGGGAGGTGGTCTGGATCCCTGATCCTCCTTCTTGATGTATCTGCTCCCCACCGGGTCAGTGCACAGCGCCGGAGAACCCTTAGGTGATGGCCGGAGTTAGGCAGCTATTGTGATGAAGAACATGATCTTGCCGGTTCCGTTTGGTAGTTCTTTGTGGCCGTCGAGGGTAACCAAGTGGCCCAGGGGATCATAGGATCCTAGCCGGTCACTATGGGCATCTAAACTGCTGCCATTGTGGCATAGTAGGGCTGCAAAATAGGGTTCTTCTTCCTCTTGATTTTGGTTTTGAGAAAATCAGAAAAATGGAAAGAGGAAGGATGAATCGGCCAGTAGCTTCCTACGGGATTCTCCGGCTAGCCCACCGGCGCCGGTAGGGTTGGCCGGCGCCGTAGGACGGAGGGCGACCGGCGTCGCCGCCAGCCCCTGCTGCAAACCCTGCAAGTTAGGGTTTTTCGGGTGGGGCATCTGGTTTGAGAAGAAGCCGGCCGGGCCGATGCGCCCCAGGCCGATCCGGTTCGACCGGGCCGCCACCATAGGCCTGGGTGGCTAAGCCAGGCCCGAGCCCTGGCTCAGCACAAGTCCAGGCCCTGGCTCGACACAGGGCTGAGCCCTGGCTCCACCAGTGGGCTAAGCCCATTTAGTCATCCATTCCCTGTATAAAATCCAGAAAAAACCCATTAAACCCCAATGTTCTAATTAAACCCGTTGCCCATTTAAATTATGTATTAAATTGGATTTTAATTTTAATTTAAAATTATTTTGAAGTTTAAAATTATTATTCAATTTTAATTTATTTGGGCATTAATGATTTTAGAATCATTATTTAACAAATTGTTGTTAATATATAAAAGTTGGTTATTAATTTAAGTGTTAAATTAATAATTAACTTTAATAGACTAACTTAAATGTTGAATTAGTAATTATTAGTTAATTGAAATTAATTGTTAGTTTAATTGTTAAATTGATAATGAATTTTAATTAACTAATATAATGGTTTAATTAGTAGTTATTAATTATTGGTTTAAGTGTTAAACTAATAATTAATATTAATCTAATAATCTAAGAGTTAGATTAGTAATTAAATTATTAATTAGTGTTAATTACTAGTTTAAGAGTTAAATATTAACATTAATTAATTAATTATTCTAAGAGTTAGATTCATGGTTTATGACCAATTAAAGTTGATCATTAATTTAAGTGTTAAATAAATGATTAATTTTAATCTACTGATCTAAGAGTTAGATTAGTAAATGATTATAATAATCTAATTGTTAGATTATTAATGGGGTTTAATTTAAATGTTAGATTATTAGAAATGTTCTAATTTGCATGGAATAATCTGGAATTATTAATTCGGAGTGTGTGCGCTTGTGATGTGTCTTTATTGCTTTTAAATTTGATTTAATTGCATGTTAAGATAATAAATGAGCTTTTCGAAATTCAAATACCAATTTTGATTAGATCCCAGCTTTTTGAAAGCCAAAACTTATATATTTTGAAAAACTCATTTATTTTAACCATGTGATGTGCTGAATCATGTGTGGGATGTTTAAAACACACTGTGGTCATAGATATGCACTTAATTTGTTATTCATGTGATGAATGGATTGTGTGGATCGTGGATGTATGTTTGATTATTAATTATTAATAAATAGAGGTCTGCGCACCTCTCTCTCTCATACTCCGATGTATTTCTACCTCCCTCTCTCTCTTGTACTCGCCATTAGGCCTTCTTCAATTTACTTATAAATTTTAGAATTTAAATGTAATATGATCGAGGCAACCGAGGAAGGAGCGAGGAAGATCCACAGCTGCAACCAGGAAGGCGAAAAGATGGAGATCCCTTGCCTATGTGATTGCAAGATATCTAATGTAAATATTATGATTAGGTTGTGTGTGCGTTTGACTGTTGGCTCCAGTCAAACCCACTGTGCTATCCATGACCACACTCATGACATGTATGAGATGCATTGTTTTTCTTTTGATTATGAATCAAAGCAGGTTATAGTATTTAGTAAATATATACGATATATCTATATACTATCACCTAGTAGAGACCAAGATAAAAGTTATCTAAATACCCTCAGATAAACTCTAAGCCGTAACGCGAGTAGTTAAGAACTTACCGCGTGGTCCACCATCGTTATAGTCATAGGATTCGAATCACTTTAGGCAGGTTTGTTGTGCTATCCACAAGGCCTGCTTAATTGGGAGGAGAAACTGTGGCTATGGCATTAGATGCCTATAGATCGGGGTAGAAGAACCATGTAGCTTTGTTGTGCTATCCACAAGGGCTGCATGCAAATCTATGCTCGTCGCGTAATGATGGTTAGCTTAGACCAGGATTAATGGTTTGTTGTGCTATCCACAAGGCCATTAAATCTCTGGGGACCGAAGCCATGATCAGATATTGCAAGGAGTTGCAAGTCCCATGAGTTGGGTGCTCTTTGATTGTATTACAGTTTGTTGTGCTATCCACAAGGCTGTAGTGCAAGTCATTGAGATTCTGATCCCCACTAGGAGACTGTCAGCGTCTCCCGTTCTGTATAACTGAGGGTTATACAGTCTGTCGAAATTTAGTGGGAGTTAAACTTGAACAAAAGACCATGTCTTGTTTTAAATTTTAATAATTGAACATCTGCTAAGTAGATTTTACTTATCTCCTGTAGGGAACTATGTCGTCGAATAACCCACTCCGTGGCATACTTGATGCCCTTTTGACTTACCTGATCTACTCGGATTGGTTCAGAAACCTGAAGAATGTCATCATATCTGAGCGCATTGACTTCGTCCCTGGAGCTGATCCTCCTGCTGAATCGGCATCGGATGCCCCTGAAGTAGAGATGATAGCTAACGATAAAAGATCGAAGGACAAAGGCAAAAGATAGTAAAGGGTGACTGCTTCTATTATAAGCAGTATGATCACTGGAAGAGGAACTACAAGGAGTTCCTTGACGATAAAGCTCATGGAAGAGTGAAGCTGTCTGAAGCTTCAGATATCTATATGATAGATATCAACTTATCAGTTAGAGATTCCACATCGTGGGTATTAGATACCGGATGTGCTTCTCATATCTGCCATGATGTACAGATGCTGACAAGTAAGCGCAAGCTGAGACAAGGTGAGGTGGAATTGAGGCTAGGAAACGGCGCCAAAGTTGCGACGATTGCTGTTGGGACAGCAAACCTCAGGCTTCCATCGGGAGACACCTTATTATTAGAGGATTGTTATTATGTTCCTAACATAATAAAGAGCATCATATCAATATCTTGTTTGGACAAGATGGGATATAGGTTGACTATTGAGAATAGAAGTTGTTCGATTTATTATGGTAATAAATCAATAGCTTCAGCATCTTTAGTCAACGGTCTATATCTCTTAGATGTTTCTTATTACAATCTTCACATTGATAATGCTCTTAAGAAGAGCAAGAATTGTGTGAACCAGGCCTACATGTGGCATTGTAGACTTGGGCACATTGGCGAAAGCAGGTTGCAAAAGTTGCACAAGCATGGTTACTTAACAACATTCGATTATGAATCGTTTGCAACATGTGAATCCTGCCTTATGGGAAATATGGCAAAATCTCCATTTAGTGGACACGGAGAACGTGCCAAGGACATTCTGGAACTAATACATTCGGATGTATGTGGTCCCATTTCTACCCAAGCCAAAGGTGGCTTTTCATACTTCATCACGTTCACCGATGACTTCTCAAGATTCGGCTATGTGTACTTAATGAAGTACAAGTCGGAAGCATTTGAGAAGTTCAAGGAGTTCAAGAATGAGGTAGAGAAGCAGTTAGAAAATAGTATTAAAGCTCTTCGATCAGATCAGGGAGGAGAATACTTGAGTACTAACTTCACACAATTCTTAAAGGATAATGGTATCATTTCTCAACTGACCCCTCCATATACACCACAGATGAATGGTGTATCAGAAAGGAGGAATCGCACCTTGTTGGACATGGTGCGATCCATGATGAGCTTTTCAGGATTACCAGTGTCCCTCTTGGAGTATGCTCTAGAGTCAGCAACATACCTACTGAACAGAGTACCCAGCAAGTCTATGGCCTCTACTCCATATGAGATATGGAAAGGCAGGAAACCAGAATTTAAACATGTTAAAGTCTGGGGTTGTCCTGCTCATGTAAAGAGGCATGATCCAGACAAGCTGGAATCACGAACTGATAAATGCAGGTTTGTGGGATATCCAAAGGAAACCTTTGGATACTATTTTTACCATCCTGGTGAACAAAAGGTGTTTGTCGCTAGGAAAGCTGTCTTCCTGGAAGAGGAATACCTTATCCAGGAGAATAGTGGGAGTAAAATAGTACTGAAAGAGGTTCCAGATCCCCAAACAGCTGCATTATCATCAGATGAGATATCAGTTCTTGAATCTGTTCAGGTGCACACAGATGAGCCTCGTAGATCTGGTAGAGTACCTAGACTACCCGAACGATATGTGGGACATATTGCTGAAGGTGAGTCTAAGGTACAATATAATGAGGATGATGATCCTAAAACCTACTAGGAGGCCATAGAAGGCCCAGAAGCCGGGAAATGGCGAGAAGCCATGAACTCAGAAATCCAGTCCATGTACACCAACCAAGTTTGGAACTTGGAAGACTTGCCTGAGGGTATTGTACCCATCGGTTGCAAGTGGATCTTTAAGAGAAAGATCGGTGCTGATGGACGGATCGACACTTATAAGGCAAGGTTGGTGGCAAGGGATATCGTCAAAGGCAAGGAATTGATTTTGACGAGACTTTCTCACCAGTTGCCATAATAAAGTCGATCAGAGTTCTGCTTGCCGTTGCTGCACATTTTGATTATGAAATCTGGCAGATGGATGTGAAGACTGCCTTCCTCAATGGTAAGCTTGAGGAAGAAGTGTATATTATACAACCAGAAGGTTTCACATCCAAAGAATCTCCAGATAAAGTGTGCAAGCTTCAGAGGTCCATTTATGGACTGAAGCAGGCTTCCCGGAGCTGGAATATAAGATTTGACGAGGCTGTCAAGTCTTATGACTTCATTAAGAATGAAAATGAGCCTTGTGTGTACAAGAAGACCAGTGGGAGTGCAGTCACTTTTCTAGTTCTTTACGTAGATGACATACTACTCATTGGCAATGATGTAGCTATGATGTCATCAGTAAAGATCTGGCTGTCGAAAAACTTCTCCATGAAGGATTTGGGAGAAGCATCCTACATATTGGGAATACGGATCTATAGAGATAGATCAAAGAGGATGCTTGGAATGACCCAATCCTTGTACATAGACACTATAGTCAAAAGGTTTGGCATGGAAAATTCCAAGAGATGTCTCATACCGATGAGATATGGAATTATTCTCTCAAAGGAGTAGTCTCCTAAGACTCCTGACGAGAGGGCATTCATGGATAGAATACCCTATGCCTCTGCCATAGGATCTATCATGTATGCCATGTTATGTACACGGCCTAATGTTGCATTTGCTCTAAGTGTTACGAGCATATTTCAGGCTGATCCAGGCGAAGATCACTGGAAGGCAGTGAAATGTATCCTTAAGTACTTGAGAAGAACTAAGGATATGTTTCTTGTCTATGGAGGAGGTGACTTGAAACTGCGAGGCTTTACTGACTCGAGTTTCCAGTCAGATCCAGATGATAGCAAGTCAACATCTGGATTCGTGTTTACATTGAACGGAGGGGCAGTGTGCTGGAAGAGTTCCAAGCAAGTAACCACTGCAGATTCGACGACTGAAGCTGAGTACAACGCTGCAGCTGAAGCCACCAAGGAAGCAATGTGGTTGAAGAAATTCATCGGCGTAGTTCCTAGCATCTCTGAGCCTGTTCCACTGTTGTGCGACAACAATAGAGCAATTGCGCAAGCGAAAGAGCCGCGGTCTCATCAGAAATCGAAGCATATTCTGAGACGCTTTCACCTTATCAGAGAGATCATATCCAGAGGAGATGTAGTAGTGGAAAGAGTTCAATCGGTCGACAATATAGCAAATCCACTGACAAAGCCGTTGGCTCAAATTGTGTTTGAGCGTCACCTAGAGTCTATGGGGTTATTGTATAAAGGTGATTGGCTTTAGTCCAAGTGGGAGATTATTAGTTTAGGTGGCCTACAAGTCAATCTGACTATGTAAATCTCATTCATTTTATTAATATAATGGCGTAATATTCATTGTGTGTAAATCGCATTAATTATCGTTTCATAATGAAGTCCGTGAATATGTGTTATAGTGATCAGATTATGATGAGATCATACTAATGAGACTGATCACTTAAACATACATATTCTTAGTCGTTCCTAGTCGGAGGATATCCGAGAAGGACATCGGATATCCGGTAAGACTAGTACAGATTACTCCTGCTCATATGATGAAGGTGACTGATCTCATAAGTCACTTGTGTGGAGACACTAAGGCGAATCTGTAGGTGCTCATTGGAGAATGAGTTCACTGAACTGATCCGACTGAATCGCTGGATGGTATTGTACCTCACTGTCAACCAGCTTGATTCTATTGTCGCAGTTGCGTGGATGGTCCTCGGACCTGAGACACCAAGGACACCTTGGCGGTGGACTTCTGTTCTTTGACCTTGGTTTACGAATCTTTAGCAACGGGATTCTAATACGCCAAGGATTGGGTATAGCGGAATACCGTCGAAGGGAATTGTGTGTCAATAAGGAATCATTCGCTCTCGGTACTTAGAGAGAGAATGCTCTAGGAAGGATATGCGAAAGTCCCTGGCCAGGGCGGACGATAATATCGGGAAAGGAGTTTTCCGATATTCATCAGCGACATCCAATCCAAGTGAGTCGACCGGTTAGGGTTTGACAGCTCGCCATACCCTGAGTTGACTCGAGAGCATTGTACGAATGAAGGATTATATCCACGCGGTAACTGTCGGCGGAAAGGTTCCAAGAGTGGGTTACTTAACCCTAAATACCTTCCGAGTTCACGCGGTGTTGCTTAGCACCCAACGTAATCGGAGGCCCGGTCGAATTCGATGTGCGACATCAATTCGATTGATTAATTAATTAATAAAGGGTTATTAATTAATTAATAAGGCCAGTGAGGAGTCACTGGGCTTGTTGGGCCATTAACTGGACTGGTACTTGGGGTCACACGCAAATGATTCTCAAGGCGATGGATAAATAAGTGGGTTTTATACAAACCGGGGGTTTTTATGAAAAACTACGCGGTTAGTATAAAACATAGCGAACGAGCTGAGCAGGCCAAGCTGCTGCTAACCCTAGCCGCCCCTCTTCAGTTTCTGTTTTTCTCTGGCGTCCAGGCAGATCCAGATCTGCTCCGCCGCTTCTCTGAATCCCGTTCGACGGGAAATCGTCCGTGCGTTGCGGCGATCATTGCGGCGAACGGCGGAGGCTTCGTAGGCTGCGAAAAACGAGGAACTCGAGGATATCCGTCGCGGGGAGGATTGCGTGGACTTCGCTAGAGGCCGGGCGCTTGCGCGGCTTGTAGTGTCGCACCGACGGAACCGAACGGTTGCGGATTCGAATCCGCACACGGTGAGAACTTCGATAATCCGATTATCGTATTTTAGATTTCAAAACGGGAACGGATCACTGTATTTTTTTTAGTTTCCGCTGCGTGAGCGATCCGGAGAAACCGAGAAAACCCAACACACCCTACAACACTCGGCAAAGCATATCATATAATTTTCCATCACCCTCCTTTTTTCTTGGCCCTTAGTTTAGCTGTGACTTGTTTATGCTCTGGTATGTTTTTTTAGTTTTTTGTTTTCGGTTATTTATCATATAGACAATCTGCTTCTGTTTATTCATTTTTTTCTGATTTCTGTGATAGTTGTCAGGGCTGGTTAATGTGATGTTGTATGCTTGGCCCTTAGTTTACCTGTCAAATTATGGTCTGGCCTGTTTTTTTCCTTTTTCCTTCTTCCCATGGTCTGGTATGTATCTCTTCTTGCCTTTACATTCATGCTTGTTGAGAAGTTGTAATCATCTGTAAACCAGATAGCTGAAGGTGTATACCTTGTCATCCGAAGTTATGTATTTGAGATTTTATTATGTGCATCAAAACATATCTCACTCATGTACATAAAAATATTTGACTTGTGCCAGTCTTTTGTGGGCTGAGGAGTGTCAAGCAAGAAAAGATGTTGACTTCATTTATTACTAATTTTTCCATACTGTAACAAACTGAGTATAGGTAATCAGTCAATTATTTTATGATTAGCCTGTCTTTTGCATCAAATCTCCCAAAACCAACTTTATGTCATGATCACCCTACAACACTCGGCAAAGCATATCATATAATTTTCCATCACCCTCCCTTTTTCTTGGCCCTTAGTTTAGCTATGACTTGTTTATGCTCTGGTATGTTTTTTTTTTTTTCTGTTTTTGGTTATTTATCATATAGACAATCTGCTTCTGTTTATTCATTTTTTTCTGATTTCTGTGATATCAGGGCTGGTTAATGTGATGTTGTACGCTTGGCCCTTAGTTTACCTGTCAAATTATGGTCTGGCATGTTTTTTTTCTTTTTCCTTCTTCCCATGATCTGCTATGTATCTCTTCTTGCCTTTACATTCATGCTTATTCAGAAGTTGTAATCATCTGTAAACCAGATAGCTGATGTGCATACCTTGTCATCCGAAGCTGTGTATTTGAGATTTTAGGGAGCTTTTGGCTGCTGTGACAAAATCTCCGCTGTCTGGGAAAACCTTGTTTGCCTGCCTAGGTTTGAATTGGACACAGCCACAATCTCTGATTTCTCTCATTTCTACTTGGGATGACCTATACAATTCCAAAACAGAGAAAGAAATTTGGACCATGCTTCTAGGAGCTTTTCTTTGTAAATTTGGAAGGAGAGGAACTCTAGATGTTTCAACCATTCATTATCATCTCCTTTCCTCATCATTAGATACTCCATTAGTCTGATCAACAATTGGAGAATTGGTTTCCATAATGCCCCATCTGTGGAGTCTGAAATTATGTCTTCGTTACTTTCATGGAGATCCTTTATCATGTAATGGGATTTTCATAAGGGTTTTGGTATTTTTGTTTCTGTTTTACTGGTTACCTCCCTGGTAACCAGATTTTCATGTTTGTACCCTTGATGTGATTTTCTCCTTAATATTATCCATGGCTTTTCCACCTTCCAAAAAAATGGACATGTAGATGAAGTTCAAAAGGCTTACCCCCCCCCCCCCCCCCGAAAAAAAAAAAAAGGACATGTAGATGAAGTTCCAACAAAATCTCATATCTAATCCATGTCCTTCTCTCTTTTTTCTATTGTCCATGTCCTTCTCTCAGATTTTCTTTTGTCTTGCTGATTTGTGATTCTTGTTATTGTGATATGTGTTTTATGTAAGTCTTTTTTTTGTCCATTACACTAGCTTTTTATCTCCTCCTTCCATGTTCCAACATTTTTATCTCCTTCTCATTACATTCTTATCTAAGTCTTACACTAATGCCGCCCTTGCCTCATGCATGAATATTTTGAGGATGGTCATTTAGGAGGGAGAGAAAGCGGGCAAGGACGATGTCTAATAGTGGTGCCCCTCATTTCCTACTTCTTTTCGCACAGTGAACTTATTACTTGTATTACTTTCCTTTTAAATGCATCATTGTCCTTCATTTAAAATGACATACTTTGATTACATCAACTCTCTGATTTTTTTTTAATGTTCTTCGCCCTAATATTAAAGGTGGCGGAAAGAAATGTCTGTCCTCGGGGGAGGAGAGGACGACTCGGGGCACTCGAGCTGCCAACTTCAGTGAGGCCTAAGATCGGGTCCTCATAGGTCTCCTTAGGGAGCAGTTTGATAAGCATAACTGCATTGAAGGAACCTTCAAGCCAAGGATCTGGCGTGAAATCGTTGGAGCATTTAATAGCACGATGCACCTGGACTACAAAGAGTCCACGTTGAAAAATCGATACAAAACCCTTAAGCGCAATTACAACTTTTTGCATCTACTTCTTGAGCAAAGGACTGGGTGGGGATGGGATGATATAAACAAGATGCCCTTCCCTGGACATCAGGACTCTTGGGATGACGTCCTGTCGGTAAGCATCTCCCATGATCAACTTCCTACACACAACGTTAAACTTGAACATTTCTTTTCATACACCATCTTTTTCTTCCTTTTCAGTCACGTCAACAGTTCAACTCCCTCAGAGGCAAACCCTTCCCATTTAAGGCCAAGATGGAATACCTAGCCAGCAATAGCACAACATTCGGTCCAGATGCTGAGGGAACCCGCCGTAGATGCAGTGTGCCTGATTACAGTGCCGATCAAGCTAACACTGAGTACAATATGCGTAGTCAGTTGCAGCGCACACCCGTCAATGACTTTCGTGCCGCACTTCATGGAGAGCAAGAAGATGACGACTTTGTCATAGGTGTCTCCGCCGCCCAAATGGCTTCCCCTCCTACACCGCAAACTAGAACCATGGCCTCGAACAGTGAGGTCAACTCTCCGCGCAAGAAACGTGCCTCCTCAAACATGAAGGGAAAGGCAATTCAGGACCCTAGTGTGATCACGGATTTTATTGATGTCGTTCGAAAGCGGACTGACCTTGTCATAGATTTACGTGCGGAAAGGGCTTCTATGGTATCCGTCCCTACACCCTCGATCCAGACACAGCCCACAGCCCAGGAGTCAGATCGTATTCCTTCTATGAAGGATTGCATAGATGCATTGCGAGAGGTTCCTGGCCTACATCCAGACTGTTGGGATTTCTCGGGTTTCTCCGGATCGCTCACGCAGCGGAAAATAAAATATTAAACAACGATCCATTCCCGTTTCGAAAAACTAAAACCTACGATTATCGGATAATCGATTCTCACCGTGTGCGGATTCGAATCCGCAACCGTTCGGTTCCGTCGGTGCGACACCGCAAGCCGCACAAGTGCCCGGCCTCTAGCGAAGTCCACGCGATCCTCCCCGCGATGGATATCCTCGCGTTCCTCGTTCTTCGCAGCCCACGAAACCTCCGCCGGTCGCCGCAACGATCACCGCAACGCGCGGACGATTTTCCGTCGAACGGGATTCGAAGAAGCGGCGGAGCAGATCTGGATCTGTCTGGACGCCAGAGAGAGAGACAAACAGAGGAGGGGCGGCTAGGGTTAGCAGCAGCTTGGCCTGTTCAGCCCGTTCGCTATGTTTTATACTAACCGTGCGGTTTTTCATAAAAACCCCCGGTTTATATAAAACCCACTTATTTATCCATCGCCTTGAGAATCATTTGCGTGTGACCCTCTAGGCCCAAGTACCAGTCCAGTTAATAGCCCAACAAGCCCAATGACTCCTCACTGGCTTTATTAATCAATTAATAACCCTTTATTAATTAATTAATCAATCGAATTGATGTCGCACATCGAATTCGACCGGGCCTCCGATCACGTTGGGTGCCAAGCAACACCGCGTGAACCCGGAAGGTATTAGGGTTAAGTAACCCACTCTTGGAACCTTTCCGCCGACAGTTACCGCGTGGATATAATCCTTCATTCGTACAATACTCTCGAGTCAACTCAGGGTATGGCGAGCTGTCAAACCCTAACCGGTCGACTCACTTGGATTAGATGTCGCTGATGAATATCGGAAAATTCCTTTCCCGATATTATCGTCCGCCCTGGCCAGGGACTTTCGCGCATCCTTCCTAGAGCATTCTCTTTCTAAGTACCGAGAGCGAATGATTCTTTATTGACACACAATTCCCTTCAACGGTATTCCGTTGTACCCAATCCTTGGCGTATTAGAATCCCGTGGCTAGAGATTCGTAAACCAAGGTCAAAGCACATAAGTCCACCGACAAGGTGTCCTTGGTGTCTCAGGTCCGAGGACCATCCACGCAACTGCAACAATAGAATCAAGCTAGTTGACAGTGAGGTACAATACCATCCAGCGATTCAGTCGGATCAGTTCAGTGAACTCATTCTCCAATGAGCACCTACAGATTCGCCTTAGTGTCTCCACACAAGTGACTTATGAGATCCATCACCCTCATCATATGAGCATGAGTAATCTGTACTAGTCTAACCGGATATCCGATGTCCTTCTCGGATATCTTCCGACTATGAACGATTAAGAATATGTGTGTTTAAGTGACCAGTCTCATTAGTATGATATCATCATAATCTGATCACTATAGCACATATTCACGGACTTCATTATGAAACGATAAATAATGCGATTTACACATAATGAATATTATGCCATTATATTAATAAATGAACGAGATTTACATAGTCAGATTGGCTTGTAGGCCACCTAAAACTAATACAGACTTGTTTGTGAGTTCCTTGGATCTCTTCAAGGATGCGGGGAATCGTGCAATATTTATGATCTTGAGTGATGAGGAGAAGATCCGATGGATGTTACACCACGTGGGGTAGTTGATTTGTAATTTCTTGGATGTTGACTTGGATGATGTATTCGGATAATATCTATTTTGAGTTGTTTAATCCATACGTTCTTCTTCAGACTTGTTGTTAGTGATTTCTTATGTTCACTTGGATTATGTGTTGACTTGTAACATGTATTCGGATTTCTTATGTTCTTATTCATAGTTGTTGCGTGCTCATTATGTTTTAGTTCCATTGGTATTCATCCAAGTAAATGCAGGTATTTGATAACTTTGTAGGTATGGGACGGTACAAATGTTATGTCGTTTGGGTTGGGCGTGAGCCAAGACTTTATTTCAGTTGGCCTGAATGTTTTGCCCAAGTTAATGGGTACCCAGGGGCTCGTTATAAGGGCTTCCATTCAATTGAGGAGGCCGAGTGTGCGTTCTCTGGTATTGTCCAACAACGCCCAGAGAGGCGAACAGAAGTTCCTCGGTATTACGATGTGCCTAGCACGTCTAAGCAACTACTTGCAAGGGCACCTTCCTCCTTTACTCGCGCTGCTCAATTTGACTGGCAACCGTTTGTTGTAATCATACTGTTGTGTGTCATTGTAGTCATCCTTCTCATCATGTTACTTACCATTCTACTTATGTCTATCTGAACTTTCTAATTTGTATTGTACTTTCTTATGTATGTATTTTGGTCTGAGTAATGTTTATGTAACATTCTGTCCCACTTATTACAATGTCTTCCATGTAGAATTTATTGATGCTGTATTGGAGTTCCTGGAAGAGGACGAAGAACTGTTGAATGTGATCGAGGAGACAATTATTGAGCACATTGAGAATGAATACGTTCCGCGGGTACGCCGACGTATGCATAACTCTGCTCTATCCGGCCACACATGGATCCATGAGATATTAGACGGCCATGACGAAAGGTCTTACCACATGTTTCGAGTGCATCCTTCTATGTTTTTACAACTCCGTGACTTACTTGTGAGTCGTGGCCTTTTGAGGGACTCGCGGCATGTGACAGCGACAGAGCAACTTGGTTTGTTCCTATATGCTGTCGGCCATGGCGTTGCAACGGGAGCCATGTGCGAGCGGTTCCACCACTCTTCTCATACTATTAGTCGGTATGTCAACTTGGTCACAAACCAGATAGCTGAGTTAAAGTACGACTTTATTCAGCTGCCTACACACGCTCAGGTTCGTGAGTGTCATCCGCACATCCGGGGAAAGCAAACGTTCTACCCGTACTTCAAGGTGACCACATTGCTATTGTGCATTTTTTACGTTAGTCGTGATGTACATGTACACATTGGCTGATAAATGTTCTTCCACACATCTTCTTTGTACAACCATGTAGGATGCGATTGGAGCCATCGACGGTACGCATGTGTTGGCAAATGTGCCAAGGATACTGCACGGACGATTCCGAAACTGCAAAGGTTTCATCAGCCAGAATGTCATGGGTGTCGTGTCGTTCGACCTCACCTTCCAATACGTTGCAGTTGGTTGGGAAGGATCGGCTGCCGACATGCGGGTTCTTAGATGGGCTTTGGACGAAGGGGCATTCACTGTCCCTCGTGGAAAGTATTATTTGGTTGATTCTGGGTATGCAAACTCAAGTGGTTTCTTGGCTCCATATCGTGGCCAAAGATATCACTTGGCATCATTTCGCGGGGAACATAATGGGGCATATGCGAATAAAGAAGAGAAGTACAGCCACCGTCATGCTCAGTTAAGGAATGTTGTTGAGAGAGCATTCGGCGTCTTGAAGAATCGGTTTCAAACGCTAAAGTAGGGGAACATGTACCCCTGGGCGACACAGAGGAAGATGGTCATTGCATGCGCTGTTATTCACAACTTCATTCGTCGATCTCAGGGACATGACTATTACTTCAACTGCGAGAATAATGAAGAAGCAGTTGGTGAGGATGGTGGTGATGAGGATGTTCCCATTGACATCCCGCTTAGTCGGGCTGAGGTTACACTAGGAGGGGAGATTAGGGACTCGATTGCTAACGCACTTTGGACATAAGTTGTGTTCGTCATGCCTCCTCTTCGGTGCTTTGTTCCGCATATCCCTTCGCATTTTACTTTATTATCTATTTGCGTATGTGATGTTTGATTTTTCATATGCTTTATGTATGGATATTAGTTATTGCTTATGTTGAACATTTCTTTTTTAGCACTTGACCTTATTCAACTGCAGTATTTTATTTTTATGAACAATTTCTAGATTAATTTCTCTACTTTTTCGTTGACTTAAACATTGTACTGAGTACCTTTTTTATTTTTTTTAGCAGGAGGAATTAATATAAATGAGTCTAGTGGTTGGAAGGTTCCACTGGTTGGAGCAACCCCACTAGATAATGATTTTATCGAACCATACTCCTATTTTCGAGCCTGCGAACGGTGCATGGAATTTTGCAACCCTATCCATTGCCATACTGGGATGATCGGATGGCATCAGTGCAACCATATCTCAGTAGGTTATTTGGATAGCAGGAGGGCAAAATTACACGTTCCTCATTCGCTTATTATGGGCAATGATGAAATAATAGAAATGAGTCTAGTGGTCGGATGGTTCCACTGGTTGGAGCAACCCTACTGGATAATGATTTCAGTCAACATTAAGTTCCTATTTCTGAGCCTGCAAACGACGCATGTCCATTGAGGATAGTTAATAGTGTGCAAATTTGCAACCGTATCCATTCATATACTAGGATTGTGGGGCGGTTTCAACGCAACGACATATCAGTAGTGTGCTTTTTGGATTCTAGGAGGGCAGAATTGCACGTTCCTAATTAGGTCATTATGGGCGATGATGAAAGAATTTAATTGAGTCTATTGGTATGATGGCTCCACTGTTTGGAGCAACCCCAGTGGACAATGATATTTTATATATTACATATATGTTTCTGAGCCTTGAATTGATTAATTTTTGACAGTGTACTGATGGATGGTGAGGTTATGGCAACGGTAGGTATTGTAATTTTAATGTTCTCATTTTTTACTTTAATTTCATATTTGTTGCATAGAATCTACTAATTTTTTTTAACAGGAGTAGAATGCGTACGTACTTCCAGGAGGCATTTTGTATGTGGATTTAGTTAAAAGGGAGGCTCATGAATGATGCATTGTACTTTTTTTCAGTTATAATGGATATTATAAATTTGAAATTTTTTTTATTGAATTTGAAGATTTTTGGAAGTGACTATTACAGTGACTGTTTTTATCTATAAAATTTTTAGCGTAATTGAGTGTACGATCACAAAGTGTTATACAAATTGAGGAAAACATAATTTTAATCACAAGATGTTACAAATTAATATATTTTATTATAAATTTATTTTTAACAAGATAATGTGTTAAATCATCGAATTTGAGTTTGAAAAAAATATAATAATTTAGCTTTAAAATTAATTTATAGATTACTATTGTAACGTGTGTTACTTTTGAAAATTAAAATAAAAATAGTTGACAAATCTAATAATATTATACATATTAATAAGTAATTTGAAAATTATAGAAATTTAAAATAACTTATGCAAGGACAACATGGATATTTTGAACTCCTTATTCCACTCTTTATTCTCTTATTTATTCTACTCATTCCTACCAAATCACTTGGAATAACGCTGTAACAAAGTAGTACTTAAAGACGGACGCTGGCATGCTCTTCTCGTTTTTTCCCATGCTCAACAAGCGCTAGTTAATTTGGGGTGGAATAGATGGCTAAATGCCATTAAGCGCGTGCTTGGTCAGTTGCAGGGACCGCACCCGCTGTACAAGCCGACGAATGGTACCCCACGACCATCCCATCTGCGCTTCCCTCCAAGGCGCCTCCGCGGCCCCTAGACCTTACCGTCCCGGCAACGAGCATCCCCACCGCTGCGAGAACCCCAGTGACCAGTGCGACTACGAGGTGCTGTATGCATCGACCATGGCTCCTCACGCGGCGTGCTCGTCAGCGACGCCTTCTCCATCCTCTTCGTCCACGGCTGCCTCCACCCCCGGCTTGTGTTTGGGTACAGAGACCCCGACGACCTCTGCTACAACCACCGCTCTGGTTTTCTTTTCGTTGCGACTAATATTTCCATCATCTTCTGTAAACTCGAACGAAATGGCTTGGTGGGGAAAACATTAACCATGTTGGTACGAGTACGACCAGCAGCTGCCCGGGTTCGCCGTCGCTGACGCACTGGGTGCTGGGGCTGGGCCTCGGCATGGCCACCATCACGTCGCAGCTGGGAGAGCAGGGGCTGACGCGGAACGTGCGGGGACACTGCCTCGGCCGGAAGGGCGGCCGGTTCGTCTTCTTCGGCAACGACGTCGTCCCCCACTCGGGCATCGCCTGGACCCCCCTATGTCCCGCCGCGTCTCGCTGTGAGCTAACTAACCCACCCCCACCTCCTCCTTTTTTACCTCTCTTGCTGCTCCTCAGCCTCCTTTAGCAAACTATTCACCACAACCATGTCTTGGATCCTCCGGCGAGCATATTTGCTGGGCCCTGCAGATCTCCTCTTCGGCAGGGAGTTGGTGCACAAGAACTTCAGCTGATACTCGACAGTGGGAGCACCTTCACGTACCTCTCATCTCAGCCTTACAAGGCCTTCTTCGACAGGGCGAGGACTCGGAGTTTGTAGACTCTTTTGCTCGATAGACTTCTCTTTTAGATGAGAATAATACTTGCTGTAATATTTTAGGTATTACATTATAAGATATTGCAGCAAAAAATCGAAAATTTGAATTTATTTAGAAATTAAATAGACCCTGCCTAGACATTACAATAAGTATTACTAATAACTCAAACTCAAACGACCTCACAAAAGATCTCAATTAATTCTCAGAAGACGCAATGGATTTCATGGCGGTAGTGGGACGCCCATGCAGGTGACGACAGATCTAGCTGGGCAGCCATTGGAGGTGGGGCAGGAGGCCTGGCGAAGTGCTGGAAATTAAGCTACCTGATCATGTCGGTAAGTGGGACGTACCACCTCCTTTTCTACGTTAAAAAGCTACATAAAAGCTACTATAGGATAATTAAGAACCAGTACTGAGAGGCAAGATAAATAGTGACCGAGCTGTACATGTCTGTGTGTGTGTGTTCGTTCTCATCAGAAGTATGGCAACGTCTGCCTGGGGATCCTGCACGTACGCCAAAAAAGGACTTCCGGACCTCAACATCGTCGGAGGTAAAGGGTTTAAAGAAACAGTCCCCGTAGCTGATTGGATACTGGAGTTTTAATTTGCAGGTGAGAGCCTACTAACACCAACTGGGCGTCTCTTCTTAATCGTATAAATGCATCTTAAAATTTTAAACATACAGTCAAATATAGGTTAGAAATTCACCACTACTTAAAATATTCGTGTGAGATATGTACGGTGTATTATACATCTGCCTTTCCAAAATTCGGACCTAAAAATACGAATATAGTATATAACATCGACACAAAGTTAGAGACATAAACTGAATAATTTTATAACCCTAGTAGTAGACTATGAAGCAATGAACAAATGAATTTAACGTCTATCAAATAGGTTATGAAAACTATACACCACAATTGATCATTCACATAATATTGTTCATAGCATAATTGATGCTATGAACAGATCGGGTGGAATAGAACAACTCATCAGGAAAGGCCGCTCTAATACCATGTTAAAGAGGCCCGAACTCAAACTTAAAACCTAGGCATTGAGTTGAGGGATATAGAGGGAAGGCGCCTATAGAGAATCCGATATAGGACTAAACTTCAACAACAATAATCCATGCAACACATAGAAGAAAATTAATAAAAACGTATACTAAAAAAAAGAGATTTGACTAAAATAGTAGAAGATCCACTACAGTACTCATGACATCTTGAAATCAGTTCTTCTCTAGTAAAAACGTCCGCCATTATCAATGCTGCAACGATTAATGGACTTCACCTCTGATGGGGGATATGCACAAGTGCTCAAATAGAGGTGATATGAGAAGTACCATAATAGAGTGTTTTAGGACAGTGGATTCTCTGCAGCCGGAGTTACAAGCCACAAGCATATTAAACTGAGGACAAAGAATAGGTTAGAGATACTCGAATTACAAAGGGAAAGATATCATAACAAGTATTTAGTCCTACCTTTAGATCCGAAGAGAGGAGTCTCACGATCTTTTCGGATCGGTACACGGCCGTCCATCCGTAGTCCGGGTAGTATTGCACCAGCTTTAGTCCAGAAGCAATAAGATCAAGTTTGCTTTAGTTGATCCATTTTATTCCAAGCCCAAAGAATAAGTTGGGTCTGAAATTAATTAAGATCATATGAGTCCATCTAGAGCATGTCGTGTCTCCTTTTTTAAAATAATGAGTAATACTCGTTACAATGGCCCATGATCAGACAGCCGCGTTAGAAGTATAATTTTAGAAAAAAGGAGCAGCTCTAACAGCTCATCCGCATTCTTTGATCTTTAATTAGATAACTAAAAATTTAAAAAATCGCATCCCCGTGATCTGGCAGCGCGGATTGAAGAGAGTGGCCTGCACGTAAATAGTGAATCTTTCAACAGGGTCGTTTAGGATACCGTACAGTATTGCATTTTTTTTTTACAAAAAAAATAATATTTACGGTATTTTTTACTATTTTATGTTAAACTAAACAGCACTTTAATCTCAGTTCTCATGCAGGTTTACGTTACATAGGTGCTCTGTGTCCATGGAAATGTTGGGCACTTTGTTTGAACGAAATCTGGCATTTTAGATATGTAATCCCAGGCCCATTGGACAACCAGTGTTGCCCTAACAAATGGGTGTACACGAATACGAATAATAGCCCACAGTCGGAAATGCCCTGCGGCCCAGTGGACGAAGGTGTGTCAAGAAATTTGACGGAAAGCTTGCAATTGTACCTATCCGAAGAAGATAAAAAAACATATGTAACCGGAGTTAGATGTATCATTCACTTGTAGAAATACTTGTACTCTATTAACTAAAGTAATCCCTGTCATTTCTTTTGGAGGGAATCCCTGCCATTTAAAAGCGGTGTTTTCGTTAGTTTATCAAGAGAGAATTAGGGGGCATTTGCGTTCTCACATTTCCCCGAAAAGTAGAGAATCACGGAAAATATTTCTCAGATAGTAAAAAATCTTGAAAAGTATTTTCATGCAAAACAAAAATACATGTTTGCTAATCTCATGAAGAGATTGGAGTTCACACGCGAGAATCTTACATGGAGAGAGAGAATAGTTAATATTCCACATAAAAATATTTCCTTGTAGAAAGGGGTGGGGAAATCGATCTCCAAAAAAGAAAATATTATGAGAATATGAAAAATAATTTTTTAATTAACTTTTACTCGCATTTATAAAATATGTGAAAATTAGTTCAAAAAATATTTCTTAAGAAAATTTGTTTGAATGCAAACATCCCCCTGTACGTATTCCCACACGTGAGGCGGATGAATGTGAATTGATGGGAAGTGAGGGATAGACCACGTTCTCTACTACCGCGATATAAGAGAGTAAAAATGGAATGATCCTTATTTATGATTCTCTTATATACTGTCTTGATCTGACCTCCATAAAACTCGACCCTGCTTGGTATGGATGATCTGGGTGGGGGATTTGTGTCTGAGGATGGTTGCTTAAGTTGGAATATGGTTAGACTTTTTTGGATTACAAAAGTAATACTTGCGGATGAAGAAGTTAACTTGGGTTGGGTTATAAGAGTAATACTTGTTATATCGCATGTGATATTGTTTTATTTTTTCATTTTCTAAACTTTTTAAATCAGACTCATCATGCTCGAGATATTGTACAATCCGATTTCCGATCGGATGATCCAAAAAAATAAAAAACTGAGCTCTAATGAATAGTAAAAAAAAAAAATCTTAATGAGCAGAACCTAGTACAAGGGGGTTTGATTTTTAATTTTTAAATTTTTGGGTCATCCAATCAAAGGGTTGTCTGGCATGTCGTGATGGATCTGACTTTAAATTAAAATTAAAAATAAAGAATAAGACTATACCTTACAGCAAATATTACTCCGACTACGATGAATCCAATTAGTACAAGCCCAACTGGTTCTGCAGTTCCAGGCCGCTTAGGTCATCAAAAATTCGATTAAACGAGCTCATGAAGTCACCGTGTGCTGTCCAAGAGCCAGAGCTGAACTGGGATAACTTTTCACCAAGGTCACAAAGTTGAAATCCCAACGTTAGACTGGTAAAGAAAAAGTTTGCATTTTAGCATGAGAATCTACTGTTCTCTAATTTTACATTATTCAACTTCTAGTATTAACACAAACACAACTGCTCCTGGTCATTTCTACAACTATTAATTCATGAGTAAGACTGAACTTTGTAAGACTATGGTTTCTATACTTATTTAACTACCGTTAATGGCACTTCCTTTTGTGTAGGGATCCAAGGTAACCTTGGATGGCATTTGGAAATGCTTCTCATTGGCGCTGATATTTGAAAATCAAATTTCTTATCCATCTCAACCGTTCTAATTTTGTGTGATTACATTTCCAATTGAAAGCACATTTGGAAAAGTATGCGTGTGTGTAAACACGGGACATCAAGTCTAAACGATACAAACGGCGCACAAATCCAACACAGAATTGAGAAATCCAGATTTTCTCTAATTCCGTTTCCACTTCAAATTCAGAAAACTAAAAAAAACTTGGACAACCGAAGCGACTTTTAAAATGCTTTAGGCTTCCAAGGGTTCCAACATTGAAATCCATGTTAGAAACAAATCCGAAACATCATAGACTCGCGTATTCAAACACAGAATATTTGGAAAAATGATGACCATGGTCATTGCAGTGTAGTGAAGAGAAGAGAAAGCCGTGCTTGCAGCTTGGAAAGCTTCAAAAATATTCATTTTACATCTGAAAACAATCTGTGCTCAAAAGAATAATCTTCTTTCCAAGTTTTGTTCCAAGTGTTTCACTGGGGAAGTTGGGAGACATCAGGGCCACTCTTTGGAATTTTGGGAGTTCCAAACAGAGCAATTATTAAAGGTAACGATGCAAAAAATTTGAAGATAGCCATTCTAACTCGTTTAAGAACTCAACGAATTCAACTTTTCTTCACGAGCCCAACCCATCTAAAAACCCGTTCAACGGACTCAGCAATTTTTTGGACAGAACCACCCATCAGTGATCATTCGAAAGCCCAAAGCAAGGGCAGCTGGCAGTAGCTGCTGTGCGTTGCCGGTAGAAGCCACTTAAATAACATTTAATTTTCTCCTCTTTTTTTTTTTCTTAAAAACTTCGAATTTAGGACTAAACGTCCTACAACGGAACCAATTTGGTTGCTGTTTCCAGCAGGCAGCCAGTTATTTTGAAACTTTTCAGAAATATAAAAATTATTCATTAAGTTAAACTATTTCATAGTTTAAAATTATATTTATATTTTAAGAAAAAACAAAAAAATATCACTTGAATTCTTCACATAGACAATTTTGTGAATAAAATAATTAAATGAGTGTTTGAACAAGTTCTTAGCAAGTATTTTTTTTTTAAATTCCTAGCACAGTGGCTAGGGGCTTAAGTCCTACCCAAGTCCATCAGGTATCGAACCCTAGTAGACATCTTTCCCACCCATAAGTCCAATGCCCAGCTCTCACTGAGTTACAGCAGCACGGACTATTAGCGAGTATTTACATAAACGAGTTTTTAACAAGCCTTAAATGAACTATATTTGTCAACATTACTGAGCCGAATTCGCATGTATTCACTTTTTTTTAACGAGCCTTAAAAGAACTATATTTCTTAACATTATTGAACCGAATTCGCATGTATTCAAATTGTCTCTTTTTTTTTTAACGAGCCTTAAATGAACTATATTTCTCAACATTATTGAGCCGAATTCGCATGTATTCAAATTTTCTCACTTTTTTTTAACGAGCCTTAAATGAACTATATTTGTCAACTTAATAAATGAGGTAAGTCGGACTCTTCTCAAGTTGTCTCACTTTTTTTTGAATCGGTACAAATATCAGCCTACTTGACCACGCGTAAACATATCAGAAACAAGGAACAACACTGTGATACAACATAATATAACGACATTGAACAATGCATATTCATTCAAAGTAGCACTTGATAAACAATCTCAATTTGTTTGCATAATAGCTTAAATCAGAATAAGGTTTTGGAGATTTCTTGAGATATTTTGATTTGATAAGTTGTTGGTATTCTACTCAGAATAAGGAGAATTATACTATGTTATTCCAAGTGATTTGGTAGAAATAAATAAAATAAAGAATGAAATAAAAGGTAAAATTAGGGGAAGAGAGAATTAGGTATTCCAGGTAGAATTTGAGGAGTTGAGAGAATTGGAGGAATTAGGCATGTCCGCGATCAAATCAGAATAGGACCTTTATACCGGTTATTTCGGTCCTATTTCGCAAACAAAGTGAGGCCGAGTATAACTTGATGCACGGTGCAGTGTTTTCAATTTAAAAGTAAAATAAAATTATTTTAGTGGAGCTAAATTCTATCTATATATTTATACAATCTAATCTTCGATTGGACAAACGTAAAAGAATAAAAAAATCAAAAATTAACCCCAAATACATAATGAATTAATTTTTCATCTTTTTTTGAGTCATCCAAATGAAGATTGAATTATATAAGTACAAAAGATATAATGAAATATACTTAAAATTCTAAAAATTAATTAAGAATATCATCAAATGGTGTAAATCTGGTTAGTGGTGCAGCAAATTATTCAAAGAATTAATAAGCAGTAATTTTGAACTCGAAGATGCCTCAAAATTTTCACCTTTCCAAGTTTCTCTTTCTGACGGAAGTACTTCATAAGATTTGAGAGGCACATTCCACCTGAGATCGAAATCAGATTATATGGACTTGTAGAACGTGACAAGGTTGATCATAAAAAAAAATTTGAAAAATAAAAATACTTTATCCACATCCTGCACACATGGTGTAGCAAGCGTTACTCTAAAAAATTACACAACAAAGTAAGCGATCCTCCTTGCACGCTGCTGGCCGTAGGACGCATTTTGAACAAAAGACAGTTATAACAAATGTATTTTCTTTAAACAAATCATAAGACGGGAGCAACTTGAAGGGTCTGAATCTATCATTCAATCAAAAAGTGGATGGTTAACAAGAATCCAAAAACAATGATCCCTTTTATTTTATTTTATTTTTTAGAATTTTTTAGCCATCCAATCTACAAATCAATAGGTAAGGTCGCTTCCTTCTTATAATTTATTTTTAAAAGAACAAATGTAACAAGTCTTTACTCGTACGGTCATACCAACCACAGAACATTACCTGTGCTGGTTACTACTTTCACTAGACGTCGCTGAACAGGAGAAATCCAAGCCCAGTACCTTCTAGAAGTAATAAACAATTAATTCTTTTTATTACTTGTTGAGTACAGCTAGCTTCGGTGCACGCGATGCAGCAAGGATCACGTGAAATGTAACGCATTACTTTTTTAAGAATTGGATCCTCTGTTCCACTTCCTCTATTCATCGTACTCCGTTGTTCCTTATTGGTCTACAGAGACTAACTTAACCACGTCATTAAATCCAAATACTAGAAACTCAGGAAAAAGGAACCAACAACCCCCTCCTACGGAATCCCTCCGTTACGTTCTTTTTCTTCTCTCTCATTTGTTGTTGCCTAAACTCCTCCTCCCGTTGTCTCTCGCTCGCCACCGCTCCACCCTTGTCCTCTCTTGCTCGCCGCGGCTAAACCTCTCTAGTCTTTTCGTCTCGTTCTCTCCCGCTTGCCGTTGCAATACCAACACGATCATGACCTTCAACTTGGTCGATGGGACGCTACGCTCCACTGTGGAGATCAACCGGTGTGAGATATACGGTGGCTGGGATTGCGATCCCCGATTGGTCCCTCATGATGGCGGTGGGCTCCCACAGTAGACCTTTAAGGTTGCTCGACAAGATACAGCGTTGGGACATGAGGTCCCTCGTGGCGCCGTTGTTTGGGGGTTGTGTGAGACCTCCAACTACTTCGCCAACATCGTCATCTCCTATGGTCGCTCTGCCATTTTCAAGGTGGGTCCATCCTCTAGATGCCGTCAGAGGGGAGACGAGAGAGGAAGCGATTGGGACGTAACGGGGAAGGATTTCCGTGAGAGAGTAAGGGCCGTTTCTTTTTGTTGGCCTTTAACGATGTGGTTAAGTTAATCTAAGTGGACCCATGAGGAACACTGGAATACAATGGGTACATACGAACTATTTTCAAGAGTATTTTGAGCATTTTCGACGTAGTTCATATTATTCTTAGTGCAGTTTTATCACTGTCTACGTAATTTTATCACTTTCTATGCAATTCAATTTTATTATTTTTTTGTATAATTTTATCGCTTTCGACGTAGTTCATATCAATTCCTACGTAATTTTATCATTTTTAACGTAATTTTATCACATTCTATGTAATTTAATAATAAAATTATATAAAAATAATAAAATTAAAAAATGTAAAATTAATAAAATTAAGTTTGGAAGTGATAAAATTATACCTAAAAGTGATAAACGGATGCCAAATTAAAATGGGAAAGATTTTGTGGCCTTTTCAAGTAGAGATGAAGAAAAAAAAGACAACAATAAATGTTAAAGCCACATACTCTCCGTCCAAAGAGGTGATATATTGTATTCCACGTCATCCGTATTGTACCGGTGCAGTAAGTAGTAAGTGTTACTTTTAATTTATTAATATAATTGGCCAAAACATTACTAATGTACCACTTTATTATTTACTATCTCTATCAATCACACGCTTTTAAGAATGAGCGCGTAAAAAGAAAATATTTCCCGGCAAGACCACGCAGAAGAGAAGTCGTCGCCGCGGCCCGGCCGCGTGCCTGGGTCCACCTCGGCGAGCGTCTTCTTCCTCCCCATTTCCAGCAGCCCCCGTCCCCGATAAAACACCGCTCTCAGTCCCACCCAACCTACTCCCATCTCTCCCTCTTCCTCCTCCCTCTCTCTCTCATCGCCGCTCCGAGCCCACCGACGGCGAAGAGGAGGAAGAGGAGGAGGAGCCGACAAGCACGATGGCGATGACGGCCTGGGGGTATCTGCCCCTGTTCCTCCTGGTCGCCCTCTGCCTGTCCTCCGCGCTCCCCTTCTGCTCCCCCGCCTACACCACGGAGCAGCAGAAGCCGTCCCCCAAGAAGGACCCGCGGCCGCCCGCGCCGCAGGCCGTCGCCGTCGGGCGGAGGTCCTCCGCGGTCTTCCCCCTCCACGGCAACGTCTACCCCGACGGGTGAGGAACCTGGGCCCGCTTCACCGATTCGGGTTTCCCTTCCCTTTTAGGAATCCCCCCCCGCAGATCTGCTCCTGTCTTGTTCTTGTTTTTCACTTAATTGATCTGAAGACCAATTGATGTCTTCTTGTGAATTCGTGAAGGCTGTACTTTGCGTCGCTCGTCATCGGAGATCCGCCGAAGCCCTACTTCCTGGACGTGGACACGGGAAGCGACCTCACCTGGGTCCAGTGCGACGCCCCCTGCGTCAGCTGCTCCAAGGCACATACCCACAGAATTTATTCCTCCTCACAACGATAACCACAAGAATCTCTCCGACGTCTTTTTTGTTGTTTCTTGCCGTTTCTTGCTATAGAAACCGACGATGGCATACTTTTCTCGTTTTCTTGCTTTGCTCAGAGAGTGCTAGTTTGGCTAGGATAGATCGCTAAATGCCATTAAACGCGTGCTTGTTCGTGTGCAGGGACCGCACCCGTTGTACAAGCCAACGAAGGACAAGCTGGTGCCCTGCGCGCACCCCATCTGCACCTCCCTCCAGGCCACCTCCGCCGGCCCTAAAACCGACCGTCCCGGCAACGAGCAGCCCCATCGCTGCGACTCCCCCAACGACCAGTGCGACTACGAGGTGGAGTACGCCGACCGTGGCTCCTCACGCGGCGTGCTCGTCGGCGACGCCTTCTCCATCCGATTCGTCAACGGCTCCCTTCTCCGCCCCCGCCTCGCCTTCGGGTACGACCAATTATTGTCGTTACGACCAATGATTTGCATGTTCTCATTGGCTTCGCGGTGAAAACATTATCCAGATGCGGGTACGACCAGCAGCTGTACCGCCCGGGCTCGCCGTCGCCGACGGACGGGATGCTGGGGCTCGGCGTCGGCGGGTCCACCATCACGTCGCAGCTGCAAGCGCAGGGGCTGACGCGGAACGTGCTGGGGCACTGCCTCAGCCGAAAGGGCGGCGGCTTCGTCTTCTTCGGCGACGACCTCGTCCCCCACTCGGGCATCACGTGGACCCCCATGTCCCGCCGCGTCTCTCGGTGAGCCCCCCTCCACCTCCTCCTTTTTTATTACCTTTTTGGCTGCTCCCCACTTTTAGGAAGCTAACTAACTAGTCACCGCCATGGCGTTGGATCCGGCAGCAAGCATTATTCGCCGGGCCCTGCGAATCTCTTCTTCGGGGGGCAGCTCGTCGGCAAGAACTTCCAGGTGATACTCGACAGCGGAAGCTCCTACACGTACTTCTCATCTCGGCCTTACGAGGCCCTCCTTCACATGGTGGGGACCCGGACTTTATTAACTCTTTCCATTAGGCTTCTCTTTTACATCCTTCCACGTTCCAACCTCGAACCCCCAGCCAAACCCAGCGTCCTCGCAGAAGATCTAAATGTGTTGATTGGACGCCCGCGCAGGTGACGAAAGATCTAGCTGGGAAGCCGCTGAAGGTGGCGCCGGAGGACCGCACCCTGGCGCTGTGCTGGAAAGGCGCCAAGCCCTTCGGGTCCATCGATGACGTCAGGAGCTACTTCAAGCCCTTGGCGCTCGGCTTCCCTCAGGGGAGGAAAGCGGCTCTGCTGGATATTCCCCCGGAAGGCTACCTGATCATCTCGGTAAGTGGCATAGCACCACCTATTTTCCTACGCCAGAAGCTATAAAAGGAGGAAGGGCAAAAGTAAATATGAGAGTGTGGAGACGAGAACCAGTGAAAAAGGCCAAGGTACTGACCACCGGGCCCTGTGTGTGTTGGATCTCATCAGAAGCGTGGCAACGTCTGCCTGGGGGTCCTCAACGGCACGGAAGCTGGACTTAAAGATCTCAACGTCATCGGTGGTAAGGAATTTAAAGAAACCGTCCCCGTAGCTCATTGGATACTGGAGTTTTAATTTGCAGGTGAGAGCCTACTAACGCCAAGGTTTGGTGGGCATTTCCGCAGACGTATCGGTGCAGGATCTGATGGTGGTCTACGACAACGAAAAGGAGCAGATAGGATGGGCCCGCGCCAACTGCGACAGGCTTCCCAAGTCCGAAACCGCCTCTCTGCGATGATGTTATGTCTGTTCTTGTGTTTTTGTCGTGGGCAAGGACCGAGGATTCCTAACCCGCGAATCTTTCCTGTGTTTATTGGACAGCGCAGACCGTGACGATGGTTATGGGGGAGGTTTCTGCCTAGCTCAGCTTGCCAGCGCGCGTGATGTCTTGGCGACCGAGTGTCCGGCCAATTACGCGTACTTGAGTAACTGATCGTTTCGGTGTATAGAAATAAGAACTCTGAGCTAGCAATTGAAGTGAAAGCGCCTCTCTCTCTCTCTCTCTCTCCATTTTTCTATACGGCTTAATATCCATGCGTTGCACATTTTTGGAAGAAACATTGTACGTACGCGTCTAGCCAATATTGACATGTACACTGCATAAATAGATACAACAAAAACTCTTAAAGAACAATATTTTATGACATCGCTCTTGGATTTGTCAAGTAAACGCAAAAATGGGGGAAACAAATTTCAACTTTCCCCACGTGATATACAGCACGGGCTCCTCTGCAGATATCTGTACAAGGCATCCGATCTGTACCAGATAAACAAATATATTATCAAGAAGTGCACTGGACTACAAGGTCATATTATCCTCTGGAAAAAGTTAATCATGATGGTATAGAGTTCTTCATACCTCTAACCAAACTGGGTGGATTATAAACCACGTTTTGTGACCTGGACAATAAATATATTATTGAGAAGCTTCTAACGAAAATACGCTTCGCATAGTGATTTGCTGACAAACCTAAATGGAATAAGATCCACATACCTATAATTCAAATACGACAAACGCAATTGACTATAATGAACGTTTTGTGATCTGCACATTATGAAGCAAATAATCATTAATTAGAACATGTAAATTGCCCAAAATACGATTATAAGTATGACAACAAAACATTTCGGAGATTGCAATAAATAGTAAAAGTCAAATTGCTATTGTACATGATCTCTTCATCACATAATAAAATGCAGTAGTAAGACGTCCGAAAATTAGTTAAAATAACAGACGTGAGGCTCCGAAACCCAACATTTGGTAAATATTTAAACAATTATTCAATTAAAAAAAAATCTTACTATCCATCGGAGAAGAATAATAGACAGCATATATGTGTGGGGATGCCAATGGCCAGGCTTGATGGCAAAAACAAAAGACAAGCGCACTAAGAAATGGCAGGCCCAAACTCAGGTCAAGCCCCATATTGTAAGAGCTTCATCTAAGTGCAGCCAAAACTCGACCATTGGGGAATTAATCAGGAATCGTCAACCAAATAACTCAACACTAGGGCAAGTCTTCCACTAAGCTGCTGCCTAATAGAGCTGGCAATGATGGTCCATGTGCTTGCAAGATTCCCCGTTACAATCAAACAGAGCGTAGAAGAAAAATTAGCTGATGCAGAGATGTCGGAAGAACTTGGGTATATACAATATAGCAGAGCGAGAGAGAAAGACAAAAACCTCAGGTTAAAACAAGAAATGACCCAGCCTTACCCCTGTTACCCATTGCTCTAGTGAGGGCCTTCTAGACAAATGCCAAAAAGGACCTTATACAGGGTCTTGAGAGTTTCCAACTCACTCCATGAAAATCTTTAAGCCTTCTGAGAAGGAAGATCCCTTTCCTCTCAAAATACTACTATTGATGGAACCAATGACTAAGATAAGGGGATCCAGGTACAGCTACGTTAAAAAGTATTTGGGAAGGAATATTTTCACTGATGACCCTGATTCCAATCTCATGGATAGACAAGGTTAAGTTTGATATTTGAAACATATTAGTGTTTTTACTTGGTTAACCTGAAAATGATCTGCCAGAAATCTTTATCACCTCTACAGCAGTTCACCAGTCAGAGAAAGCAAAATTTCTGGGGTGGGTTTCAAGTTAGTGATGCGTTGATCTCGAAAAGCTCCGTTCAATGGAGAAGCTCATCATGCAGGGCACATGTACAAAGTCCAAGTCAGCTCCAGCATGTTGCATGATCTAAGCATCTGAGGCTGCAGAACCATTCCTAGCCTCCCAATCCATCCACAATGAAACCATACATGGAAAACCCATTAGGATATTCGAAACATGCTTTATATGGGAGATGGATCAAATGCATTCATATGGTGAGAAGTGACCTAAGATGGCGAAGTATGATGTCATAGTCCATGGATATGTTATCTCACGAAAAGAACATCCTTGAACCCTATGTCTAAAATCAGCACACCAAAATGACGATGCAAATAACTCGTGAAGCATCATTGTAAGTGGCACTGGTGGTTTTCATCAATATTGCACTGCAGCCTGTCAAAGAGAGTCCTAAATGGCACGTCACTTGTGTGCCTATGCACGCACACGCGCGATGGGACTGGAAACTACACACAAGTGTTTCCAGGCCTAGTCAATATTAAGACTGCCCATGTTCATGCTGGCAATGGTGCTCATGAACATAAGCACACAAGTGTTTCATGAACACGCCAAAACTCGTGTCTTCTGGCTGGCAATGGTGTATACGAACTTGGGTATTAATTTTTCATATTGCTAACCCCCCCGCCCTCCACAACACACACACACACACACACACAACAAAAGTGTTTCCAGGCCCATCGTGCCTGTGCGTGCATACGCACACAAGTGACGTGCCGTTTAGGATTCTTTTTGGCAGGCTGCAGTGCAATATTGAGGGAAGACCACTAGTGCCACTTACAATGATGCTTCACGAGTTGTTTGCATTGTCATTTTGGTGTGTTGATGTTAGACGTAGGGTTTAGGGATGCTCTTTTTGTGAGATAACATATCCATGGACTATGACATTATGCTTCACCATCTAAGGTCATTTCTCACCATGTGAATGCATTTGATCCATCTCCCATATAAAACATGTTTTCGAATATCCTAACGGGTTTGCCATGTATGGTTTCATTGTGGATAGATTGAGAGGCTAGAAATGGTTCTGCAGCCTCAGATGCTTAAATCATGCAACCGGTTAAGTTACCAATCCACCTCCACCCTTACGGTTTAGCCGGGATTCTCTTCTAGACGTGGGTCCGCTCGTCTTCTTTCAAAGACTTGCTTTCAAGATTGAGTTTACTTCGTTCACTGCCTCGGTCACTGGTCTACTATATGTAGTTAACAGTGAAGAGGGCCAAGCGCAAGCAAGCTATTTTAGAACCTCTATCTTGTCCCGCAAGCAAT
This sequence comes from Zantedeschia hybrid cultivar, assembly GCA_030544215.1. Lineage (NCBI taxonomy): Eukaryota > Viridiplantae > Streptophyta > Magnoliopsida > Alismatales > Araceae > Zantedeschia > Zantedeschia hybrid cultivar. The sequence continues at coordinate 23,259,802 of JARZZO010000014.1, forward strand.
CGCCATCTCCTTAGCGCATGAGTAAAAGCAAGCAAAACTGGAGCGAGAGCTAGTTTAGAAAGAGAAACTGCCATCAACCGGCAACTAGACCAATAATTAAAAAATAGGAATTTGAAACCGAACCAAGCATAAGACACACCAACAGTAAAATGAGCTTATGTTGGAGCTGACTTAGACTTTGTACACTTGCTCTGCATGATGAGCTTCTCCATTGAATGAAGCTTTTCGAGATCAACCCATCACTAACTTGAAACCCACCCCAGAAATTATGCTTTCTCTAACTTTCATGGCCACCACTGCCAGCACGAAGAAACAAGAGTTTTGCCCCACTGAATGTTGCAATTGATTGGAGCTGAGATGGAGTAGAACCGGTCCAAGACTGATCAGATCGGTCGATCCGATCCGGGCCGATCGGTCTGGTCCCCTTTTTATTTATTTGACTTTCCAAACATGACCACTAAATTATGCAAAATAATGTCACTCATTTTCAAATTTATGAACAATTACATAAGGGAATTTAAAATTTTCAGATCATACATATTTAGCCTAAATCATGTAGAAAAGAAGAAAAAGAAGGATATCCATATCTTGCTATGGATGACGTTAACAATACAATTAATTACAAAATGTGGATGATTGAAGTATCCTTCATGTTGCTTGTATCTAGGAGTGGAGTGGATACACTTCTAGATACATCCAACAAGAAGAGTACTCCGACCATCCTCATTTTGCAATGAATTGTATCTTTGATATCATCCATAAAGCAAGATATCAAGTTATGGGTATCCTCCTTTTTTTTTGTTTCTTTTACATGATTGACGTTAAAAATACATGATTTAAAAATTTTAACTTATAATGTTTGCGACAATTTTTTTTAGGGAAAGGGGTTTGTACCACCATATTGTATAAATTTGAAAAGACGTAATACAATGAGGGGGGAAATACAAGTCTACAAAACAAGATGCTATACAAAGCACCAACAGGGTGCATCATTCTGTGGCCTCCAAGAGAACAAAAAAAGAGGCACTAGCAATATGCTCTATAGAAAAACTACTCATCAACTCCCTCACCCTACGACAAACAAAACTACAACTCTATGCGGGTTAGAAGCTTCCCCCTTAAAAATCATATTGTTCCTTTCAGCCCAAATGACTCATAAAGTAGCATGAAGGACCAGCCACCACATGATACTATCTCCTGTGTTGAGATTCGAAGATGATCAGAGCAAAATAAGAGCCTCCAAATTGGATCCTATAGACTTTCCCCTCTGAAGATTGCCACAAATGATCTGCCACACTTCTTAGCAAATGAGCAACCCAAAAATATATGATCAAAGCACTCGTCTGCCTCTCCATACAAAGGACATGTGGAGGGCACATCACAACCAAATTGCAATAGCCAATCATAAGTAGGGAGTTTGCCGATGGAGATTCTCCAAATGAGAATTTTAACTTTAACAGGGGATTTGGTAACCCAAATTTCGCGAAGCAGAGGGGTCTAGTACCCCAATCAACAATGATGGAGTAAACATACTTTACAAAGAAGACACCATGGGCATCCCAACCCCAATACCACAACTCCTGAGATGTAGGTTCCATTATAAAGTCCTGAAGAATCATCAGCAAAGAAGCCAAGTCCTAGATCTCCTCCTCCCTTAGATTCTTCCTAAAAGATAGGCTCCACTTCATTTTACCCTGAGGGTGTTCCTCCACCATGTATGCAACCAGAGCTCCAGGGTTGGCCAAGATAGAGAATCGCCTAGGAAAGACATGGGAGAGAGGTGTCATTCAACACTTGTCATGCCAGAAAAGACTTATCTACCCATTTCCTAGGATACAGAGTAGCAACAATTTTGACGTCGACACTTGGAGAATACCCTTCCAAACCTTAGAGATATTATTGCCCACCTAAATAGATACATCCCAGAGTCTTCTTCTGGAGTAACACATGTCCCGGGTTACCTGAATACACAATCTTAAGAGAGCCATACCAAATTTCCATAGCCATTTGGAAAGAAGAACAAGATTGAAGTCTCGGATGTCCTTAATCCCTAGTCCACCATTATTTTTGCCCTTACACACCCTCCCCGAGCAAACCTCGAAGCCTCTTGAACTAGAAGACTCCCCCCAACCTTTTCAAAAAAACCTACTACGAATAGCCTTAAGTTGCTTGGTTACTGTCTTCGATATCCTAAATATAAATCAACACTCAAAATGTGCATTCCTTCATCGCACTTCTATATTTATCCTTTCCTAAATAATAAAAGTATCACAAAAGAATATAAATTTGTACATATGCAACATCAAAAAATGATGAATTATTTGCATCCAATGACATCATCATTCAACGCAAGTTACTCATCAATTTTGTGTGTTACCCATGAAGGAGTTAGAGTGTCCTAACTCAATCACATTAAATGTAATGGAATTAATTCCTACATTATTTATTCAATGGTGAATGACATTACTCCGTTTTCACTATTACACTTGCATAGGTGAATGATTAATTCCGTACGATAATTTGTTGACATACAGGTGCCGATAGTAGGATGATGATCCCCGACATCATCTGATATCACGAGCTGTTGTTTGGTGCCATTCACAAAAAGTCCACTGAATGAATAATTGTGTGATAATTGATTGAATTCATTTGATCGAGGTGATAAATGAATTAAATTAATCTTAAAAGATGTATTAAGGTTAATGGACTTGCAACCAGATTGATTGTTGGGCCTAGAGGGTCACACACATAAAAATTCTCATGAGACAAGGCTTAATAAGAGTTTTATATATTATTTGAGTTTTTATAAAAAATCGAAGGTAATATATATAATAGTGGGGCTTGGGAAAAATCTTAACCAGCATGTGGGCTTCCTCCTGGTCGTTCCCTCTCTCTCCCCCTCTCCTGGCCGTCCCCACATCAATACAAAAGAGGTATGAGTATAAATAATAAAAGATAAGGGGGCTTATATATATATAAGTGTTTATTAAAATTTAATACAATTATTGGGCCTAAGCTAAGATGTTTAATGGGCTGTTATTGGGTCCCATTAATTACCTAAATAGACCATAAAAATAGGCTTTAATGGGCTAATTTATAGGCCTAATTGTCCACCGCCCTTCCCCGCTATATAAGAAGGGGTGAGGGGGTTGAAGAGAGGGCAGGCAGGGGGAGAGAGAGAGAAGAAAAAGAAGAAGAAGAACAAGAAGAAGAAGAAGGGAGGAGGTGGCTCGGCGGCGGCCGGCGGTGGCTTGGTGGCAACCTCCTACATAAGAGGTAGGGTGATACTCCCTATGAAAAAAGAAATTTATTATTATGCTTTTTAGTTTTAAAAAATAGGATAGAAAATACCTATTCTTGTGATTTTTAGTTCTGAAAAAATTTAAAAAAATAAAAATTATTTTTGTGATTTTTAGTATTAGAAAATAATATTAAATAATATTAAAAATGTGAACAAAAAAGAAGAAGAAGAAGTGAGCATGACTTTGGTATGATTTTTAGTTTATTATGTGTGTTTAAGTCTTGATAAATTTTAAAAACCCTAAGCTTATAATAAAACCGTATGGTTTAGAAATCATGAAAATTTTCATGTCTTAGAAGAAATTGTGAATAATTGACCGAAACCCCCTAGAAACTTATATATCTACATGTAATATATATATATATATATTGAATGAGAAAAGAAAAATAAAACCTTCATGGCTATGATGACTCCATTAAGGAGAATGAAGATTATAGAATTTAGATAAATTAAATGGTGACCTTTATACCAATGGCAAACTATTACGACTTGAATGATTGATGTTCCATCCACACATTTGTTTCTATAAAAAAAAAATGAGGTGACATCATCACTAGCGGGACGACAGTACGTCTCCCGGAGATAAGAGGACGTACGGAAAACTTCCTAACGATGTGTAATGCCGAGGCACGGTGCATCCCTACTTTGGCACAATCCCAAAGTCCAGATTTAGGACCTTGGCTGGACAAAATTGATTGCACTCATAGGCTGGGGCGTGGACACTACAGTAAGGGAGTATGGGTACACTGCAGACCCAGCTTATCCCTTTCCAGCCTCCTCAGTAGGTTTCCGAAGACTTACTAGGCTGTGTAGACTGTAGAGTGGTAGATACATCGAAGGAACGGCCTACTCACTGTTACGACTGCTAGTGGATGATTATCCATGTCGCTTCAAACTAAAGATGAGTCCTACAACAACAATTACAAATGAGATTGATGATATAGACAATTTAAGGACTCACTCTTAAAAGTCTAAGATGGTTATAAGTATAACTATATAGCAGTTCTTATCACTATAATAAAATATTACAAATATATTAGTAAAAGATTAAAAAGAAGAAATTGTGAAAAATTATCTATAGACGTTATATGTTTAAATAAATTGTACATGTTATTGAAATTGTAAATATGAACTTGCCTCTGAATAAATGTTTGAATGTGTTTATATGAATTTTGAAATATCAGTAGGGATGTAAATGATCTCTATTGATGACTCAATTTCAGAGTTCTTATAAAATATAATTAACATATTTTCTTCAGGTAAAAAGGAAGAACAGTGAAGAAGGATAGATTGAGTTAAAGAAGGCGACACCAGAGGAATTCATCTTCAACTGGGTTTTGTGGTCAGTAGAGTTTTAGTTATGTAATTTAAAAGTCACATTGTAATTCCAATCCAGTTGTACATTATGCTTGCCGTTTTGTACCACTGTACTATTTTGCTCAGTGTGTAATCGTGGACATGTATGACTGTTGAATATTAAAATTTGTACTTTTGTTAAATATCTTGTGACATGGTTAATGTTTTCTTAAGATTTGTGCATGTGTTCAGCAAAAGATCTTGGGAAACTAGATTTTTAGTCCGGATAACGGAACTACTACTTGGGCATTCTGGTTTTTGAATTTTCCCTAGTAGTAGGGTCGTTACAGAAGTCGTCCATGCAAGGATATATGTAGATACTATGTATAAAGGACGTGCGCGTATGTGGCTGCCCACATCCCGTGGATTTGGCATCGACTTTTGGAGATCCCTCATCTCCGCATGGTGAGAATATGTTCTCACATATTTGCATTGTGTATTCCATTGAATCAGACAACCGATCACGAGAGGTTTCGCGGGATATTTTTTGTATTTCATTTTCGCTGCGCTGTTGTGATCCCACAAACCTTACAACCCATATACCGATTCATATTCTTTGGGATACTTCCAAGCACAAATATAGAAGTATAACGAAGGAATGTAAAAGTTATAAGGCTAGAACAATCTAGTATAATTATAATGATCGTTGTAAGGCATCTTGATGGTGATGGAGCGCCATTTGATCACAATGGCCATCCCATCGTGATGTTGAGCTGATCTCATTGCCATGAGAGAGAGAGAGAGAGAGAGATCACAAAGAGGGTAAGAGCTTAGATGGGCTGAAGAGTGGCCTTGAGGGGTTTAGATAGGAACCCCTAAGGCCCAAACTAGCCATTGGGAATCATTCCCAACAGCTAGATTCAAACTAACCATTGGCAATTGGTAGTTTGAATGTAGCTGTTGGGGCCGGATCGGACCAACCTGATCTGGGCCAAGGATTGTCTGATCCGGCCCATTTGGCCGATCCCTGACCACCTCGACATATTGGTGCAGAGGATTGGATCAGACCAGCCTGAAAGAGATCAAATCGGCCGATCCGTGCTGATCCTGCTCACCATGGGGCAGATTCTTTTCTGAATAGGAGATTGGGGGTGGGGGATGGGGTCGACAACTTCATTCAAGCTGCTGTATTCAGGGGATGCCGAGGGTCTCGTCCAATGTGATCTGATTGAAAAGTGGGTTGGATCGCAGGGATCTGCCAATGAAACACTTCACGTATATCGGATCTTCAGTTGTCAGAAATGAACCTGCATCCCTATTAAAGACACTTCTTTGTGGATGCATCTCCTATCTTCAATATGCATAGTGCACTATTTTTCTCTCTCCTGGAGACAAGTGACAGTGTACGATGAAGCACCTCTGACTATTACTTGGAAAAGCACTATGTTCAACTATTCATTTACAGGCGCTACAGTGAAGGAGGCAGCAATTGGGACATGTTGACAACTTGGACTGTAGAGCTGCTTCTTTGTTTAGGGACCCCCTTTATCAGACAAGCCATTAGATGGTATGACCCTGAGGTTACTGTCACAGGGTTCTAAACACATTGGAGACACAGTTGAAAGCAATTGTTTCTGTTAAAATAGAAACTGACAAGAGTCAAAAACAAAATCTTAAGCCAACTATTCCCATTGTGATTCCATTTATGACTTCACTATTGGAAACAGAAAATTCAAAACTCACAGAAAATTGGAGCTCTCTGTTTATCATCAGCGTCCTTTTCAGCTGTTAGATGGAAATTCCACACTTTAAACAGGGGAGGTGGGAGGAGGGGGAATGAAATGGATATGAGGGGGATAGTTTCCCTCTGCCCCCACCCCTCGACATATGCTGGCAATCATGTGGGACTAAGGGTTGAGGACGTGCAGGGGTCAGATGAAATCCCTTAATACTGGTCCATACATATCCATGCAATTGTCTATTGTGTTTTATTTGCCCTCCCTCCTTAGCTCTTTCCTAGATCTATCTTTTACCAGTTCAATCCTTGCACTTTCTCTGCAGCTAATCAAAACGAGGTTTTTTTTTCTCCTCCATACCACCTAAAGAATTGTGAGACTCCCTTATGATTAAAATCCTTTTGATTTTGAAAAATCTTTTTTGTCGGATTTGAAAATCTTTAGGAAAATCTTAGTTTGAAAAGAGAGTTTTAAGTTTTGAAAATATATTCTCTTTTCTTTTTAGCAGACTTTTAGGATTAATCCTTAAAGTCTGAATGATCTCTGGATCGACTGTGGATCCGTGCTCTTGACCTCTCCCCACTGACCTCGGTCAGTATTAATTACACCAATCGCTGATTGGTAATTCTTGATTAACCATCCAAATAAGACTTGAAATAAACAGAGAACAAGCAGAATTTCAATGCAGCATACAAGTCATTTTTTATTTTTATTTTTAAAAAAAAGAGGGGTCCATGAGTATCCTTTAAAAGATATTTAAAGGATCTTGAAGTTTTTATAAAAGAGTGAGTATCTTTGAGGAAGATTCTTGAAAATTATCCCTCAAGTATCCTTTGAAAGGATAAAAGATTATTTGAATTATTTTAGGTCATTTAACCAATATAAATGAACCTGAACTTAATGATTAATCCACCAATTGGAAATAACCACTTTAATTAACGATTACTTTATTGATATAAACGAACAAAGAATTATTCATATCAATTCATCTATCAATAGGATAATCACGACTTCGTAGTCTGGCCTCCAGTTAGGACAGAACCATAGAAGGCACTGATTATACCTATTGATAAAGATGAATCAATAATCATATCCTTTGATCACTCTACCAATAAGAGTGAACTATTGATCAAGTGGTCAATCCACCAATATGATAGAACCACTAAGTTTAGGCCATTCAACCAGTATGAATGAACCTGATTTTTTTTTATTTAAAAAGAAGAACCTTAGTTAATCAATCGGTATGGAAAAGCCAAGTTTATTTAATTGGTTGAATTATTTGTTAATTTGATTTATTAATTGATTAATCAAGAATTTTAAATTGATTAATTTGATTTAATTGATTGATTATATTTAATTAACTTAATTGATTTAATTAGTTGATTGATTTTAAAACTTTAATTAAATTAATTGAATTAATTGGGTAATTAGTTAACATGCTTTTGTTAACTTAATTTAGTTGGTTGTGTAACAATTTTTGGTTGAACTCAATTGATTAATTGATTAAAAAATTTTATTAATTTAAATGATTAATTAAGTAACAATTTAACTTAATTAGTTGAAATTTTGTTGATTTAATTTATTAAATGATTGATTATGTACTAATTTGACTTAATTGGTTAAAATTTTGTTGGTTCAGTTAATTAGATGATTAATTAAGTACCAATTTGATTTAATTAGTTGAAATTTTGTTGATTTAAGTGATTAACATGTTTTTGATAACTTAATTGATTGATTAATAACTTAATTTGACCAATTGACTGGTTAGTTAACAAATTTGTTGCATTAGTTGACTGATTGACAATTTAACAAATTAGTTTAACTGGTTAAATTGACTGATTAATTAACCAATTTTGTTGACTTAGTTGGTTGAATACTTAATGAATTAACTTAATTTGTTATGTTTATTATTTAATTAACACATTTGTTGATTTGATTGATTAAGTTAGTAGATTAAGAAGTTACTTGAATTAACAAGTTTTATTAACTAGTAAACTTAGGTGACTGATTAATAGGATTTTTAATTGATTGATCATTTAACAAATTTTTAATTTTATTAAGTGATTAATTGATAGATTTGTTAATTAATTGATTAACAAATATTATAGAAGAATCATTAAATTTAATTTTTGATTTTTTTTATTTTTTATTTTCTATTTTATTAAATTTATGTTAGATGGTCAACCAATCAATATGGAAGAACCATTTTCATTTTTATTATCTTCTGTTTTTCTTTATTAATCTTATTTTATTGAGTGGCTTATCAACTAATATGGTAGAGCCGTTATTTTAATTTTCTGATTTTTAATATGTAAATGGCCAACCAACCAATATGGAAGAACCATTAATTACCTTGTGATTTTAATTTAACTTATTAAGTTAATTCATCTTCTTAATGGCCAACCAACCAATATGGAAGAACCACTAAATTTAATTTATTATCTGTTTTTATAAAATTCATTAATTCTTTATTTCATTTAGAAAATGTTAATCTTATTTTTATTTTTTTTGTTTTTATTTAAGGGTTATTAATTTCATTACCTTTTATTTTATGTTTTTATGTTTCATTAGTTTTATCATTTTTATGTTTCTTATTTCATTTAAAGTTATTAACTTTATCATTTACTATTTTTTTTCTTTTTTTATTCAAGAATTATTAGTCTTATTATCTTTTTAGTCCTTTTATTTCCTGTTTTTATTAATTTCATTGATTTTTTTATTTTATATTTTTATTCTATCATTTTTATGTTTTATGTTTCTTATTTTATCTAAAGTTGTTATCTTTTTATTTTCTGTTTCTTTTTTATTCTTATTTTTAATTTCATGGCCAGACCAAACAATATAACTAAACCATTAATTAAATTTGATTTATTATTGTTTGATTTTTATTTATTTTTATGGCCGACCAACCAATATGGTAGAACCACTTGTTTTAATTTTCTGATTTTTTTTTTAATTTTAATTTTCTTTTTAATTTTATGGCCGACCAACCGATATGGTAGAACCAAGATTTTAATTTTTCTAATTTTTTATTTGATGGCCGGTCAACCGATATAACAGAACCATCATTTATTTATTTTTTTGATTTTTTTATTTGATGGTCAGCCAATCGATATGACAAAACCATCTTTATTAATTTTTTTATTTTTTTTTATTCGATGGCCGGCCAACCAATATGACAGAACCATCATTTATTTATTTTCTGATTTTTATTTCGATGGCCGGTCAACCGATATGACAGAATCACTATTTATTTAATTTTCTGTTTTTTTTTTTTCGATGGCCGGTCAACCGATATGACAAAACCATCATTTTAATTTTCTAATTTTTTATTCGATGGCCGGCCAACCGATATGGCAGAACCATCATTTATTATAAACAATTCACATGGAGATTAATTTACATAACAAAATACGATTGTAAACTTTATTGCCCCAAAAAAATGTTCACAAGCCTAAGAATATAGGCTTTCTTCTCTTCTTTGTCCTTCTTTGCTTGTGCAGGTTGGAGGAGGCTGCGACCGGAGCTTGGGAGGAGCTTGGAGCTGCGGCGGCGAACCTTGGAAGATCTCAGAGCAGCGGCTGGAGCAAAGAGGCAGCGTGAAGGCTTCTTCTCCGCTGGAAGCAGCTTTGGGGGATCTTGGATGCTGGAATCCGGGGGGCAGCCTTGGGGCTTCTTGGACGTCAAAACCGGGGGCCTTCTTGCTGCTGCAGGGTGGCCTTTATATAGGCCTTGGAGGCTGCGGTTTAGGGGCTGGATAGAGATGGAGGAGGGTTGAGGATAAGGATGGGAGGGTGCGGTTAGGATAGAGATGGACGGGATGAGGATGGGGATGGATAGGGATGGGAAAGGATGAGTTGGAGTGGGGGAAGGATCGGGTAGAGATGGAGGAGGGGAGGGAGGCCGGCGGTTCTCAAGGAGAGACCGACCGGTCTCCTTATTTTTTTGTTCCCCCCAACCCCCATCTGCGGTCTCCTCTCTCTCTGCGGCTTACTCTCTCTCTCCCTGCGGCTTTTCCTCTCTCTCTCCCTGGCCGAGCCTCTCTCTTCCTCCCTGCGGTTTGCTGGCTGAGCCCTCCTTGTTGAAGGTTGGTTGCTGTTGGTGGGAGCCATTGTTGAAGACTTGGAGGCTGCGTTGGAGGCAGCATTTGGGGTCTTTGTTGCAGATTTGGGAGTCCTGTTAATTGAGATTTGAGGGGTGCTGCTGGAGGAAGCTGGAAGGCTTCTTGTTGCTGCTGCCTTGAGGTTGTCCCACTGCAGATTTGAAGGCTTCGGGTGGCTTCGTTTGGAGGCTGCATTGGGCTTCTTGTTTGCAGATTTTGAGGTATGTACATGCCTCATTTTTTTGTTGATCTATGCATAAGAAACTCTGCATGCATCCCAAAAATCTGCAAGCATCCTTTCTTTCTTTTTCTTTGCATGCACATACATGTCTATGCTCCTAAATACATGCTTATATGTTGCATATTTTGTTTGATGTACTCATGCATGCACATGTAGATAGGCTTATAGATTTTTTTGGTTCAACAAGAATCAAATACATGTGGGGAAAAAAACCTGCAGTTTTAATGCATGTAGAAACCATCCTGAAATTAAATTCTCTGCAAAAACCACTGATGTCGTGGCAGAATGTTCTCCTTTGTGATTTAGTTACATGGCCAGATGGTCTAATGAAAAAAACTGTGCTTGGTGTTCAAAATTTCTTACACAGCAAACAGTAGGCTGACTTTTGTCATTTTCTATTCTTCATTGTTGGTAATTTTCAATAGAAGAAGTTGGTACCATGAGCCAAACAGTTTTCCCCTTTTTGTGCATGTTTGCATGTTCAGTTTTTTTTTTTTTGGTCAGAGTAGCCTAGTGGCTAAAGGCCCAAAGGCCACCCTGTGCCCAGCAGGGATCGAACCTTGGTGGGCGCCCCATCCCCCCCAGCATCCTACATCCCATGCTGGGACCGCACAGACTTTGCATGTTCAGTTGATGGTGATAAATGCTGAAGAGAAGAAACAGCTTGCTTGTATATTTTATGTTATATAAAATGGTTATATATATATATAAAAAAAAAACAATTCAACACGAGTTTTTTGAGATCATGTCCTAGTCTTGTACAACAACATGTTGGACAATGTACATAGCATAAAGAAAAGACACACAGGCAAAATGGAAGAAGAACTATGGCCAAAACTCTGCAGTTGGCATCCTACCAAGGAACATATGCAGACAATAACAGAACATTTATCCCAATATTACAAGGAGTCCAAAAAGTAAGTTCATTCACAAAGCATCACCTTTTCTTGAGATATTTTTGACAGTGCCTCAACATGAAAACTCTGTAGTTCCTCAAGCACTGCAACATCTAAACCACCGAGATCTTCACTCTGAAAAGATTTCATTTGAATTTGAAACAGATTAGTGAAAAAGATTTTAGAATGAGGGGGGGAATTGCTAAGCCACTGCTTGACAGATTTTTATCTGTCCATATCAAGATTGATCAAAAAAGAACCAAAAGATAAACAAAAAGGAGGGACAGACAACTTACCTTGATGTGGGCCTTTGCACAAAGGCCAAGGGGAAGACCCCCACGTGCAACACAAGCAGAGCACCAATAGCAGTAGGGTGGCAGCCCCACAAATCAGCAACTGCTACAAAGTAGCACCAGCAGCAAGCGGCAACTCCAACACCAACAGCAGCAGCCAACGGCAACAACAGGCAGTAATAACAAAAGCAAAAGCAGCGGCTGCTCTGTTCTGTGCACACAGCACAGAGCACCACAGGGGGGAGGGGGGGGGGGAGAGAGAGAGAGAGAGAGCAGGAGCGGTCTGCGGGGGAGAGAGAGCAACCAACGGATGGATATAAACACAAAAACAAAGCCCCAAACATTTCCTGCTCCTCTTTGGAGAACCCCCCACTAGATGGTCGGGGGGTATTTATGGCATCAAAAAAATAAGAAAAAGACAGAATAGAAAGAAAATTGAAGAAGGAAAAAAAGGAAAGAAGAAAGAAAGGAGAGAAAGGATGGGGGGGTGGAGTGTTCCCACCGGACAGCCACATGTGAATCTCCTCTCTCTCTCAATCCCTCTTTTATTTATCTCTCTCTATCTCTCTTAACCAATAGAAAAAATAGAAAATTTTCAGCCAACGTGCAGAAAATTTTCAAAAAAGGAGCAAAAGAAGGAAAGGATTTTTAGAGGGAAAAACCCATCCGATGGGGGGTGCCACCGGGTCACTTTGGACCACCCATCAGAGGGCCTCCTCTTCCCCTATAAATACCCACAAAGGGCCTGCCACAAAAAAGGACCTTTCCTTGCAGAGCCTGTGCCACCTTTTGCTTGCAAACTTGTGAAAAGGCAAGAACTCGTGCATTCTAGAGTTTTGACCAATAATTTTCTTTTGTATTGAGAATTGTGGGGCAAGAACTCATGTATTCTTCAATTTTGCTTTATCATCTTCTGTCTTGATTATATAAATCATAAGATTATGTGCTCATTTTAACCATACACAAGTAGCACTAATCTTGATTGTTATCGGACCCTCATTGGACCTTGTTCACGTATTTAATCAATTTGAACCCTTAATTGATTCTAAGTGGGTTGGTCAATACCCAATAAGTGTTTGGATCTTGAATGAATTTAAAACGACTCTTTAGGCAGATCTTTGATGGATCTTTAGTGGCTTGTGTTAAAAGCTTTTTCTTCTTAAAGGATCTATATTCATTCACACTTGTTAAGATGCAATCTTTAAGCAACTTAATACACCCAATGCTTAATGGTTTGTTCATACCATGAAACTTAAGCATTGTCTATAGTCCACTTGTTTAAATCTGCCCACATATCCAAACATCCTTAAATCTCTTGTTTTACATGAAAAAAAATCTCTTAATAAACTCTCCAATATATGATCTCAAGGAGGATTCCCAACAAAGTACAACCTTTGAGGAATGTCAATGGGCCTCACATATGTTATGAATTTTAAACTTAAACTTGGTCTATTAAAAATTTAAACTGTTCATGGACTATGATTGGACCAATAGAATCATGTTGCAATTGCATATGTACTCTCATGTTCGTGCATGGATTGGTTTTAAAAGGCATCACCTACGGCAGACAATCAAAGGTCGTCGATCATTTGATCGATCTAATTAACACTGACTAAAGCCAGTGGAGAGAGGTTAAACTTATGGATCTACATAAATGATCTTTAGTGTCAAGTTTCCTTGAGGACTTACCCAAGTTCTCACAATCTACAAAAATCACTAAAATCAAAGTATATTAATAAATACTATTAAAAAATGATAACAAATGCGAGCATTCTATCTCCCTCAGGCCTCCCACAGCCACATATACAGGCACGTAAACTTTTGTTGCCAAACCTACATAAGCAATTCATAAAGCCTATTGATGACTAAGTGCTCCATTTTTAAAAGCAGCCTCCAGTGATTATATTATGCATGCCACTTATGAGTGTACTAACGAGATCTATAACAAGTTATAAGCATATAAAAAGAGAGGAATGCAGAAGATAGACATTTATTCAAAATTAAAAAGAACTTTTAATCGCTATAATAAACGAAAGGCAAGACCCACAATGCAATTGCACATGAGAAAATGAGTCATACCTTCAATCTAGACACAACCCTTTCCAGTTCTTTGCACTTCCTTTTCTCATTTTCGTAAGCAGCTCTAACTTCTTCCAATGAACTTGCGGTGTCTATAGTTGCCCTTAGCAACATGTTATCCTCCAACTTCATATCTAAGTTACCATTACATGAGTGAAAGCCATTTTGTAATTTTGATGGGAGCTCGGGCACCTTATCTCTCTCAGACAAAGACTCAATGGATGTTGCTTCTGCTTTTCTCAATTTAGCAACAAGCACCCACATATTTGCTAGCTCATTTTCTAAATCTTGTTCATGTCTTTTTGCCTCCTCAATTCTTTTTTGTAGCTCGGCTTCTTTTTTATCTCTCAGAGACAGAGCAGCTTCCAGAAAAGCTTCTCTTTGGCATCTAGCAAGAACCTCCTTCTGCAGCTCTTCAACCAAAGGTCCATCTGATTTCTTCAGATATGCATCCTGCTTCCCATCGAACAAGTTGTTCCTCTGGGGGTTAATTCTGCCAGAAGCAGCATCCATTGTTGCTGCTAAATCAGAAGCTAACTTTGCATTTTGGTAGGAGAGTTTTGTCACTTCTTCAGCCAAGTTTCTAAGCTCAACTGCAGCAGCTGCAGCCAATTCCTTGGCATAAGAGGCTTCTTCAGCCAGCTTTTGACTGTGAATCTCAAGCCCATCCTTTTCTTCTGCTAATCTAACCTTCTCTTGCTTCAGATTCTCTATCTCAGCAGCCTAAATTGAAAGCGCGGAATTTGTGTTCAAGTGGCAAGCTTCGAATACCAGTAAATATCCTGAGCAAAAAAATGAAGCTCTGCATTAAATAGGAAAATTACCTGCATAAGAACTTGAGATTTTAAGGAGGTGTCACAATTGCTGCCTCGAAAATCTTCATGAGAAAATTTGCCAGGCAAGCTCAAAATGCTCTTAGGTGTGTTTCCATCCATATTTGGTTCCTCAAGAGATGCATCCTCCCATCCACCATTTGCTTTAGAGGACTCAACTGAAAAGTTCCCAAGGCTATAAACCTCACTTTCTGCCATTTGGTTTTGAGTATCAGAACTTTTATCCAATACCGAATTGAGCTGCTGCCTTAACATTAGAACTGTTTCTTGAATCTCAGCATTTTCAGATATCTGGCATCATTTACAAGAGATGTTACAATTTGTAAATAAACCATATAGTAAACAGAAAACCCAATTCTATAGTACAAAATCACCTTCATCTGTAACTGCTCTTGAAGAATCCTATTGTCTGCTGACATGATCTTCAGTAACAAGAAGGAAAAAACACAAATAAAACCGTCAAGATTGAATGGCAGAATATATATATACCCAACCTCCCTATGGCAAAAAAAATAAAAATAAAAAATTTCATAATTTTTTAAATATTTAAATAGGCCCGTTAAGGTTGATCTCATCCCCGGGGGTTTAATTTTCACCGTTCGATCTTGACGGTCAATTATAGCCATCCGATCAGATACGTATCAAAAATCAACGTCTAAATATGCGGAAAAAATAGTCAAAAATAACAAATTCATCAAATTAGCCCTTAGGATTGATGTCATCCCCCTAGGGTTTTAGTTTTGATCCCCAAATAACAACGTATTTGATTGGATGGCTACAATTGATTTGGTTGATCGGACAGTGAAAATTAAATCCAAAGGGGTGGAAACCAACCCAGAGGAGGATATTTGAATATTTTAAGCCCCACTTTGTTTGTAGAATTAGAGAAGAATAAGGCCCCTTATTTTTAGAATAAGGCTAATTCCAGTTTGATGGGCGGAATGGCTCATACCGCATTAAAATTGCTTATACTAGAATAAGGAGAATAAGCTATTTGACCCAAGACCCAAGAATTGTTTATCTTTCCTATTCCGCCAGTGGGTCCCACAGAACTATCAAAGCTAAACGCCCCTCATTCTAGTATACACTATTCTGGATAAATAATTCCGGATAACCTATTCTGCAAAGAAATTGAGGCTAAATTTTTTGGTGATTTCTATTATTTATCTTTGTTAAATCAAGATATGGGGGGGGGGGGGAGTGATGGGTCGAAATCTCGTCCACTACGGTTATGGTCCTCCATCGGCGATCAAAAGGCCAAGAATCAGTTGTCCTGCAAGAGAGAACACCGTTAAGGACCTCCGGTGGTAATTTGGGGGATCCCCCTTCGATGCTTAAGTTAGAAGGCTAGGGGTCTAGAAGGAAGCAGAAAGAGATTAGGCTGGTTAAAGCATCCCTTGGCCTATTGAACTGAGGGTCCTTATATAGAAGCATGGAGCCTAGCGAGAAACTGACCCCACTCAGGAAGGCAAGATTCAGGGAGCAATTCCGAGTCAGAAAGGACTGTTTCGGAAGGCCAGACCTAAGCTAGATCCTTAAGTCTACCTTGACCCACTCCAAGTCGCAGTCGGACTAAGCTGAGGGAAGCGATGCTTTTAGTCTTGGTTGTCTTTTGAGTGCAGCAAGACCTTTGATCAGGTCAGGTAGGTCTACATACAAGGTTAGAGGGTGGATTCAGACTTTGTGGCCCCCGTACTCGTTGTTAAGACTGTTAGGGGGCCTGACTCTTAGGGTCGTCCTCATAATGGGTCTGGGCCGGGTCCTAAACAAAATGGCTCTAGCTTGCCTCGGCGGGGTGTAGGCCCTTACAGGGATACGTTGATAATTTACGAGCAGAGTCATTAGGCCACCCCACTGGCTTTTTGGACTAGGTAAAGTTCAATCCTTTCACTTCCCTATCCCCCCTCCACTCCTTGGTGTATTCCGTACGGCGAGAAGCGATTCGTATCTGCCACACACAACTTGGCTAGCGGCCCTTGGTATTTATGCCATGAATTCCCAAGTCCCTCCACCCATTGCGTCTCTACAAAGCAGGTAACGTACGACGTTCAGACTTCGTCAGCTACTTTATATCTCTCTGAAGGTGAGGGTCGTCTCAGTCCCCAAATAATCCTGAATTTCGGCAGAGGTCATAGATTACACTGCGAAGGTTGCTGAGGACCGTAGCACCATGGGGCCCTCACGAGCCACGACAGAATTCCTCGCTAAAGTTCGGGAGGCCTACTACATTCCATGCGAGTACCGTTTGTGGTACCGTCCGCTGCGGATCACATTTTTTCAGTGTTAGGGCTCATATGCAGCTTATGCGGCTATGTTTGAGGCAGGGTTCAGACTGCCTGTACTTCATCGAGCAACTGTTGCAACACTTCCAAATCACTCCTGCCCAGATAATGTCAAATTCCTAGAGGATGGTTGTCGGTTTTGCCACACTAATCTGGGACATGGGTCATTTGAGAGTAACGACAGACATGTTTCACCACCTCTTTTGTACTAGCGGTGCGCCTCCCCAGGCGCTCGCGGTTTTGTCCAGTTCGAAGCTAGAGACAGGACGCCACTGGCGCTGAGTTCTGGGTTCCCCTGTATGGGGTGAAAAGACTCCTTCTTCTGGGTAGAGGGCGGTCCCTAGAGGGAGTGGCCTTTCCCCCCAACCTTCTAGTACCTCTCCGTTAGTGCCCCACTTAAACAGGGGATATCCATGTTGTCGTACATAGATCCGCACGTTCTCGCCCTTATCTTAGTAGGGCCTCCTATCACTGTTGGCCTGCAGGTCACTAAGGAGGCACAACGACGTGCTGAGCTGCTTGTGCCTGCCTTGCCTATTAAAGGAGAGTGAGGTCCAGATACGGACCTGGGTAGCGGAGGTCCACACGATCTGTTGATTATGCGACGAGGAAGGCGGTCGTTGTAGGCATTGTCGGTCAGGCGGCTTAGGATGTACTTGTTCCCTTTTTTTTTTTTTTTTTTTTGCTATCTTGTACACCATTGTCCTACAATATAATGCGACATACTTTTGCTCTTGCCGTCCATGTCATCCTTCACGTCTATTTTTTTATTCTTATAACTGGCCAGCTCGCTAGAGAGTTATCTTTGGCTTGACATGTTTGGTGACTCGGGTCCGACCCCTTCACAACAGGGGGTCACAGGGTTATCTAGGATGCGTTGCGTTCATGCCAGGCGCTCTTCATAGTTAGTGAATGATGCAAGAAGATCACGGGCTTGCCCCTAGCCTCGAGGTCTGACTTGTCCCATTAATCGCCAACTTTTCGCCTCGCCGCCATGGGTCACTTTTAGTATGACGAATCCCACCCTACCTTTCCGAACAGCCTAGGAGGTGCCTTCATCTTGTAGCCATTTCGCTTTTTCGGGGGATGAGGCCCCTTCATTGATCCCCAGAGACGAGGGTTTTACCTTTCGATCGCGAGTCGAATATCTGGTTACTTCGGAAGTTGAATATTTGGTTAGTTTGGAAGCTTAAGTGTTGGAGATGTTCCGGATTGTGGGATGTTGTCGTCGTTGTCTAAACTCATCAAACCGGCGAGCTTGTCTCGGTCGGGCTCATACGTCAGCATCGAGTTACATGCCTTCATGCGTTATTATGGGTGGCTCAACCCAGGTTGGTTTGATGGCTTTTGTGAGTGCCCGCCCTGTGCATCTTGACTTTCTTATTCTAATGTCTCATGTCCACCCTTCCTGTGCCTTCTATTGTGACAGGTGCAGTGGCCTGGGCGCTCCTTTTTAGCCGTGTGCTCGAGCAGGCTCGGGGCACCCTACTGTGGTTATGGTTCCCGCTCGTGCTTTTCCCTTGAGTGTTCACCCCCTGGAAAGCCTGGGGGAAAGCCAACTCGTCTTGTGAAAAGCGCTCGGGTGGGTTCGGCTTCAGAGATACGGAGGCTGAGAGAACCAGGCCACTTCCTTATCGCCTTGTTAGGAGCTTCTCCAGTTTCACAGTCCATCCTGGGCCGATAGAGAAAGCTAGTGACAAACTCAGCGAGGAACTTTTTCACTTTTACTCGTTACTTGTGTATATTTTTGGAGGCCTCGCATCTTGTAGTTTTTTTTTTTTGTACGTACAATCTTTATACAAGAGAATATTTTTAGATATGCATGATTTACCTCCCCTTTCCTCCAAACCGACCAGGCTAAATCCTGTCTGGAACTTAAGCTAGTTTTGCGAGTAGCTTTAGGCGAGGCGAAGCTCGGCAAGGGGAAGTCAAACGAGTTTAGTCTCATCTAAGAGTGAGGAGCCCCTTCCGTGCGAGGCGAGACTCGGCAGAGGGAAGTCAAACGAGTTTAGTCCCATCTGAGGTAAGGATCCCCCTTCATGCGAGGCGAAGCGAGGCGAGGCGAGGCCTGGGGAAGTCAATCGAGTTTTCTCATCTAAGGATGGGGAGTCCCTTCCCAGTAAGGCAAGACGAGGCAGGGAAAAGTCGTTGATCCCGGTCGGCGTTGATCAGCATTGCGTAGGTCGGTGCCACTCCGGTCGGCATTAGTCGGTATCGCTTATTTTTCACCATGTCGATTACAGGAGACTCGTCCAGTGCGGTTTGAAATTGAAAATAAGGATAATTTCACACTATGGTGCTAGTCAGAGAAAGTAAATAATCTTCATATAAAAGAACAAGAGTTTGCTCTGGAGAGTAGTGCTGATAAAAGGGGCACAAGTGTTTTACAATGTATTTATTGTCTAGTAGTCTACCATCCAATCGATCAAAACGATATGCTCCATTGTCATAACTTTTGATGACCTATATGACGTACATGCTCCATAACACGAGGTCCCCTTGGTGAAAGCTTCTTTGGCCATATCCTTTTGTTGTACAGCCAAGCCAACATCCGTTGATAGTTGATCAAATGGATCCTAGCTTCTTTTATGGTTTCATCGACTAAGTCCAAGTTCTCCCTCAACCTATGGTTGTTAGCTTCCTCGTTGAATTCTCGAACTCGGGTGGAAGGCAGGCCGACCTCTAGTAAGATCACCACGCTGGTCCCATAGGCTAGGTGATAGGGGGTTTCTCTTGTGGTTGTTCGTGGAGAGGTCTAGAAGGACCATAGGACTTTCGGAAGTTGCTCGAGCAAGTTCCTTTCTCCGTACAATCGAGTCATGATCCCCCTTATTCTAGTCCAATTGACATTTTCTTCTAGACTGTTAGCTTAGGGGTGGGCCACAGTGGAAAAATGGTGTTATATATTAAAATGTTGGGATTGATCGGTGAACGATTGACTAGTAAATTGCTGCCCGTTGTCAGAGACAAATACACAGGGTACCCCAAATTGATATATCACATAGGAGAAGAATAATTTTCAAACAGTGTATTCCCTAATGTTTGGTGTGGCCTCAGCTGCTGGCCATTTTATGAATTAATCAATAGCGACCAACACAAATTATCTCTGCACTGCAGTCTTAGGAAAAGGTCCCAAAATGTCAATCTCTCACATCGCAAAGGGACATGGCTCAGAAATGGCATGAAGTTCCTCGGCAAAGATTCGGTGGATTGGCACGTGCACCTGATAGCTTGCGTACTTCTCAAAGTAGTCGATGCGATCCCGTGTCAATGTAGGCCACCAATACCCATGGCATAATAAGGTCATGGCCAGGGCTCACGGCCCTACATGGCCTCCATATATCCCTTCATGGACTTCTGCAATGGCATCAACTGCTTTTCTTGGAGTAAGATATTTTAGTAGGGGAAGAGTCAAAGACTGGCGATACAATTCATTGCCGACTAAGGTGAACTTAGCTGCCATATATTTGATTTGCCTAGCTTCAATCTTATTGTGCGACAGCTGTCCATCTCACAAGAAAACAATGATTGGGTCCATCTACGTCGATTCGATGTCTACCTGGGCCATT
This sequence comes from Zantedeschia hybrid cultivar, assembly GCA_030544215.1. NCBI lineage: Eukaryota > Viridiplantae > Streptophyta > Magnoliopsida > Alismatales > Araceae > Zantedeschia > Zantedeschia hybrid cultivar. The sequence continues at coordinate 23,280,430 of JARZZO010000014.1, forward strand.
CTATATGCCGCATAATGGGCGCCAACACATCTTCTATAAATACTATCCGCAAGGTTGGCAGTGTCAAAGAGGCAAGTTTGACTAACTCGTCTGCCTTTTAATTTTCCTCCTTCGGAATGCATAGGATTTCAAATCCCTCTATAGCAACGGTCATTCGCATGACCAATTCTCTATATTGTTTTATAGCAAGATCTTTGGCCTCGTACTCACCTTTCAATTGCCGGATGACAAGTTGAGAATCAGAGAAAGCCCGGATCTAGGTCTCCCCCAAGTGGCAGGCCACTCGAATTCCAGTGAGGAGCATCACATACTATGTTACGTTGTTTGTTGCTCGGAATTGGAATCTCAGAGAATTGCAATCCCTCGCTTTTCGGCGCATCTAGGGGTACTAGGATGAGCCAGGCCCTGCAACCGCTGGTTCGCAACGATCCATCAATTTAGATCAACCACGTTGATCTGGGTCCGATCTCGGTTGCCTGCTCTTATTGAGGAAGGGTGCATTCTGCTACAAAATCTGCCATGGCCTATACCTTTATGGCGCTTATTGGTCGATAAGAGATCTCGAACTCTGATACTTCAATGGCCCACTTTACCATGCGTGCTGAGGCGTCCAGATGTTGTAGGAGTTGTCGCAGGGGGCAGCCGGTGACTACCTCGATCGGGTGTGCTCAGAAGTAAGGCCGTAATTTTCAGATAGCCATTACTAGAGCTAGGTCAATTTTTTCCACGACTGGATAGTAGAGTTTGGCCCCTTGGAGGACTTGGCTCATAAAGTAGACCGATTTTTAACATTCCCTTCTTCCCTGACCAACATTGAACTCAATGTGCGAGGGGATACAAACAAGTAGAGGAAGAGAGACTCACCCAAGTGTGACTTGGAAAGGACCAGCGGGACAACCAAGTACTGGTTTAAGTCTTCGAATGCATGCTGGCACTCTTGTATCCAGTTGACGTGTCCTTGAGCATCGAGCGGGTTATCTTTTACCCACAATGGCCGGAAGAAAGGAAGGCATCGCTCGGCGGCCCTTGATAGTAACCGGTTGAGCGCAACAAGGCGTCCAATCAGCCTATGAACGTTGTTAAGCCACATTAACGGCTTCATGGTTAATATAGCCCCAATCTAGTCTGGGTTGCTCTTGATCCCTCGATGCGCGACAAAAAAGCCCAAAAACTTCCCGGCCATGACTCCAAAGATGCATTTGGCCCGGTTTAGCTTCATGTCGTACCGCATCAGGGTGTCAAACATCTCTAAAAGGTCTTCAAAACGGTCGGCGGCGTGCTTAGATTTGACCAATATGTCGTCGACATATGCCTCCATGTTCCGACCAATTCGTCAATCAAATATATTGTTGACAAGCCTTTGATAAGTCACTTTAGTATTTTTCAATCCAAATGGCATCCGGGTATAACAATACATCCCCATGTCGGTGATGAAGGTGGTGTATTCCTCATCTACTGGGTTCATTCGTATCTGACGGTAGCATAAGAAAACATTAAGGAAGATGAGTTGCTCGTGTCCCGCTGTTGCTTGATCAGTTGGTCGACATTGGACAGGGGGAAACAATCCTTGGGAGTGGCCTTGTTCAAATCAATGAAGTCAACACACATACACCACTTCCTAGAGGCCTTCTTTACTACGACGTCATTGGCTACCTACACAGGGTATTGAGCGTCCCGTATCACTCCTGCATTTAACAAGGAAGTTACCTACTCCCTGACGGTGTCTTGCCACTCCATGGCGAAGCGCTGCTTCTATTGCTGGATTGGGGGGAACATTGAATCAAGGTTAATGGAGTTGTTGTATGTTCTAGTACTCTTGCGAGCGGGGCATCGGCCCAGGCAAACATGTCCAAGTGGGCAGAGGAATTCCCGATATTCCTCACGCCTTTGTTTGGACAGAAGAGCTCTTACCTTTAATTCGTGGTCGGAAGCGGGGCCAACCTTGACGGTGACCAACTCCTCAGACGGCTTGATTGTTTCTTTAAGCCTCTCTAGAATTTCATGCCCCAATTCTACAGATTTCCTTGTCTACGCGTCAATTAACGCTAGGTATATTTGTCGAGAGGTGTTTTGATTCCCACAAGCTTCTCCGTCTCTCCAACAGCCAAAAATTTGAGTTTTTGGTGTAGGCTAGACAGGACGGCCCAAAATCGAGCCAAGAATTTCCTCCCTAGGATCATACTGTAAGGTAACGGGGTGTTGATCACGAAAAACTTGACCTCCTGGGTTACAGACAAGGGAGGAGTCCTCAAGGTTACCAGGAGGGCTATTTGGCATTCGATAGCTTTTGGCTGGCCGCTGAACCCATATACATATGATTTCTCTTTTCTCATGTTTGTACGGATGGGAACCGAGTTGTGGAAAACTATCTCGAAAGATAATATCCAGGGGACATCGTTATCGACGAAGACCCTTCAATGAGATGTCTTGCGACGTCAGCTTCAATTATTAGGACGTCATTATAGGGAATTATGATACCTCGAAGGTCCTCGTTGGTGAAAGTGATCGGTTCCTCAGTAAGTGATGTATGATCGTCGATAAGAGCTTTTCTACTAGTATCTTGAGCTCCTAAACTATGAGTGCACTTTCTTTTGCGATCATCCTCCTAAACTATACAGGCGATTTGTCTGGTCAGAGCGGATCGGTCGTGGCCGCTCCAGCTAGCGTCTTGGCTCCAAGCATTGTTTCCGGCCATGGCTTCTTAGATCGATTTCCCACAGACGACGTCAAAAGATGATGGGTCATAATCTCATCCACCAAAGGCAGGGTCCTCCACGGGCGATCAGAGGGCCGAGAATCAGCTATCTTGCAAGAAGGAACACCGTTAAAAACCCCCGGTGGTAATCCGGAGGATCCCCCTCCGCTGCTTAAGTCAGAAGGTTGGGGGTCTGGAAGGAAGCAGAAAGAGATTCGGCTGATTCGAGCATACCTTGGCCTATTGGACTAAGGGGTCCTTATATAGTAACGTGGAGCCTAGCGAGAAATTGACCTCGTTCAAGAAGAGTGGTTCGAGGAGTGGTTCCGAGTCAGGAAGGACCATTTTTGAAGGCCGGACCTGAGTTGGATCCTTAAGTCTACCTTGACCCATCATGGTCAGATTGGGCAAAGGGAAGCGACGCTTTTTAAGTCTGAGTTAGCATTCGAATGCGACAAGACCTTTGATCAGGTCGGGTAGGTCTGGTTACAAGGTTAAGGGGTGGATTCGAACTATGTGGCCCCCGTACTCATCGTTAAGACTGTCAAAGGGGCCGACTCTAAAGGCAGTCCTCAGATTAGGTTTGGGCCGGGTCCTGAACAAAATGGCTCTAGTTTGCGTCGGCGGGGTGTAGGCAGGGAATTCCGACACATATCGGGAATTCGGATCCAAAACCACCAATCCCGATCCGAATCGAGATTGGATCAGCCGATTCTGGCTAAAATCGACCAGAATTGCCGGGAACCTGCAGATTTCGGCCGAATCAAGACCCTGCGAGCCCAATCCGAATAGGCCGATCTAGGTCAGGAACGGTCAATTCTACTTTCCATGGGTGTGGACCCCTACAAAGATACACTGACAATTTACAGGTGGAGTTATTGGGCCGGCCCACTAGCTTTTTGGGCTAGGCAAAGTTCATTCCCTTCAGGGGTTTTAGGGTGGGGCGCATCTAAGTTAGATGCACCCCCCTTGAAAATCCACCCTCCCCATTGTTAAAAAAATAAAATTTTACAAGTTTTTAAATATCAAAATAGGCCCCTTAGGTTGATCCCATCCATGTAGCTTACTTTTTCACTGTCCAATCTTGACGATCAACCGGAGCCATCCGATCATGTAGGGTGTCAAAATTCAACGTTTAAAAATACTAAAAAATAGTCAAAAAAATAGGAAATCTGTCAGATTAACCTTTAGAGTTGATTCCATTCCCTGGGGTTTTAGTTTTGATCTCCAACCAACGACAGATTTGATTGGATGGCTACGGTTAAATTTTTCAATCCAATTATGAAAATTTAAATATCAAAGGGTAGGAAACAACCTAAAGGGAGGTAGAAAAAAAATAAAAATTATCATAAAATTTTAAATATTCAATTACCCCTCTAGAGCAATTTTCACCTCTTAGAGCTTAAATTTCACCGTCGGATCCTATCTAGATTGATTGTAGCCGTCCAATCATCTACGAGCAAGTTGGTGATGAATACTAAAACCCGGGGAATGGAAAGAACTGTAAGGGTAATCTGACCAATTTATTATTTTTTGATCATTTTTTTCATATTTTTGAAACTGGCATTTGCAAGTACGTGATGGACGATTAAGATTGAGTTTCATAATCGAACTCGATCGGACGGTGAAAATAAATCTCCAAGGTAATAGAAATAACCCTAAGGGGCGTAATTGAATATTTAAAAATTTTGGTGAATGTTTCTTAAAATATGGGGAGGGAGTCCAAAACAATTCGTGCGGTCAAACCGCACCATAGCATTTGTGTGTGTGTGTGTGTGTGTGTGTGTGTGTGTGTGTGTGTGTGTGTGTGTGTGTGTGTGTGTGTGTGTGTGTGTGTGCGCACAGTTTTGGGATCCCTACCTAGCTTTGATTTTCGTTAGAACCTTTTTTCCAAATATTCAGCGTTGTTTACAAATTCTATGTGGTTTTTATCAGATAACTTAGGATTTTGAGAGGCAATAAATTAATAATTAGAATAGGAGGGCCTACTCTAAAAGAAGTTTTTCTACAATGGTCTAGAAAACCATACAACATGTTGAGTGAAATATAGCAAAAAAACCTCAAGTTCAAATGTCTTCTCATTCAACTGTGTTGCCAACTTGGACAGAGCCTGGAAAAAAGAAACAAAATATCCATATGACACTCAGAGAATATTGGAAAGATATTAGGTCGTCCACCCCTGTTTTCATTAGCAACATAATCCACATTCTTACTTGAGACATCTCAGTATTATTTGACAAATGTGGTTGAACTTCAAATGATCCAACCATCCGCTGCTCAAGAACATCCATTTGCAGCTTCTTTTCCCTGATTTCATCACTTAATTTCCGCATGTGTTCCTAAATAGAGGTTTAGAAAGGTACTCCATTTTGAGTTGATAGAAGCAGTCAAACCAGATAATAGAACCTTTAAGTAGTTGACATGCCTGAATCTGAGAATCTTCAGGGTTCTTTGCTGCTTGTTCTGAGAATCTTTTCAAGGAACTTGTACAGAGTGCTACCTCACCAGCTAACATTTTCACCTGCTCTTGCATCAGGTCCATTTGATCTGTAATAGTTGTACCAGTCTGCATAACATACAGACATAAGCATGCCTGACGTATACCATATAAAGTTTCTAGGTAGGCAATTATTAAGAGAGAGGAAACCATGTGCTACCAAAAATATGGCCATGTTCACGCAATAATTGTAATTTTCTCTATGCACCAGACCCATGTAATATGAATGCTAATATATATATATATATATGCTCAGTTATCGTTTGACACAAGCAATGAGACGGAAACCCAGAAACTGAAGCATTTCACCAGCTTACAAAAAACATGATAACCAACTTCCATATTCAATGATGGTTGTTTCAAAAATAGAAGCCAAATATACGAAGACATGGAAGAAAGATTTTCTCATCAAACGGTGCATGGTATGAGTGACTTTGTTGTGTGTGTGTGTGTGTGTGTTGGGGGGGGGGGGGGGGGGGGGGTTTAGAGAGCCTTCATAGAAGCACCAGATTTATTTTCAATTCCAAAAGCACATCAAAGCTGCAATATTTGAGAGCGAAAGGGCTTTGTTTTACCGGTATGCAAGAGGTATATGCACACAAACTTTCTGATACACCAGGCCTTCAGTAAGACCTTCCTAATGCATCTTTATCATCTTTCATTACCACAAGAGATTGTAAGCTTTCTATCGAAACATTTATTCACCCCCCCCCCAAAGGGATAGAGCTTTGAAAACACCATTTTCTATGAGCATGGAGAAGACAGAGCATGTCCAAGACCATCAACAGCACATCTTCCCCATGAACCATGAAGGTGATTCATATTTCAGAGATGGTGGATACAGTTCAGTGCAAGTGCAACTGAGTAGATATGTTTTCTTCCTTCTTTATGTTGCATATACAAATCTATTACACATAATCCAAGAGAACGGCCCTTACTGAAGCCCTCAGTTTGTTGTCATCCACACCATCTAGCACTTGAACATACCTCCCTTTTTCGATACAAACATATAGTCACGGCCTTTTTCCTAGAGACAAACTAATAGTTAAGTGAATTGCCCCCTTGAATTGAACATGTAAGTTCCTCCATTGACACTTGTACATATTTTCTTTAATATACTAGTGGTAGCATCCACTTCTCAGGAAAAAAAAAAAAAAAGAGTTGAAGATGTAAGACCATCCAAATACATTGTCACCAAGATAAACAAATTAATGTATGATATCTTGATGTGGATCAACCAACATATGAAGTGATGGGAATCCAAGACCAATACACCATTGCGTTACACATGATGGAGTGTGTCTACTGCCGTTAGAGTCATTCCGGCTTCATTGTGGTTCAAAAACTTAACAGAGCTCATCTAATGCTTAGCTTATTGTTAGACGAATCCGTAGATATTTTGTTCAACCCATTTGAAGCTCATTTAGGTCTTTTCCAATTTTTAGAATTTTTTTGTGTGATTTTCGAACTATTTTTCATGAGGGGTATTTTGGTTCAGAGTAAAGTTTAGAGAGTCATTAGGGTTTAATTTTTCTTTAAATAGTCCTATAACACTCTTTTACAATTAATGGATGAATTATTGCACGAATTTTGAGTTATTTTATGGTGTTTTCTCTGCAACGAAGAAGATGACCCTGCGACGAAGTCAAATCTACCCTGCGACGAGGTCGGATGTGATGCCCCAGCCTCCGGTGGGACACCAGAGGGCTCCCAACTCTTGGTGCAATGCCGGTAGTCTCCCCAAACCCCCTTCTCCCACCTTGCTCCCCATCAATTTTGGTATCAAAGCCCAACTCCAATCCTCACCACCACTCCGCCACACCACCCTTCTCTCTCTTATTCCTTCTCTCTCTCCCACATGTAGGTGTTCACCGTGAACAGTGTGCATGAACAATACTATGGTACTGTAGCACGCACTGCATTGGCTCCCTTCACTCCGTTTTGCACATTATATGTGCGGCCGGTGTGCATCAGCGTGCCGCTGCTTGTGTCCATCACTTGTGGATAACACTGCCGTCGTTCGTCTGTTGTCGGTGACCTATACATGCCATTGCTTGTGTTCTTCATCCATGGGCAACACCATCGACCTTTCTACATCGTCTGCATCCATGACTTCCTCGGTCTTCTATACTGGGGTTATGTTGCCCAATAAGGCACATGCCGCCCTTTGTGTTTAATAGTAGACTGGAGAAGAATTTTATTTTACAGACACTTGTCGATTTACTCTCTAAAATCAGAGAAATTATACTAGATGGTGATCGAGTGTTTGTGAAATTCTACGGGCCTTTCAAGGGTGTTTCTCACGTTGATGGGGCATGGTGTACCATCCTTCCCAAGCTAAGGCAGTACATTATAGTTGATAGAGATTGGATGGGGGAACAACATGCCACTACAGATCATGAGCAATAGAGGCACACCCTCCAACTGCCTCACTTGAAAGGAAAGTTCAATTTTCCAATCCAATACCCTTCAAGTGTGACAACGTTTCGGCTTGAAGATTCAAGTAAGGTCATAAAGTGTGAGACTGACTTGACGGCCATCCTAGCAAATTTAGTTTCTTTGGACACCATCAGCAGTGCATCATCACTATCTATATCCTTATCTTTTGTGAGGTCAGACCTTGATGCTTCCCTTGTCACATCAACTGCAATGGCCCCTCTGCCTCCATTTGACCAACCTATAAAAGATCAGTTTATCATGGTTGCGTCTAGTCTTTATTTGCTAGAGGGTTGTCTATTTGCATAGCCGACCGATAAGCAAGTTCAGCCGACCATCCTCACAAACAAGAACCTTCCCACTAAACAGCGTGTTTTCGATCAAGTGTGGTGCAAATTTCCTGATCATGCAACGCAATAGCCTACGCACTTTGATGCAACAATTAGGTCTAGATTTGCAGTGCTACTCTCACCTATTGCAGTTATTGTTATGATCCTTCAACACTACAAAACTTGAGGACAAATTTTTTTGAACCGGGAGAGAATGATGAGAATCCAAGACCAACATACCATTGCATTACACATGATGGAGTGTGTATGCCGCCGTCGGAGAGTTGTTCCAGCTTCATTGTGGCCCGAAAACTCAACAGAACTCATCTGATGCATAGCTTATTGTTAGACGAGTCCATAGATATTTTTTCAACCTATTTGAGACTCGTTTAGGTCTTTTTCTATCTTTCATATATTTTCTAAGTGATTTTCACACTATTTTTTCATGTCAGGGGTATATGGAAAAGTTTAGGGAGTCATTAGGGTTTACTTTCTCTTTAAATAGTCCTATACCACTCTTTTTCAATTAATGGATGAATTATTACACAAATTTTGAATTATTTTATGATGTTTTCCCTATGACGGAGAAGACAATCCTGCGACGGGGCCGAGTGTGACACCCTAGCCTCCGATGCGACACTAGTAGTCTCCCCAACCTCCTTCTCCCACCTTTTTTAGAAGGTGACTGAAAGTCACAATTCTATTGATAACCAGAAAATGGTAGTACAAAGAGATCCCCAGAAAACACAGATCATACTTGGTAGGACAAGCCCCTAACCAAGTCTTAAACACAACACAAAATTAAAATACAAAAACTCGGATACATAGGGTCTGAATTATCAAAAAAATAAAGCAGACATCAAGAACTAAGATCTCAACACAGCAAATTCCTCCACTGCCAAGCCTTTTGCAGAATACCCGAACATTCCTCATTGAAAATATTTACTGCTCTACCCCACTCCACCCAATTAAAGGTAATCTTTAACAATTCAATGGCACTACTATATTGATCACTGAATTTCCTCTTGTTTCTTTCACACCAAATAGTCCATAGCAAAGCCGGACAAAAGATAAACCAGAATTGCTTCTAACTTGGAACAGGACAGGCCCCAGACCACCACATTAGCAAGTCCTAAACTGAAGAATGATCCACCCAGGGAATACCAAATAATCTGCATAAAGTCTTCCACAGAATCCTAACAACCCCACAGTTCAATAGCAGATGATCTTGGTCCTCCTCAAAAGTAGCACAATAACCGCATAAATGATTTCCTGAAATGTGTAGCATTTTGACCCTCTTTCCTGTCAAAAGTCTATATACCAGGCCACCTTCCATAGAAAAACTTTAATCTTGTTAGGAAGGTTATTAGACCACACTAACTCCTTCCACCAAACTCTACACCCTCCATCATTTAAGATTTGAACCGCAGATTTAACTGAAAACTGACCCTTGGAGTTCCATCTCCAAACTCTTCTATCTTTCCTCTCATGACATAATCTAGTGCTAGCAATGAGATGTATTATGTTAGAGATCTCATTAACCTCTACATCAGTTAGATGCCTTCTTAGATGCAAATTCAAATTACCAGAGCCATGATGGGACATAACCTCTGCCGCCGAGGCCTCCTTATGCTGAGCAATGTTGAATAAATTACTAAATTGAGAAGAGAGAACAATGTTGGAGCACCATTTGTCTTTCCAGAATAAGAAGATTTCACATCCATTACCAACTTGTATATCACAAGATCTCTCCATGAAACCTGCATTCTTCACAATACTCTTCCAAATCGGAGACAAATTATAAGTTCTTGAAGGATAAAAAGTTCATTTATTGTCATCACAATAATAGAGGTCCTTTATAATAATAGCCCACAATGCCTCTGAACACTCTCCCCTTCTCCACAACCATTTCATTAATAAAGCTTGATTGAAGGAGGAAACTCCACATAGACCAATACCACCTTGATCCTTACTTTTGCATACATTACTCCACTTGATTAAATGAAAACCTCCCTTCCCCCTTTTACCTCCTGACCAAAAAAGAGAGCTTCTGATTGATTCAATAGTCTTCTCCACTGACCTCGAAATTTTAAAAATGGAAGCAAAGTAGATAGCCAAAGAAGAAAGGACAGATTTAGACAAAATCAATCTCCCTCTATCAGAGAGATATCTACATTTCCATCCTTCCAACCGATCTTCAAATCTTTTGATCAACACATCCCAGTCCCTAACTCTAATTGCTCCATCTAACAAGGGCAATCCGAGATATTTGATTGAGAAAGAAGTAATTTTGCATTGTAGAGTTTCTGCAATTTCTCACAACCTGTTTTGTGTCATATGTATCCCCACAATTTCAGATTTATCATAGTTAATTCTCAAGCCTGTTATAGCTTCCACCAAAACCAGTAGATTTTTGATATTCTGAATATCCTCATTACTTCCAGATGTAAACAATAAGGTATCGTCCGCAAATTGCAGATAAGATAACAGAATATTGCTTCTACCAATGTTGAACCCTTCAATTAATCCTTGATCAACAACCTTCTCCCACATAGTACTCAAAATCTGCCCAATTAATAGGAAAAGCAATGGAGATGTAGGATCTCCCTGCCTTAGGCCTTTGGAGCTCTTAAAGTAGCCGTACGGTTCTCCATTGACCAAAACAGAAAAATGAAGCTGAAGAGATACAACTCATCACCCATTTAATCCATTTGTCATTAAAACCCATAAGATTCATAGTTTTCTTAAGACAATCCCAACTTATTCTGTCATAAGCTTTTTCAAAATCCAACTTGAGAATGACACCACTCTTGTTCCTACACTTGTAATGGTGAATTGCTTCATAGGCTGTCATATAATTATCCAATATGAATCTTCCTTGCATGAAAGTTGATTGATTTATCCCCACAATCTTGTGAATGACTTTTTTGAACCGGGTAGCCAAGATCTTGGTAATGATTTTATAACACCCATTTAGCAAATTAATTGGACAGAAATTCCCCAATCTTTCAGCACCTTCAGTTTTTGGAATAAGGACAATAAAAGTGGAGTTGAAAGCTTTGATCTTATCCGGACTATCAAAGAACTCTTGAACAGCATTGAGCATATCTTCTTTAATTATATCCCAACAAAATTGATAAAACGCAATGGACATTCCATCAGGACCCAGGGTCTTATTGGGGTCCATGCTAAAAATTACATCTTTGACTTCCTTTTCAGAAAAAGGCTTGGACAGTTCTTCAACATCAGTAGCATCTAACTTTGGAAGTATAACATCTTCCAATTGAGGCCTCAAGGGAAAGTCTTCCAAAAACAGGTTCTGAAAAAAATCAATAAACCTCCTCTTGATCTCATTTGGTTCTTCAATCACCCTCTCATTTTCTCACACATGATCAATGGACAAAAACCTCTTTTTAGCATTGGCCATAGCATGGAAGAAAGATGTATTTTGATCACCTTCTTTTAGCCAATGTTCCTTCGCTCTGTGTCTCCACTTGATTTCCTCCTTTAATAATTCTTCATTAAACATTTGCTTCAAGTCTTTGAGTTCCAGCGTTTCAACAGAAGTTTGGTCCATAACCTCACTTTTCATCTCCAAATCATCAATTTTATTCTTCAACAATTGTCTCTCCTCCAAAGCCTTCCCATATTTCAATTTGGCCCATTGTTTCAAACCTGTCCTTTTCCTTTTCAATTTTCTCTGAAATATGTATACTGTTGAACCAAACTCTATAAATTCCAGCCACCATTTGTTGATCATGTCTTTGAAACCATGTTCCCTCTGCCACTTCAATTCATTTCTGAATATTCTTATCTTTCTTTGCTTATCTTCCATTATAAGTTGTAGGGGGATATGATCCGAAACAGCCCTACACAATCCTTTAATGTGTGACAATGGAAAATATTTGAACCAATCCGGGGATATCAAAATTCTATAAATCCTCGATTGTGTACACTCCTGCTAGAGGTTAGACCAAGTGAACTTTATGTTGGGTATATCTAGATCCATATGATTAAAATCTCTAATCCATTGATTTAGCATGACCATCTCCTTGCTCCATGTCTGCACACCAGACCTTTCCCAAGAGTATCTTACACAATTAAAATCCCCCACAATGCACCAAGCCTCAGGAAAGAGAGAATGTAGTCTATATAGCTCTTGAAAAAACAATTCTATTCATGGATTGCGGAATCGGCCGATTCCGATCCGAATCGGCCGATTCGGATCGGGATCGGCGGGTTCCGATCCGATTTGGGGGGGATTTCACTGTTCCCCCCCACCGATTTGAAAAAAAAAAAAAAAAAACGGCCGAAATCGGCCCGAACCGGACCAGATCGGGGCCGGACCGGCCAGATCAGCCGGTCCGGACCCGATCTGGTCCGGTTCGGGCCGATTTCGGTCCCCCCCTTAAGGTTTAAGGGTTTAGGGGTTTAGGGTTTTAGGGTTTAGGGTTTAGGGTTAAGGGTTAAGGGTTTAGGGTTTAGGGTTTTAGGGTTAAGGGTTAAGGGTTAAGGGTTAAGGGTTAAGGGTTAAGGGTTTAGGGTTTAGGGTTTTAGGGTTTTAGGGTTTTAGGGTTTAGGGTTTAAGGGTTTAAGGGTTTAAGGGTTTAAGGGTTAAGGGTTAAGGGTTAAGGGTTAAGGGTTAAGGGTTAAGGGTTTAGGGTTTAGGGTTTAGGGTTTAGGGTTTAGGGTTTAGGGTTAAGGGTTAAGGGTTAAGGGTTAAGGGTTAAGGGTTAAGGGTTAAGGGTTAAGGGTTTTAGGGTTTAGGGTTTAGGGTTTAGGGTTTAGGGTTTAGGGTTTTAGGGTTTTAGGGTTTAGGGTTTAGGGTTTAGGGTTTAGGGTTTAGGGTTTTAGGGTTTTAGGGTTTAGGGTTTTTTATGGATGTACATGAATTGCATTCATTCTTATTGTACATCAATTGAATAATATGTATGTAATTTTTTCTGATTTTTTTTCTGATTTTTTCTGATTTTTTCTGATTTTTTTAATTTTTTATTATTTTTTAATCTGGCCGAGTCGGACTGGCCAGACTTCATCTGGATCGGCCGACTCGGCCGATCCGATCCGAGTCGGATCGGGATCGGCGGGTCCCGATTCGGGGACCCGATCCGATCCGGAATTCCTTGATTCTATTTGCTGATCGAAATGTGGCCCATACACAGAAGAGATAATCCACCTACTATTGTGTGCTCTTCTACACTTCCAAGTGAAGGCAACTGATATACTAAATCTGCCCACATCACAGACATTACCATCAAATTTGTTCCCATTCCACATTATAACATGTCCACCTCTCAAACCTTCAGCTGGCATAAATGCAATTTTATCTAATAGTGGGCCACCCAGTCATGATAAAGAAAAATTATCAAAACTGGACATCTTAGTCTCTTGTAAGCAAATGCAGTCCAAGTGAAGGGAAATAAAAAGGTCCTTCACAGCTCTGGCTTTGGGTGCCCCATTAAGACCCCTAATATTCCATGATATCAGGTTCATGAGGACATGATATGTAGTCCCCCCTCCTTAGACTTCTTCCCTCGAAGACTGTCCACAAGAACATTACTCTTCACAAATTCTGCCTCCCTCTTACCTATCTTGAAGCCTCCACCCGTACCCCTTTTCCTGACAGAATGTTGTAAAATTCCATTTCTTTTCATTTTCTTAAGGAAACTCAGCATCATATCCTCTCTGCCCAAAAAAGATATCCCTACACGCTGGCTAAAAAGGATAATTTCCTTTCTCCACGCATCATGGAACTGTTTAACGGCCAAAGGTTCTACACCCCATCGTACGGAATGATCTGCAAGCACTGATTATGACTTTGATCACTTTCCTCCTCCACACTTTGATACCATTCAGACCCTAGATGATACTCTTGAGCCTCAAGCCAATGAATACATGCATCCTTTTCCTACGGAAACTCTTCCCTATTTTCACAGTCCACTCGGGTCAACCCATTCACATCCCGAAAACCCCCATGCTTCTGACCAGTCCCATAGTTAGGGGTCTGGAGTCTCTTCGATGTAGAGAGATCTTCGCTGACTACCGAAGTGACCCTATCAGAACTATGGTTTCCAAAAGCAGAACCAGTCGTCCGTCGGGGAAGAGGACGGTTCACAGACGAACCAACGTCAAGTGAGAAAGCCGGGCTGAAATTGACAACAGACTGTTGGACCGGTGTTGAACCCATTTTCTGAAGGGTACAAAAGAAGGAAAAGAAAATCAAATAAAGCCCCATCAATGGCCTTTAATGGGGCAATAAAAGAAGAAAGGAGGGAGGCTAGAACCCCCCCACCGGTTCCCATGGAACCCCCCACCGGTGGGGGGTCTTGAACCCATTAAAAAAGAGAGAGAAACCCCCCAACCGGTGGGGGGTCCTCCTCTCATTTATGCAGAACAAAAAAGAGAATGGGGAGAGGAGCATTAATGGCCTTTTATGGCCTTTGTTTAAGAGGGATAATGCCCACTTAGACTCCCTATGTTAGTGGGTTCTCCACTAAAGAAGACTTTAATTGCCAATCATTAGCCCCCATTATTGAAAACCTCCCACATGGCTAGAAAGTAGAGGGTTAAATGGGGTTCACCTCATTTAATACAAACAAGAGAGAGAGGGAATAAAATAAAGAGGAGGAGAATGGGGGTGGCCACCGGTTCCTCAAACCGGTGGCACCCCCCCCCCCACCGGTTCCCAACCGGTGGGGGTGCCAACCGGGCCCCCTCCCCCTCTCTAATCTCTCTCTCTCTCACTTGGTATCCGGTCGGTACCCCCCACCTCAAGGATTCCGGTGGGTACCCCCCACCGATTAAGGCTTTCAAGCCTATAAATACCCCCTAAGGGGTAAGAAGAAGGGTATGCCCATTTGGCCCAAAATTTCCTAGGGGAAACTCTGCCCATTTGAAGACCAAATCCGGTGCTCTTGCCCGGGTTTGTTGCGATTTGGAGGAGATATTTTCTTAGATGGCTCTCTTCCTAAGGTTTATTCCTAAGGGGAAGTTCTGCCAAATTTATGTTGTAAAATCACCGTTCTATAAGACGGGATTATGCCGAAATAATAAATGAAATGCCACTATTTGTTCTTTGAGCATATGTGTGTGCATGTGTGTTCATGAATCTACTATTTAAGTAACACTATGTTACTATATTTTCACATGCATAATAATTAGTTTTATAACTAATTAAAATACGTAAAACATATAATTAAATATTCTAAAATATCATTGGCCTCATCCCATACATAATTAAATCTAGACTCATAATTAAAACTCAATAATAAAACATAGACTCATAAAATGATATACTTAAGTTAAAAATGACTTAAATACTTCCATGCTTAATTAATAAAATCTGCGAAAATTATTTAAAATCAGTAAAATAAATATAAAAATCAGAAAAATTCTGTAAAAATCAGTAATACTCAGTAAAAATCAGAAAACAAAATCTGGAAATTACATAAATCCGAAAATATGACTTAAATATTCTTCATATATCTAATTAATTAATAAAAATCAGTAAAATTAATAAAGAATCAGTAAAATTCAGTAAAAATCAGTAAAAAACAGAGAACCAAATTTGAAAACATATAAAATTCTCGAAATGACTAAAATGCCCCTAGAACTTAATACAAATTACAAAAATACCCTCATCCATGATAAAAGTCTGTAAAAATCACAGAAAATTCTTAAAAATATCAAAATCTCTCTTATGCCCAAAATACCCTCCAAACCTCAATAAAATGGATAAAATTACCAAAATACCCTCAATATGATAAAAATAATAGAAATCTCAAAAAAATATAAAAATAGACTCTAATTATAATAAACCCGATTTAAGGTAAAATTACCAAAATACCCTTACAATCCAAACACACTTGAAATAACTCTAAAAAAACCTCATATGGTTTTGAAACCTTCCTAAATCATTAAAACTCATTTCACATACTAAAGTAACCATAATACCCCTATACCCTCCAACTTAACATAATTACAAAAAATACCCTTATGGGTCTAAAATACTTGGAATCAATCCAAATAACTCGGAGTCAATCTAAAATCTCTTAAAAAGTCCCCCAATCAATTATAAACCCATCCTAAACTTGGATGAGGCCAAGAGCTTAATCTAAAATATATCTTCATATGCATGTGCTGCCTGTAGTAGTAGTGTTGCATGTTATAAGGGCATCAACGGACGGTTAATCAAGGGTTGTCAAGCAGTTGCTTGACGTAATTAACACTGACTGAAGTCAGTGGAGAGAGGTCATATACTCGGATCTTCGCCTGATCCGAAGTCCCGGACTCTCTGAGGGCTAATCCCAAGCTCTCATAGTCTAAAAATAAAATACATAAAACCGACCTATATTTCTCCATATATAAACAAAAATGATATGGATTTTTAAATAATCCGATAGGAGAGACATACTAGGTCAGGTCCCGAACAAACAACCGGCTTAGGAACGACCCGGTTCAGTGATAAGTTGAGATCCGTAACATTCGGATCCCAAAGCATCGGGTCCTTAAGTGGGTTCGAATTCTTTTTACCCATCTCACCCCACTGTTCATCTTCTCCATCCGATATCAAGTAGTCCGCCATCTCATTGACGTCAACCACCATGCCAACCTCCTCGGGACTCGCTGGTAACAGCTCCATCATACCTTTACTAGAACAGCGAGCCTTCCCTATACCCAAAGATGAAATGTTCAAGTCCTTCGAGGATTATGGAAACGCCCCCAGAAGCCCATCCCCTCCAATCAACCTAGAAGCCCCTTCCCCATTAGTTTTTCTGTCTCGAATACACAAATCCTGCCGCTTCACCTCCCTCCAACTCATATTGACCGAGTTAGGAAGTCTGAATCCCCGGGTTGACTTATCCTGAATAGAAATAGTGGAGGTTTACGGCTCCCCTATTTTCCTCCTCTGAGCTCTGCTCTTTGAAAATTTCATGTATTCCATTGCAACTTCAGCCCACGACCATTCTTGTCCTGTTGAAGGTTCCTTCCATGTCTCCTCCACCTTGATACAAACCCAGGAAACCCCACCTCCCGATAGGATCTTCAGCTTCTCCGAAATATCTATTAGTTTGTCAACAGCCACTCTAACCCAAACAGTCGTAGCATCAACACCCTTCAGGCCTTTCCCATCTACTTCCCTGAATCTACCAAACTTGGAACATATAGCTTGGAAGGTAGAAATGTTCCAGTGATGAAGTGGAATTCCTCTCAATTGACACCACACTTCAATTGCATCAGTCATCGGAATAGTACCAGTATCCGTCTTCTATGGAGTAAAAAACAAAGAAGAACCCTCTGCAGTTTCCACTCGATCCATAGAACATGCCAAGCTCTTCCATAAGCCTAAATCAGCATAAACTAGAAAAGAGTTTAAACTCAATCTTCGAATGTTCCAGTTGGACACCTCCGGCCAGAGCGCCTACAAGCAAACCTGCAACTCTACGCAATCAACATCCTTTCGGTGAGAGTCCTCCTGGATATATACTATAACACTTCTCTCCAGAAAAGCTCTTGCAGGTCCAACCTCTGAGACCATGGTAACTCCAAGATGCCAGGAAGTATCCTGGTCTCGGTGCCCCTACCTGCTTCCTACCGACTAGCCACTAACCTTGGTTTCTTGGTAGATGGGTAACAAATAGGGCAGTTGCTCCTCATGTGCCCAAAACCTCTACAGAGAAGACACCGAACTGTGTTCCTGCAACTCCTTGCATGGTCTCCTTTGTCAAGACATCGAATGCAGACGTCTCTGTCTACAGGCAAACCATCCGAGGTTCTTTGCCAATGAGCCTGGGACATGGGAAAAGAGTTCCCTCTCTCCCTACTAGTCCCTCCATGAACTCTCTTCTCTCCTCTCTCGCTCACTCCTCTCTCTTCTCTCATCGCTCACTTCACGCTAACCCCCCTTCTCCCACCTTGTCCCCCATTATGAAGGAATGTCAAAATTTAAAATGGATCATCATCATTGTAGGATGACAAGATTGCCCGCATAGGTGATGGTCATAATATGAAACTTATGATGATCTTTTGGCTTAAGAAATGATACAACAGGAAAAACATCTCATAACTAGTTAAACCCACTGTTGAACACAAACCTGACAAGCAATTCAAAGGCAATTCCAAACTGCCACCCAGGCATGGCCTCTGTCAATCTTTTGCCCATCCTACTCATTGTTATTTTCTGCCATTCAAAGTCCGAAGGCATAATGGCTCAAAATTAGTACTCCATCCTAGAGTTTAGTTTTTCCCCCAAATACAATTTAATTGGCTTCCGAATCGAACTCAAGGTTTTGATGGCCCACAGTTCCAAAAGACATTTTTTCTTCTCCCACACATGCAAAAATCACTACATGTTGTAAAAGAATGAAGCTAGTGAGCTACATTAAATACAAGGTTATTTATATTGCAAACCTCTACATTCACTGAACATCATTCCCGTTGCCATCTTATTTGCAGATATTTACCTTTTACCAAAGTATGACCCAAAGAAAAAGTTGTGTTTATTTGGCCATCAAAATTTAAGATGCCCATCAAAGGATACCCCACAGAAAGCTCTTCTAAATGAATTTCAAGAATTTCATATGAGATATTAGCTGACTAGCCAACTTTGCCAACATTCGCTCTGGCCCCATAGGTGCTAAGATCGACAGAAAACACAAAAGGTATGTCAACTGTCAACTCTTACGATGGCAGTGTTTGCATTCACTTTGGGCCTCAACTCCCAAGGTACTTGATTTTGGGAGAAGCTAGAAAAAAAAAAAAAAGGGGGGGGGGGGGGGGGGAGAAGAAGCTCAAACAGATAAAAGAGGTCACATCGGGATTCTAAATTCTCCCAAAAGCAAACTTTTTGAAAAATGTCCAGGTGTCAGTAACATATTCACTACCCATCCTTCCTTCAGCTTTTCAGAGAATCCAAAAAATAAATAAAAGATGGTAGGAAAATCTGGCCCCCCATATCCAGGACAAGACAGCCTATAAAAGGGATCACATCGAGTGACATGAAACATGCTAGTATTATAATGGGGTGCAAGCTTGACATATAAGTTACACTACCATCCATGTTCACCAAAGAAAAGGAAAAAGGCATAAGTTAAACATGTGCATCAGAAGTTGATCTTCCTGAAAATATCTCACCGGTGGAGGACGACGTCCTCTGATTGTTGCACAGAAGAGGTCGCCTGCTTGTGTTCTTTCCACGAAGGAGTCAACAATTGAAGAAGGATCATCACCCTTCTTACTTACTGATTTCCTTCGCCCATCCTTCAAATCAGGGAACAAGAGCTTCTGTTGCGAAGAATTTGAGCATGAGGGGGATCCACTTGCAGAGCTCTCACTATCAGCAACAGCTGACAGCCCAGAGATATGATCAGGCCTCTGCATCAAAGGATTTGCTCAACAATTCCACAGATCATAAGGCTTTTTTCTCAAACATGAGTGAGATCAGGACAAACCCATTAATACATATTTGTTATGAAGGAAGAAAGAATGATTTTCAGTATGATAGTTGCAGCAGATTGACAAACAAGACGAAAACAAGGCTAGTGAAATCTCAACAGTTCTGAGGTGCAGCTAGGCATTTTTGTTTCACTTTTTCAAACCATTGTTGCATACCTTCATTTTGTCTAGGCATGACGCAAGTATATGATGCTTTGAATTCTGTCTTCTTTTCTTTAATATTTTCCTTTTTTTTCTCAAGTTTCACACTGGAGTAGCTCACTTACATGTACAATTGCCACTGGATGCATACCCTCAAATATATTCTTAATCAAATTGGTGATTTTTCCCACTGTTAACTTAGAAAATTCCATAACAATTGTTTGTCCTTTTTACTTGAGAAAAATCCAGTATAATTATTGGGTAACAAGTAAGGAGACAAAATAACCTGTAGAGGATAACGGCTATTCAGCCTCTATTTTCTCTGGTTCTTACAAGAACATTGTCTATTAAGGGTATCATCACCACAGGGCATTTTACAAATAAATCTTAATATTTCCAATATCCTGGTTTGCTCATGGGAATAGCAGCCCCTGAACTTTATTGTAGATAACCGAGTGAACCTTCAAACAAGAAATATGACTATAAACTTTTTCAATGAGAAAAGCCATAAAAAACTCATTTTGTAATGAAAGCTATGTAGTCAAATACGAGAGGCAAGTGAGGTGATGAGGGGTTCACCACAGCCTAGGCGTTTGAGGCAATGTGTTCCTTCGTAAATCACCATGAAGAAAGAAAATGGCAACACGAAGAAAATAAAGAAACATCCAAGATAATCACATGCAAGACTTTAAGAAGCATTGGTTATATCCAACATGTAATGATGTAAGACTATCCAGTACTCATATCAGTAGTGGGTGGTCTTACAAATCATAAAAGTTAAGAGAAAATGAGGCAGCATGTAAGAGAAATAGTGTACTTGACTTTGTAAAAGAGGTATTAGCTACTTTCGAATAAATAATAAGAAAAAGTAGTACCATATAATTAAAAAAGAAACAAGCATTGGCATAGACATCATAAGTAAATGCCTAAGTGAGTGAGGCGAACATGAGGCAAGTGGAGGCATTTTTGCTCGCCTCAGACTACTTCATTAACTGGCCAAGCAAGGCAATAGCCTTTGATAACATAGAATGAGAACATCTTGCTAAATGTGATAGACAGAGTAAGAATTAACACATAATCAACAAGTGTTCCATGTTCCCCAGAGTAATCATTTGTCTTATCTAAACCATGTCACATGGATGCTTAAGTACAAAAAGGAATCCCATGTCTACAATTAACATAAGAACAGCGGGACAATTGTAGATTATAGTCACACACCTCTGCTTGATAGTGAGATCATAAAGAATACTAATTAGCACACATGGGCAGGCATAACAATTCAGAAAGTATTTGCTTTATATGTAGCTATAAGCCAACTTGAAGTCTCAAACAATATTAGATTAATCGCAAACTGCTGTTGTCTCAAACCATATTAGATTAATCATTTAAATCATAAACTTTCTGGTTCATGAACTTTAATGCCCCTTACGCTCTTACCAATGTCACAAATGAAATCTACGCCAATAGCCATTTAAAATAGGTTTTAAAAAAGCAAACTTCAACGTCAAGCAATAAACTCCGGTGCGACCATAACTGCCCTTGTCAGAACACTCTCTACTACCTCATTTGCTAACTCTGTTATACCATGCTCACTGAGAACAGTTATCTTCGCCATATACACGACAAAACTTACATACAAAATTGTGAGTTGAATCTCATTCGACAGAGGTAATGAGAAACAGATAGAAAAATATAAACAGAAAGAGGAAAGAAATGCCCACTGACCCGCAGTTTGAGCCAGCCAAGCATTCCACGCCTCCTATGCTTTTTATCAAATTTAATGGAATCATCAAGAACAGTGCTATCGCATCTGCCATCAGCTGAGAACTCCGAGTCAAGACTACCCCCGTCATCATCAATGATGTCACGCTTTCTATCTGGTAAATATATCAGCTGCAGCAATAGTAGAAGATTAACATAATAATCAACTAGAATCACAAGGCTGCCTCATCATAGATAAATATAATTCCCTCAAAAGCTTTAGAAAGGCAGACTCTCTGAACTACAACATACACATCTATGTATCGACAACATATTAACAGTTTAAAACTACAAACCTCATCCTCCCCAAAAGAATGCCTTCGTCTATACCCAGCTTTCTCTGACAGATTTGACGACATCATGTTTTTTGTTGAAACCAATATTAACCTTGTTAACCGCTGAATCCTACCCATCAAGGCTGCTTTTGCTTGTTCCTCTTCCTCCAATCTTGACTGCAACTTAACTTGGCCAGCCTCCAGCTTTTTTATCACCAAACAGATGAATTATAAAGAAATTTTAAATCAAACGACAATACAGGCAACTTATATGAGGACAATCAACAGGAGAAGAATGGCAGCTGAGGCAAAGTTGGAAAGCCAAACACTCCGCTCAGATCAATGTTGATGAAAACTCCTTAGCATGGCAGTGTATCACTTTCCCTTAAATAACTTCTAAACAACAAGGGTTCATCAGGCTAAATAAATCAGAAGTGATTGCTTCAGTTCAACTAATTAAAACAATTTTATAACACAATCACATGCTAGACGTAAAACATCTAATAAAAATAGCATGGAGTATTAGAAGCTCTCGAGTTCCATTTATCCACTACTTCATTCACTCGGCAACTTAGTTTCACATGTGTTCATATTAGAAAGAATAAATTATGCCAATTATCACAGACAAACACCTAATGAACCTTGCAAGACATCCTTGTAACACTCTTAAAACCAAACTTACCAGCAAACCATGATCACCTAGAGTCTCATGCATTTTCCTTTTTTCGAGGAAACTGTGGTTGTATTACCAATCTTATTATAAATGAAGAGATAGTACAACTGAAGGGGTAGGAGAAGAGGTCCCTCTAATAACCACCCAAGTCTCATGGAATGGCATACATATATGGAGTTCATGAATAACAACACACCTGAAGTTTCAAATTAATAAGATCTTCTTGATTACTTGCTATTAGATATGGATTCTCGATCCTACGCTTTAATTGCTGAAGTTCTTGCTTTAAGCAGGAGATTTCCCTTTGATACTTCTTGATCAGTGATTTCTCATCCATAATCTAAAGATGATGAGAGACAGAGTTACTCAATTAATTAAATAAAAATGACTTAACTGGTAAATAAAAAGGTTTACCTTATTTTGAGAAGCCTTAATTTCAACATGTTTGCTTCGGTGTGCAAACTTTAATGTGTTGTGTGTTTCCTCGCTATTGCTAGAAGCAGGTGTGACAGTACAGATAACCTAGAAAGATGTAAACATCAAAAACACCAAATTACCACGAACAGGATTAAACGTAGGAAGACTAGATGACTTTAGTGACAAACCTAAAGAGCAGGAATAAAGGGGATTTGAAAAAAAAATGAACTTACAGAAACCCTTCCATGCCCACTGAGAGATGACTGCAATAAGCGAGTGAGCTTTGAATCTCTATATGGGATGTGCGTAGATTTACCATCAGTAAGTTTAGAGATTACCTGCAACACAAGAAATGCTTCATGAGGAAGGCTCAAATACAAAACATAAAATTGTTACCAAATTACTATGATATAGAAGACACTAGCATTTCCCTGATCAGCACAGGTATCAGCTTAAAGATCTAAGGTAGAAAAACAGATTCTTTGTGGTACATGCAAAAAAGAAGATATTATTTGTTATTCCTAAACTTAGAAGCAAGATCCATTTAAAAAATGCGAAAAAAAGATCGTGCACATTGCCTTCCTTTCATTTTTTTTTAAACATCATTGGTGCATCATCATCATTTAGTTTTCTCCCATCCGCAAGGGATCGAGCTTATGAGAGTATGAAATGAACTGTACATCATCTTATGGCCAATTACGAAACTGAAGCCAACCTCCCACTCAAGGCACGCTGTCCTAATAAATGTCAATTAGCATGTAGGGACTCTACGTTGCATAGATGCTAATTTTCCCAATGAAGAAGGAAAAATAAGATTAATGCAAAGGAAAAGGAAGGTGGATGCAAACAAACCAAATAAACAACGAAAAAGGAAGGATGTGCATACATGAAGTGCATGGGATTTGTTAAACGAAATACCAAATGCTTTGGATGCGGAAAGTGGAGCAGCAAAGAAAGGTGGTAGTGGATCAGTAAAACAAGATGGAGTGATGATATAAGGTGTTAGCGGTGAATTATAGGTTTTCCAGCTTTCATCCTGTCTTGCCCTTGTGTTTACCAATCCATCCACATCCATCTATTGCAAATTTGATCCCGGACATGACCAAAAAATTTAATTATCAACGTCCCCTTTCATTTTATGATATAAGCCCATGAAACCACCGGACATTGTACATAGTTCCTTCTACAGACAACAACAGAAAAAGAAGCCTTTCTCACTTTGTACCTAGGGCATGCATCATGTAGTGCTTTCACTCAGGGCAAACATAATCTAAAAAGTTTTGAATAGACATCAAAGAAGAGCTTCTCTTTGGTTTCCCACTTTTCATGCACTATGCAAAAGAGGTGTAAACAATTAGTAAGAATTTACAAGATCAACTTGTTGAATCCATTGGAGGTGAGAGAGAGGAAGAGGAAGAGGAGGCACATGAGGAAAAGAGGGTCTGTTGTCTTGTGCGTCACACACAGCCCTAGAAACCATTGTTACTTATATAAAACTAAGATTTACATATTTGCCCTTCCAAGAAACGACCAGCCAAGACAAAATAAAAGAAAATAAAAGGAGACACAAGTTGACTTATAACAAGAGCATAAAGACAATACTACCCCTGTTCTTTACAACACTCCCCCTCAAGTTGAGCATAGATATCAGGCATGCTCAACTTGCCAAGTGTATAGGCGAAGGTGACCTGAAGTATAGCCTTAGTGAACACATCAGCTAGCTGCTCTCCACATTTCACATACGGTAAGCACAATTCCCCTGAATCAAGCCTTTCTCGAATGAAATGGCGATCAATCTCTATATGCGTAGTGCGATCATGCTGCACCAGATTATTTGCAATATTAATTGCTGCCTTATTATTACAATACAACTTCATAGGCAACTCCACTTTTACCCCAAGATTTTCTAACAAAAGTTTCAGCAATAACAGTTCTGCAAGTCCATGGGCCATAGCCCTATATTCTGCCTCAGCACCGGATCTGACACAGACATTCTGTTTCTTACTCCTCCAAGTCACCAAATTACCTCCCAAAAAGGTACAATAACCAGAGGTTGATCTCCTATCATCTTGAGAGCCAGCCCAATCCGCATCTGAATAGCACTCAATCCTCAGTTTATCACACTTCTAGAATAGCAACCCTTTTTCTGGACATGGATTTAAAAACTTTCTGAGGAGGAGACATGGCGATGGCAGAGGACCGAGAACTGCTTGGCGTGGGAGAAAAGCGCCACTGTGTGGGAGGAGAGAGCCGCCGCCATCGTCCTCAGTGGGAGTCAGTGGGAGAACCAGGTTCGGCAGATCCTCGTGTCGGTGTGGAGGAGGCAAAAGAAGAGTGAAAAAAAAACTGAAGGGTTGGGATGCAACTCAGATCTCAGGGTGCCTGAAATCTAACCCATGTTTATTTGATTTCGGGGTAACCCAGAATCATGGAATGCACAATCGGCCGATCCCGATCAGGATCAGCCGATTCGGATCAAGATCAGTGGGCCCTGATCTAGCCAGAATTGGCCGATCTCGTCCCATTTCGGCTGATTTCACCCATACAATCCCAATTTGGATTGGGATCGACGGGTCCTGATCTGGCCTCCCGATCTGTGCCAGAATTCCATACCCAGAATCCCACGTATTACTAATCCGGGTTTAAAAAGTGTGATCCGAACCAGATCGGGTTTTCGGATCCCACGGATACATTTACAACCCTAGTTATAAGGGAAGCTTTAAATGAGACAGACGAATCTAAGCCACATGTGCCTCCTGGTTGTTCACCTTAACCCCAACAATAGGGGTAAAATTGGAAATTCAAAAACTCTGAAAATTAGAAATTCAAAAACTCTACAAACAAAAACATGTATCATCAGAAATACACCAGCAAGTCATTAAATGTCATCAAAGACACCGCTGGACATGAGTATAGTGAAGCTTACTTCGTGACTTTTTGTCACACTTTCGAAGGGACCATGTGCCCAAAAAACTCTAGATGCCACTCATCCTCCACATCAAGTTCTCATTAGGGATCGGATCGGATTTGGCCAGATACGAGTCAGATCCAATCCGATTCAAACCGACTCGGGCCAACTCGCACGAGTCGGACTGACTCAAGCCCATGCATGCTAGTTTTTTTTTGACAAATCTCTCAATTTTTTTTTGAATAGTTATCTAATTATAAACATCATACTTCGCGTCCATCATTATCGTGAATGATTATAAGCCACGTTTAAGAAAAATACTCCAATTTAATGGATTTAAATTTGTGAAAATTTTAGTCTAGGATACTAATTGAGAGGAATTTAGTCTAGGGATCTCAATTTGCAAAAGAAAGTGGTATACCACATCTCATAAAATCTCAATTAACAAAACAAAGTAGTACACCTAGACTAAAGAGAGTGGATCACACTTTATCGAGTCGGATTGCACCGACTCGATCCGAACCGTGACTGGCTCACACCGGATCGCAGCGACTCGTGTTCGTATCGTACAATCCGGCACGAGTCAATCCGATACGATGCAAGACGGCTCGATCTGGAAGCGTCCTAGCCCGACTCGTACAATCCACCCGTGCCAGCGACTCGGGATTGTCTAGATACAAGACGATTTGTATGAGTTGGCCCGATCCGGTACGATATGGCAAACCATGGGTACCATAGAAACCCTCATATGTGTTTGTCTGTTAAGGATAAAGAGGTAGACATCCCAGAGTGCATCTAACCGAGATGCATCCTGGCTGTGCACATTTGCCGTTCGTCCACTTACTGCACATGGAATCAGTTACACAAAGCATGCAGTCAGCTCTCCAAGCCCTTTTGTATTTCTCTTTTCTCATCAAGGAAATAGTCTGGTTAGATGATAAAAAGCAGGCAACCAGTTTGAACCACAACAAGAAAACCATTCAACCAAGAGAACACATTATACATTCATTGCCTATCAAGATATTCATTATACAACTCATTAAACAAAACCATGTACTGGGAAGTAACATAGTGAGAAGTCCATTTTTCATAAGGTCAGTAAACAAGATTCAACAAAATGATAGCACGAAAACTTTCTTCTGATACAACAAAGTACTTGCATGAGGACAGCAACAAATAGACAAATGCTTTTTTGGTCATGGGAAAAAAAAACATATGGAAATGATTCAAGATGGGTATTTCACAAATTGTACAGATGCAACAACTAGAAGATAGAAGAAATATAAGCAGCCAATAGCTCATTATGGAAAGCAGAATGTGATAAATGAGTAAAAGAGATTGATAGCATACAGTCCCAAGAGTTAGCAAGCTTTTGTTAATGTATGAACCTTCTTTTCTACGCAGGCCAGTTGTTTCTGTTTTGGAGCTTTCAGACCCTGCAAGATCTATTAGATTCTGCAAGAGAACATTGAGAGGAAGTAGGTACCCCATCTTTGGAGAAAAAGCACAACAAAAGTTGAAACAAGAATCAACTAAAACTTTTGATCTTATGATTAGCATTTACCAATTGTGACAAGGTCACATCTTCATCCCCTTCATTTTCTCCAGAAGGGCTGCTTTCGATAGTCTGAAAATTGCTAGCAACAGCAAAACTCATGTTTTTGAAAAAGATATCAATGTTGCAGATATAGGAAAACTATAAAACTTTTAATCAGCAACTTAATTCCACAAAAAGGAAGAAGACGAACACAATAAAGACAAAACAAAGAAGATGATTTATCACCGATTATCATCCACACATGCAGAGGTTGCATGCACTATGTCATCCCCACTATCATACTTCACGTCCACTCCCACATGTTTTCCCCCTCTCCCTTTGGCATTCTCCCATTCTCGGAGACCCAGCAGAAATCTTTAGCACCTCTCAAAAGATATCATATCAGTGGTGATGACCAACTCACTAAATACTCTTTTAGTGAACAACCAACCACAGAGCTCTACTTTGACATTTCTCCATCCATTCCAAAAAGTTGCTTGCAGATTAACCTTCATCTTCCTGCTCTGCTGCATGAATTGTATGTGACTATGTTTATCTATTCATTGTAAAACATGGTTTGCAAAACCTATCAGTTCCAACTGAACCGACCA
Source organism: Zantedeschia hybrid cultivar (assembly GCA_030544215.1). Classification (NCBI taxonomy): domain Eukaryota; kingdom Viridiplantae; phylum Streptophyta; class Magnoliopsida; order Alismatales; family Araceae; genus Zantedeschia; species Zantedeschia hybrid cultivar. The sequence goes on from JARZZO010000014.1 coordinate 23,308,164, forward strand.
AAACCAACATCCAACCAGCAGTCCCTGATCAAGTTTGACAACTTTCAGTCTTGGTGTTTCTCGAGAAAAGGAACAGGTTGGACCAGGTAACACTCAACTAGACTTCCACATAAACCACAAAGGAGCAAGCCACCACCATTCCATATACCGGCACTAGATCAAATTGTAGATAATTAAGTTTTCTAAAGAAAAGTCAATAATAAGTGGCACAAACATCTACTCTTATATGTTTGTATTGCCAATGTAAATCAACTTATAGACAATGGGCCTAAAAATCAGAGTAACAGGTGTTTTATATCTGGTTGCTGCCTTCAACCAGACATCAAAGCCTCATTCATGGAAAAAAAAATGTTCCACTAAAATCATTTTTTTCTGCTTTAACATGTATCCGTCAAAATATAGAAATTAAAAAAAAAAACTCCCAACCAAAAATTTGCATTAAAACTTCAAGTATATGAATATGTGGACAACAGAAGGCAAGGTGAGGCATTTTTGGCTTGCCTCGCTTAACTTCATCATCTCATCTAGCGAGGCGATCGCCTTTAAACATAGATCCAAATCCTCTCTATGTTTTATACATTTCCCTATTTCAATGAACGGTGGTGGTTATGTGTCAACTTCATAAAAACCTCCCCATTTTGAAGAATACTACCCCACATTTGACAGACGGGTTGGAGAAGCTCAGCCTCCACCTATGCTTGTTCTAGACTATTTTCCTCCAAAAATCATGTCTCATACAGAAACACTCTCTTTGCTTAACCTCTACAGACACTGTGGACAGTGGCACCTTGTTAGAAGTTTCTGAAATAACCAATTTACAGACTGATCTACAGGTGCATGGATTGTACGGGGAAAAAATATCAAACTATGAAATATGTGGAAACCTACAAAGATCACCTTTCAGTTGTTAAACGATGGATTTTCAGAATAAAATAAAAGAAGTGGCTTAAAGTTCCATGAGCCACTAGAGGGGGGGAAATATATTAAAGGATGATCCAAGGGAAACTTACAAATAATCAAATGAAAATGGAAGAGAAGCATATTCATTTTTGAAAGAGGCGAGGAGAATATTACCAAAGTAAAAATAGTGTGGCTCCGACTACTTAATAAATTAAAATTATTAGAGCCCACGTGCCTGTGCTCTGCAATCACAAGAAACAAAAACATTACAAAAATAACCAGGAAGCTTATAATTTATACCAAAATAGAAAACCACATAAAAAAAGAACTGCATCATATGGTGTTACAAGAAAGTTATTGCGCGAAAATGGAAGAAAGGATAAATAATAATGATATTACAAGGCCTCTCCTGGACAGATGGGGCAATTATTAAAAGCTAAATAAAGGTAACAATTTCAAAAATTCTTCTTCAGCAGAAACAAGTATTTCCTGTAAAATCTCACCACACGACCTCGCAATTCACATACCCTCCCCAGATGCTATCATAGAAAGTGCATGAGCAGGAGATAAAACCACTTCCTCCTTAATTCCCTCCACATAGGTACCCTGCACAGTGCAAGCTGCTTTTAAAACAACATTTCTACAATGAAATTTTTGATGAGTACCAGAAGGCAAGATATGATGCAAAAAGCAAAGGGGAAAAACCAAAATTGAAACACAAATAAAGTAGGAAAATGCTATAAAGCTCACAGACTCCTTGCATTGCCGCAAAGTATTAAACCATGCATGTCAGCTTCTTTTCTAAAGCTGGTAGGCCTATTTTCACTATGGCAACCACAAACAGCTTAATCAAGACACTATGCCGCATGGTTACATTCAACGTCTATGAGGCTGCAGCATTGTGCATATACTTGGAAGCAGAAGCACTCAGATTTACCAAAATTCATAGATGTAAGAAATTATATTCCAAGCACTTACAGCAGACAACCAAAAGGGTACCAATTTTCTACACAGGGAAATTGTTATTTCTTATAAAGACCCAAGGATTATTTCCTTCCCCTTCTGACACTCTTAAAGATGAGCAAACCGGATCAAGCAAGAATGCCAGAAGAAAAAAGAAAAAGCATGCCAAACGCAGGCAAAATATCTACAGTGCTGAGATAGCTAACTAGCGGTTCCAGATGAAGAATACCAAATGTAGACAGGACATAAACAGGGAAGAGAGAAGCAGGCATGCAAAAAAATGATGCACCTCAAAATCTAAACGTATGAGCTGTACCTGTGAATCCTCGCGTATTCTAAGGTTTTGTCCAGTTGGATCAAGCAAGTCGTTAATCACCTGAAGAAATCACACAAAGATCGAAGAAACAGAAGCACAGAAGTAAAATTTCTAAATGTTTATAAATAGTTCCTTTGCTTTTCTAAAGATAGTCGACACCAGGCTCGCTTCATTTTCTCCATGCACAAGTATTACAAAAGTAGATCAAGATAAAAATGGTATATTTCAAGCTTCTACAGTGAAGTGATGATGATAACAAAAGCAAAAAAAAACTCATACACTGTGACTGCTTAATAAGATACTGACCTCATTGTATATTTCAAGGTAAGATACACGAAGAAGAAACTCCCGTCCAGGGGTCTGAGATACAGAGTATACTCAGGAGAAGAATGAGAATCACATGAATATTGTTAAATAAATTTGTTTTGAAAAGCTCAATTACCTCTTGAATAATGCCGAACACATCCTTCACAGCCAATGGGATAATTCCAGGTGATTTCTGATCACCCTACAGAGAAACCGAACGATCAACATAGAATGAATTGCATCAGTATTCAAAATGCTTCATAACATATCATAAAGTAATAACAAATTATTCAGCTTACACCCCACTTCTCCAATCCACAACACTTCTGATGGGACGAAGTATGAATAAAAAGACTGACAGCACCAGTAAAAACACAAAAGAACACATCTGAACAGACATGAAGAAATAAGATACTTTCAATGGTGCTAGTTCCACACCATGTTGATAGAACAAATCAAATATTTGCACATTTACACATCAATTTCTCTTGGTATTAAGAGATAAACAAAATTGTCGTATGTACCTATTTAACAATTTTTTATGTGCCAAAGAAGTCATGATGACATGCATCAATGATGCACATGAAATTCAACGAAAATAGATCTAGGGTTAGCTTGCGGGCCATCCTCTCAGGCCAAAGAAGCCCCCACCTGCTGTCCAGAGGAAGCATAAAAGCACCAACAGCAGTGGCAGCACCACAAAAGCAAAAGCAAGCAGTGGACAACAACAAAGGCAACACCACACCAGCAATAACAAGCAAGAGTTGTAGCAGCCGACAGCAACAACAATACTCCAAGGGGGACTGCGGCCCCCTGTTTTCCCAGAAGAGAGAGAAAAGAAAAGAGAGAGGGTGGAAAGAAATAAAGGGGACCCCCCACCGGTTACATCTAACACCAAAGAAATAAAGGGGACCCCCCACCGGTTACATCTAACACCCCCCGCTGGTGGGGGGTGTTTCTTTTAGAAAGAGGAAGAGAGAGAACAAAACAGTGGGGGGTCCCACTGGTCATGACCCCCACCAGTGGGGGTTACCCCTATTGAAATTTTAAAAAAAATGAAGGAAGAAAATAATGGAAAAGAAAAAAAGAAAGAAGAAGGAGGAGGAGAGAGTTGGGGCGTGCCACTAGTGGCTTCCCCTAGTGGCACGCCCCCCTCCCCCCCCCCCAACCGGTTCCTTCCAAACCCGGTGAGTGTGTGGAAAAGAAAGAGAGAAGGATGAGAGAGAGGGGACCGGTGGGGGGTACCCACCGGTCAAGGCCCCCAACGGTTCCATCTACCAGTGGGGGGTGACACTCTCTCTCTCTCTCTCTCTCTCATTAATCTCTCCATCTCTCTCTCTCTCTCTCCCCAACAAAATTCAAAAACAAAAAAAAAAAACAGAGAGAGAGAAGCCATCGGTGTGGGATGCCACCGGTGCCCACCCACCCACCACCACCACTAGTTGGCCTCCTCCATTCACTGTAGAAACTCCCCAAATGGGCTGCTACAGGGAGACGAAGAGAAACTCCGAAAAAGGCTTTCGAAGAGATTAAGAAGTGTTGTCCATTCTTTTTCAAGGCAAGAAGAAGACTTTTATGTTATAGATTTAGGAGGATTCACTCCTATCGGTGGAGTGATCCTTATGTTGGGATTCACTCATACTGTTTGAGTGATCCTTGATGTATCCTTTATATATGGCTTATCTAATTTGAGTCATATATATTGTTGATATCTTGATTAAGTGATGGGCATGTCTCACTAATCAAGATTAAATCATGTTGGACCTTGTATAAATTTTGTTTCATGAAAATTATCAAAGGAATATTTAAATGGGTTATTGATTGCATTTTGGTTCATTCTTCATCAATTGAAATGGGCCATAAATGGATTACTTTTGGATCCTTAATGGGCAACAAGCACGTTCCTTGGGATTTAAAAGGTTGCTCGGGCCTATTATCTATGAACCTTTAATGGACCCTAATTGGACCTAACAATATCCCTTAATGTGCATAAAGGATAACTGACATAGTTCAAAAGAGTATCTCGCTTGAAGGATATTAAGAGGCCTTTTATGTCTCCTGACATTCTAATAGTCTTTAAGCAGAAAAGGACCTTAATAGGTGTGCGACTCCTTTTTGATTAATCCTTTGATTTTAAAAGAAATCTTAGTCGGATTTGAAAATCTTTAGGAAAATCTTAATTTGAAAAGAGAATTTTAAGTTTTGAAAATATGTTCTCTTTTCTTTTAGGCAGACTTTTAGGATTAATCCTTAAAGTCTAAATAACTTCTGGATCGACTGTGGATCCGTGTTTTTGACCTCTCCTCACTGACCTCGTTCAGTGTTAATTACACCAATCAATCATTGGTAACCTTTGATTAATCATCCAAATAAAGCTTGAAATAAACAGGAAAACAAGCAGGACTTTAATACAGCATACAAGTCTTTTTTTTTGTTCTTTTTTTTTAGTAAAGAGGAGTTCATGAGTATCCTCTAAAGGATACTTAAAGGATTTTGAAGTTCTCACAAAAGAATGAATATCTTTGAAGAAGATTCTTGGAAATTATCTTTTAAGTATCCTTTAAAAGGATGAAGGGTTATTTGAGCAGCATATCCTTACATTTAAAATCTTTTTAAAAGACATAGACTGCTTAAAGGATATCCTTAATTGATGAGGCATGAAGACCGCCGCATAATTAAGAATATTCTTTAATGGTCCTTCAACCAATATGAAGGAACCGCAACATTATTTTTTGTCATTTAACTAGTATAAATAAATCAGAACTTAATGATTAATCCATTAGTACGAAGAAACCACTTTAATTAATAGTTACCCTATCGATATAAATGAACAAAGGAATATTCTTATTGGTCCATCTATTAATATGATAATCACGACTTCGTAGCCTGGCCCCCAATTAGGACAGAACCATAAAAGGCACTGATTATACCTATTGATAAGGATGAATCAATAATCATATCTTTTGGTCACTCTACCAATAAGAGTGAATCATTGATCAAGTGGTCAATCCACCAATAGGATGGAACCACTAAGTTTAGGCCATTCAACCAGTATAAATGAACTTGATTTTTTTTTTTTTGTTATTTAGAAAGGAGGACTTTAGTTAACCAATCGGTATGGAAGGGTCAAGTTAATTTAATTGGTTGAATAACAAATTTATTAATTTAATTTATTAATTGATTAACCAAGAATTTTAACTTGATTAGTTAAATTAATTGATTGATTTAATTTAATTGATTGATTTGATTTGATTTAATTGATTGATTGTATTTAATTGATTGATTAGATTTAATTGATTTAATTAATTAATTAATTGGTTGATTATAACACTTTAACTTAATCAGTTGAATTAATTGATTAATTTAACAAAATTTTTTAATTTAATTAATTGAATAATTAATTAACAAACTTTTGTTAACTTAATTTGATTGATTGTATAACAATTTAACAAGTTTTAGTTGAATTATTTAATTGATTAATTGATTAACAAATTTTGTTAACTTAACTGATTGATTAAGTAACAATTTGACTTGATTGGTTAAAATCTTGTTGATTTTAATTGATTAACATATTTTTTGTAACTTAATTCATTGATTAAGTATCAATTTAACTTAATTAGTTGATTAACTTAATTTGACTAGTTGATTGGTTGATTAACAAAATTGTTACATTAGTTGCTTGACTAGCAACTTAACAAATTAACTTAATTAGTTAAATTAACCGATTGATTAACAAATTTTATCAACTTAATTGATTGATTGTTTAATCAATTAACTTAATTAGTTAAATTAATTAGTTAATTAACAAATTTGTTAATTTGATTGATTGATTGAATTAATTGGTAGACTAAGTTTGTTATCTTAGTTAGTTAAATTAATTTTTTGGTTGAATTAATTAACTTAATTAGTTAACATATTTATTAATTTAATTAATTGAATTAATTTGATTAATTGATTAGCAGATTTTTTGTCTACCAAATATTATATACTAACCATGTTTATTATTTAATTTCTTTTGACTTCTTTTTTTTTTTTTAGATTAATATGGTCAACCAACTAATATGGAAGAACCCCTTATTTATTTTTAACTTATTATTTTCTATTTTATCATTTTTTAATGTATTTTATTGAATGACCTACCAACCAATATGGTAGAATCATTATTTTATTATTATTTTATTATTTTTATTTTTATTTATTTTATTGAATGGCCTACCAACTAATATGGTAGAATCATTACATTTAATTTATTTATTTTCTGTTTTTATATTATTTAAGATTTATTAATTTTATCATTTTTATGTTTTCTATTTGTTTCTTTTATTTAAAAATTATTAACATTATCATCTTTTTTATTTTTCTGTTTATTTTATTTAAGAATTATTAGTCTTATTATCTTTTTAGTCCTTTTATTTGCTATTTTATTTTTTTAATTATTAATTTTATTATCTGTTTTTTTTCATTTAATGACCGACCAACCGATATGGTAGAACCATTAATTAATTTCTGATTTTATTTTTTGTTTTATTAATAATCATTAATTTTATTATATTCTATATATATATATATATAATGGCCGACCAACCGATATGGTAGAACTATAATTTAAACTTTATTCCCTATGCTTCTTTTTTTTTATATTTTATTTTATAATTGTTAATTTTTATTATCTTTTTATCTTATATTTTATTTTATGTAAGAATCATTAATTTTATCATTTTTTATGTTTTCTGTCTCTTATTTTATTATTAATTTTGTTATCTTTTCATTTTTTATTTTTTTTTCTTATTTTTAGTTTCGTGTTCAGACCAAACAATATGGCTAAACCATTATTTAAACTTCATTTATTTGTATTATTTTTTATTTTTATTTTAATTCTATGGTCGACCAACTGATATGGTAAAACCAAAATTTGAACTTTATTTATTTTTATCATTTTCTGATTTTTAATTTTATGGCCGACCAACCGATATGGTAGAACCAAGACTTTAATTTTCTGATTTATTTATTTTTTTATGGCCAATCAACCGATATGACAGAACCATCATTTATTTGATTTTTACACATCTTTTGTTCGATGGTCGGCCAACCAATATGGCAGAACCATCAAAAAAAAAAAAAAAAATCGCACGATAATTGAACTCGTAAAATTCCTGAACTTCTTTTTCCAAAATTAAAAAAAATTACAAGCCTAACAAATGTAGGCCTTCTTCTTTCTTTCTCCTCCTTTCTGTTGTGTGCAGATTGGAGCTTGGACTACGGCAGGGAGCTTTGGAGGGGTTTGGAGATGCGGCTAGGCTTCGTGAAGCTTGGATGCAGCCTAGGGCTTCTTCTACTCTGAAAACCAGGGCAGCCTTGGGACTCTTAGGCGCTGGGATCCAGGCCTTCTTGCTGCCACAGGGTGTGCCTTTTATAGGCATTGGAGGGGGGCTGGGTAGGGCGCCGGTGCACCCCCTACCGGTGCCAAGTAGGCGCCGGAAGGGGGCTGGATGTGCGTCGGGTGTGAGAGAGAGAGAGAGAGAGAGTTGGAGATGGGAGGGAGAGTAGATGAGGATGAAGGAGGATGAGGATGAAGGAGAGTTGGAGTGGGATAAGGATGGAGCAGGGGAAGGAGGATGAGGCCGGCGGTTCTCAAGGAGAGACCGCTCGGTCCTCTTTTCTTTTCCTTTTTTTTTTTTTATCCCCCCTCCTCCTACGGTTCTCTCTCTCTCACCCTGCGGCTCTTCCACTCTCTCTCTCTTTGGCCGAGCCTCTCCCTCCTGCTGCTGGATGCCCTAGCTGCAAATTTTGGAGGCTGCTGTTGTGGGAGCTGTTGGAGCAGCGTTGAGGGCTATCTTTGGTGCTGGCTTGCAAGACTTGGAGGCTGCATTGGAGGCAGTGTTTGGCTTCCCTTTGAAGCTTGTTGCAGATCCGTTTGAGGGTTGCTGTTGGTGGGAGCGTGGAGCTCCTTGTTGCTGCAGATGTGGAGGCTTATAGTTGCAGATTTGGGGCTGTCTTGAAGCTTCTATTGCAGGTTGCTGGTTGGCTGCGATTGGAAGCTTGTTAGTGGAGATTTGAAGGTTCAATGTTGCAGGTTTTGAGTTGATCTATTTGTTTTTTTTTTTGTTGCAGATTTTGAAGGCTCCTTGTTGCAGGTTTCAGAGGCTCCTATTGGTGCAGATTTGTTGCCGTCTTGAGGTTGTCTTGGAGACTTCGGGAAGCCTTGTTGCTGCAGATTTCTGAAGCTGCTGTTGGTGGAAACTTGGAGCAGACTTGTTGCAGATTTTGGAGGTCCAAGCTGTAGGTTTTCTGATTCGCTTTTGTATGTATGCATCCCTTCTTCTTTTTTTGCATACACATAGATATCTATGTGTATTCACATGCTTCTAGATACATGCATGCATATAGATCTTTTGTTTGATGCATATACACATACACATGTGGATAGGTTTATAGTATATATTTGTTGGTTCAACAATAGGATATTGGGGATCCACTAAAAGGTTTTACCGTAAAAGATACTTAAAGGGTGAAGAGTCTCGGTCATATTCTTTAAGGAAACTCATAGCAATATACATCCTTTAAGTATCTTTTAAGGAATCCAAAAGGAATTTTATGGCCACACCATGCAAATGTACATCCTTTAAATATCCTTTAAGGATTACAAAAGGAACATCATGAACTCATCATGCAGACATTCATCTTTTAAGTATCCTTTAAAGGTTCCAAAAAGAATTCAATAGATTTGTTGTGTTTTACGTGTACCTTTAGGATCCAAAAACTCTTAAAAGGAACTAATTGAATAGTTTCAAAGTTCCTCTCCATAATAAGTCATGGTTTGACTTATCGATCTAAACCTACAATGTGCTAGCGCGCGACTTCTTTTAAAAGGACACCATCAAACAGTTAATCAAAGATTGTCAATCATTTGATTGACATAATTAACACTGACCGAGGTCAACGGGGAGAGGTCAAATGAATGGATCCATGCACCCGATCCAAAATACTAGAATCCCTGAGGACTCATCCCAAGTTCTCAAAGTCTAATCGAAAAATAAAACAGAAGGAAATCAAAATGCAAGGGCCCCTAGTCTCCCTCACGTCCCCCACAGTACCACCCATTTTATTGGGTAAATAGAGGGAGTACATCCGAAGAAAGTAAAAAAGAAATGTGGAGAGGAGAGTTTCCTCTCCTACTAACTTAAAAAATGAAAACAAAATTAGGTTTAATTTACACTATTGCCAACCTACAATTATCTGAACAGTTTTCGACAGAAACTCAAAGAATGAATATGCTCCTGTTATAAATGAAATAAGCTGCCGAAAAACATATATTCTCAATATAACGTTTGCTTCCTCTGAAAATGCAATCATTCCATTGTCCCCATATGCTCCAGCAAACCGCATGTGGGAGAATTAGGAGAACCTTTGTCTTGGCATTCTTTAGAACTTTGGTGAGGACACCAGAGCACGGATCCAGTTCGACCCAACCCACATTTGTGGACTGATTTGTGTTTCAGTTGTTTAGAATTTTGGTCAGTTGTGATTAAGGTTTTCTAGGGTTCCTTGCGCTATTTATACCTTGGTATCCCCTCATGGAAAAGTATTGAATAATTGATGAATGAATTAAGAAGCTTTGCCGCATGTGAGTGCCTCCCGAGATGGGAATTTCTCGAGGGGCGTAAAGCCCTACCCTTCTTCCCCATCCCTCCTTCTTCCACTTTATCTCTCTTCTGCATCTCCTCCCTATCACGGCCTCCATGCCATTCATCCTCCAAGTTCTCCTCACCAACACTCTTTCTCTCTTATCGTCGCTTGTCATTGGACGAATCCTATCGTGCCGCCACATGGCGTCGAGCCCATGTTCGTCGGTGCCCTCCTCGTCGCCCGTGCATGCTTGACCTGTTCCACTGCCATACGGCAATCCATGGCGTTTCGCAGCCCTCATCTTCGTTGATCGTGCCCCAGCCGCACCTGATCGTAGGCCTCAGTCTACTGCCTCGGCCAATCGGAGGGCCCACAGTTCCAATGTAGGCCACCCTGCTGCAACAAGCCTACAGGGAAACACCATTTACTGTTCGTGACGATCCATTCAGCATTTCTCAT